>OX393565.1:21438633-21468633 GCA_947652115.1 Blastomussa wellsi
GGGAAGCCGGTGTTGTTTGTAAAAATTATATACCGTCGCAAGAACATTGCCCCTTTGTCTGCCACATTTATTGTTCTCGTTTGAAAGCTTGGACCCGCTGGAACTGACAAGCCTTGTCCAGGTAAAAAAAACTTGGCAAGATTTCCGCACAGCCCCCTACATTTATTATGCATGCAGTTCTTTGTTTATTGAAAACAATAGCCGGAACAATAGAGACCCTTTTGGACTTACGCTCTTTGTTTGACTCATTTCTTTGTTCGACTAACTTTTCATTTTCACTTTCTGGACAAATTTGTGTTGATCAGTTTAGGATCGTCCCGCAAACGCCGTGCTAATATTCACCCCTTTTGTTGTGTATTTACAAGAATTTTCGATTAAATGTTTCGCATCGAACTTCATGCTTCTTAGTAGAGTTTACCTGTTTGCTTTAAGGTGCAGCAATTCAGTGACAGTTTGCTTTGTCCTTTTCTTCAGAGGAATTCATCGGTTCTGAGCTAACCATCTTTGTTTCAACCCAAATAATTTGGAATCAGTCGATCGGGTTCTTCATCAACCGCGAGATCGCTAGATTTGGCTTGTACAAGTAATGCAATATTCAGCTTCGCAATATTTCCGATCTTCCCGTTAACCAACATTGTTTGTCCAGATGTTCCACGATAAAGAAAACTTTAAAGGAGATTGTGCCAGGAATATTTGCGAAGAAGCAGTTGTTTCTCTCGCTCGCCTTTCACTTATTCCATTCAACTTACAAAGCGAGCAACGCACCACTGATTTTGCCGCCTTTTCATAGCAACGCTTCGTTTAGGCCAAACTGAAATGTCCGCATTATTAATAATTTTAAAAATAGACTGAACAAGTGTACTGTTTTAAAATTCCTACGAAAATAACCGAGGTTGAGAATTTACTAAAACAATTATTCCATTCGCCCTTGTTGGATATGATGTGATTATAACCAACTCGCGCTACGCGCTCGTTGGTTATTTATCACCTCATATCCAACGCGGGCTCATGGAATAATTGTTAAGTAACCGAGATCCAGTAAACCAATGAGAAAGCTAGAATTGCATTATCCGACGTTGAGAATTTACTAATTTTATATATACGGTGCGAGAGATTGAAATATAATGGGGACAATAAGAAACACTGCACGGCGCTCTATTGCTATGCGCACGAGATCAACTATTCACTCCTTATGAGATACGACGCGAACATGTACCTCTGTAAAATTTTTAGAACCTGAAATCATTTGCAATTGTTCTTTTATCCCATAATGATTATAGTTTTTAAGCTTGCTCCCAAAATGAGGACAACTTTTCAAAACTTCCCCATGCATGTCGCTGCAGGCAATTTAAAATTCAGCCATTAGTTTGGTTAAATGTCCTTAAGGTCAGGCCGTGTTAAGAAAAGGGGGACAACTTTTCAAAACTTTCCCATGCATGTCGCTGCAGGCAATTTAAAATTCAGCCATTAGTTTGGTCAAATGTCCTTAAGGACCGGCTAGGGTGAAAGAAAACATTAACTGACTACAGTGCAGAAGAACTCTAACGGCAAATTCACTAGACCAAAAATGGTTTATATTTGAACATCAAAGAACTCTCCGATAGTTCTCCCGCCCAGCCTTCGGGCATTTTACAATTTAGGGGAGACACATCTACAAAAATAATGCGATTGATGTAGCTCTTATAAGCAATCAAACGTTTTAAATATTTAAGAATTAATTTTCATTTTGGATCAACTTGAATACACCAAGTGCAACTGAGATTATTCTCGAAATGGAGAACTGTTTGGTGGTGTAAGCAGTGAGACTATGGATCAAGGAAATGGTCGAAAATTGGCTTTGTCATGACTGGTAATAGTCAGTAGTTCTTGTTGCCGGATCTCGTTGAAGTGATTCTCGTACCAGACGTTGCTGTGACGTGTAGAAAAACAATTTAAACTGCAAGGCTTCCTTTTGATCCATGTTCATTTTATAGCGATGTTTCTCGTGACGTCATCCATTGTTATTAATATACAAACCAGAACCTAATTGGCTGTTGAAACAATGACTTCTTTTGTTCCGTGGTTGGAAAATTTTAAGTAATACTGTAAAATTCCGAAAATTAGCCCCGGGGCTTTTTGATAGGGGCTTATATTCGGAGGGGCTTATTATAGGAGGGAAATTTGCATTTCAAAATTGGCTGGGCTTATAATTGGAGGGAAATTTGTGTCAAAATTTTTGAATGTGCAACTGGTAATATTAGAGGTTTTGGCTAGAAATTCGTAACAAGTTAATCAGTAGGAAATAGAATTCACCGGAAGAGAATCAGCGCTTAAAGAAAACAATAGAAAGAGTAAAGAAATATTGCCTTTTGTTACACAGTACCAACCATCTGTGTCAAACATTAAAGGAGCCTTACTTAACAGATGGCGCATTATACAAACTCAACCAATGCTTCGACAAATTTTCAAAGAACAACCAATAATATCCTATAAGAAAGGAAAATCCTTAAAAGATACACTCGTTAAAGCAAAACTTTAAAAGGTCAACAAATGCTTTCACAGCGGTCTAGATGTGCAGCCTGTCAACCCTTGGTATTTCCTACCCTTATGTCTAGTTTGCTTTGGTTTGTACAATTGAGGATAATTTCCAAATACAAGCCCCCGGGGCTTATATTCGGAGGGGGTTATTATAGGAGGTATTTTTGCGTTTCAAATTTGGGGGGCTTGTATACGGAGGGGCTTATGCACGGAGGGGCTTATGTTCGGAATTTTACGGTATATCAAACACGAGAGACAGTGTTTCATCGGGTATCCAAACACCGAGAAGAGAGTTGAAAATACTTCGCGCAGCGGAGTATTTTTAACGAACTTCGAGGTGTTTGGATAGCCGATGAAACACTGTCTCGAGTGTTTGATATATCTTCTCAATCGAATCAAAAACTAAGGACTAAACGAAGAAATAAAATCGTCAAAATCACGGTTACAGTTACGGTTCTGATTTCATTTGTTTTAACTTGATGAATTATTAATGAGTTTGAGAATATCAAAAGTAATGTGACATCAATGTTTGTAAACAAGAAATATCGCTATTGCCACTGCAAAATCGACCACATTTGAATTCACTCTCCGCTCTTCCTATTGCGGCAAAAATGATCGGGGTGTAATACGTGCTACAGGGATTTCAATTGGGTGTGGACAAAATGTGGGGTAGGCCATGGCCTACCCTGTGGCCTACCCTATGACATATCCTATGGCCTACCGGGGGTCAGATTTTTCCAAAAGTTGAGAAATAAAATCAGAAACAGTTGAACGCGTACGCTGGCATGCATCTAAACGGGTAAAAAACTATTTTCAACCCAGTTGTATCGTATCAAGTTCGAGCCAGTGTTTCTTCTAATTTTTCTAACAAATATATAATGTGAAAGATTAATTAATCAACATGACACGAGCGCGGGACCGAGCTGAAAATTTGCCATCACTCTCATTTCCACAACTCATGATGATAGCGACATTGCCGATCCTAGCAGTATGCGGGACGCATGTCAAATAAGAACTCAGTAAAAATGACCTAGCTCTCCATGAGTTCTCGTAGCTCAGTGGATAGAGCGCCAGCCCGGTGTTCGGGAGGTCATGGGTTCGATTCCTGTCGGGGACTCAGAATTTTTCTTTGTCCCACGCTCGTGTCATGTTGATTAATTACCTTTCACATTAAATTTACCGAGCTGAAAATTTGCCATCACTCTCATTTCAACAAATATATTGTTTGGCTTGATAATTGCTATTGTCAAGCACAATGTCGCAGAAGCAAAGCTTCGATTTGCAGCTAAGTGAGCCACGCAAGGCAATGTCTGGTAAAATACGCAATACCCAGGGAAGAAATGAAAAAAGAAAAGCTATTTAAAGTAATTTTAACGTCGAATAATTTAAGTGTGGTTTTAAATTATATATCCGGGGAGTTTCAATGCGATTTTATGTGATTTTACGCTTTTCAAGGAAAAGAAAAAAGAAAATAAATGAAGACAACGAAGGCCACTTGCCGCGCTTATCAGGGCTTAACTTCGGCAATTGGACGACTTGAAGGGAACCTGTGCTTCCTTTTGATGTTACAACAATAACAATCGAATCGGTATTAGACGAGACAAAGAACTAAAAGGCAAAAGGCAAGTATTTTACTTTGAAGAGCGAGGAGCGGTTGCCCAATTCTAACGAGCCAGAGGCTCGTGTATTTATTAAACAAATAGATGTGAGCTTATTGTGGTACGTCCTGTAATCGACCACGAAATTTCTTCATCATATTGTCAAATTTGGTGTTAGCTCACGAGGCCGCCGCGGCAAAGCCAAAATGATTAAGCGAAGACTCACTTCCACGAAAAGTGCGCGCGAACCTGAATTGAAATTCTCAAAACGATTCGAAATCTACAGAATCACAAACTTCAAATTTCGTAAAGTAACGCAAAACCAAAAGGTAGAAACAGAATTTTAACAACTAACCTTTATTCCATTCGGAAATTCTCGAAAACCAGATGAATTAATACAAAGTTCAGTCCACTCGTGGTGCCACGGCAGAACACGGCAAAAATATACGATCCCTTCAACAAGTTTCACGTGAAACTTTGGATTTTTCCCTTCGCAGATTAATTCAATCCCGAATTTGATGATCTCCCCTTTCAAGGAGAACTAGCAGCACCCAAGACTGTAAACAGTTTGAGCGACTGAAGTTGTTTTTGAAAGTTTTCAACTGAAGCGCGCGTGATGGCGTCTTACTACGTCATCGTGTTTCGATGAATATTTAGACAGCGAACATTAGCCAATGAACGCGCGAGAATTTCTGCAGTTATGGTAAAAAAAGCTTCGAAGGTGCACAAAGGCCACACAACAACACCGGGAACTCCGTGCCCTACTCTTTACGATGAGTGTTCATGTGGGTTCTTTAACGTCCCCTGTTGAACGTGATACAGGAGACGAGGCCTACGGTTTTAGCGTCCTCATCCGAGAAGACTGGAACATCTAACCATTTGCAGATGTCATTGCAAAGGAAGCACATTCTCCTCAGTTATATTAAGACCCTGAGTGTTGGTCCGGTCTGAAGTTCGAACTCAAGACCTCCCGCACTGTCAGGTAATTCAAGTAACAAAAGGTAGTGTAGTTTTAGAATAGAGTGCCAAATTTAAACCATGTTGTTCTCTCTGTGCATGATATACAAACAACGAATCACAAGCCCTGTTGCTCATTGTTAGTATTTGGATGGGTGGCAGACTTGAAGGAAGCCTTTCTTTTTCCTTCTTTTTTGTCTTCGTAATTTTCAATGACTATATCAGTGACATTTCAGGTCCTTTCTTTGGCGTTCTAAAGGCTTCTTGATTTCACTTTTTGAGGTGAATTTACAAAGACACTACTGTTACAGCTGCAGTAATCTTTCCGAAATCGCAATCAAATCCTCGCCGAGTCTCGACGATCGCCCGGTTTTGTTGTCTTGCTTGTTATTTCTGGGAAATAACCATTGTATGCAAAGAATATAATTATTAAAAGGAAGAAAAGGTGAATACAATACAAACTCGAACTTGACTCGAACTCAAACTTGTCTCATGATACGAAACAACTGGGTTGAAAATGTTTCATTCTTTGAAGTATACCCCGTTTGCATACATGCCAGCGTAGTCGTTAAACTGATACCGATTTTATTTCTCAACTTTTGGAAATATCTGACCATCGGTAGGCCGTAGGGTAGGCCACAGAGTAGGACATGACCTACACCATGGCCTACCCCTCGTTTTGTCCACACCCATTTCAATTAACGCTGTCGAAAGCATTCTCGTTCCAAGAGACCGCGATTTTTGTGATCAGCACCGAGAATCGAGACCTCTGACCGGCCGCCTCAAACACCGGAAGTCCGCGATTCACGGACTCATTGTCAAATCTGACAACACCGATTGGCTCAAAATTACAGGACGAGTACTCAGCTCTGCGAATGCTAAAAAATTGGGGGCGGCAAGAGGTCTAAAAGTTATTGCATACCTAGCCGTCACTTTATAAGCCACCAGGCGAAACAAGTCGCGCGCTTCACATTAACTAACTTTCTTTGAGCCCAAAGACGTGCGCTACACATGATCATTTTTACTTATCCCACTTTCAAACCCTTCTTTCGATCCCTTTCAGATTTCTCCAATTGCAAAAATACGTGAATGGCTGCCGAGTATAATCGACTAGAGTCTACGACCAAACAAAATCCCAAGAAAGAAGCCAGCATCTTTTCCATTCTTTTTTTCTGGTGGGTGGGAGAGCTTCTTTCCATCGGGAATAAGCGTCCTCTTGAAAACGAAGATTTATTTCCTTTACTGGACGAGGACAAAACTCGAGTGTCAACGGACAAACTACAGCGGACATGGAGTAAACAAACTGCAAAACGTGTTCCTGGTAAAAGAGGAAATGGATATCGACTGTTCAGAGCGCTCATTGCAATGTTCCCCTGGACTGATTACATGTTTGTTTTAAGTACAGCTTTGTTAGATAGCATTGGAAATATTCTCCAGGTGGTGTTTTTGAGTTTGCTGTTATCAGAATTAATGAAATCTTCCCATGACGAACTGACATGGACGTGTATCTACGCTGGCGGTATCTGCCTGAGTTCTACCGTGCGAGTTCTTGGAATTCACCATTACCTTTATAATGCATATTTGATGGCACTGAGATGGAAGTCAGCAACAATTGGGATCATATACAAAAAGGTAAAAATAAACTAACGCTCTAACGTTGTTTTTCAGGGGTGGGGGTGCTGAGGGGTGTAGCATAATGGTTGCATCCCTAGCGACCTGGGTCATTGTATTGCGAGGGCGTCACACGTTACTCTTACAGTCACACTTCACCAACAACAGAAATACATATAGTGTTTAGAATTGACAGAGTAGATTCAAACAATGGCAACTCCCCCTTGAAACGGCGACAGGCTTTCGCAGACGCGAATTTCAGGACGCGGAAAGTCTGTGGCCGTTTCAAGGAGGATTTGCTACGGTTCGAAGCTAGGCAAAAGACTATTCTGCGTCGTAAACACATATAGTATTGTTAAGGCTCACAACTCAAACGAAGTAATAATACTAATAAGGAAGTGGTAATTCATTAGTTGGATTTGCAATTAGATTATTACGTAAATCATATGCTTGTTTTTGACTGAGCTTTCGCAAATTAATGTCGGAGGGTCTTCAGTTTTACAATTTAGTAAAGAGTTTATATTCCAACTCCCAATGTTCCAGCTCCCAAACGGCACACCAAAGTTCTGATCTTTCAAAATGTGCAACGAAATATGCAGAGTCGACTTTCCACATTAACAATGAAATAATCGAAATTGTACTCCGGTAAAAATTAGCTTCTACACTAATCTAGTATTATGACGATGTCCGAACTTCATAATTTTATAATTTGACTGATACTTCTTAACTGAAGTGAAGATCATGAGATATGTAAACCTCTATTACACTGGAAAATAATGTCCAATTAATACTCTAAGAAGCTTGAATTTTATAACAAGAACGAATACATGCCTTCTTGATTTGGTAATCACAAACTAATGATTGAAACTGACAGATATGACAACATTAATAGCGGAGCTCCGGCACCCCGAAGGGCCGCTAAGCGGAGCACCATACCCATTAAACCCCGTGCAGTCCATTTTTCATGGTCGAAATGTCTAGCGGAATGGCTCGCGGGCGCGTACGATCGACGACGACGTCGCCACGCATCGCCACAAGATATCCACTGACGAGTATCGTGTGGGAATATTGCGGTCTCAGGTCTAGAGTTAACACATGTTATTTTAAGTTGTACACGAATAAAAGGTTACCACAAGCTTACATCTTTGCAATGTTATAATAAATTGACAGCTGTCAAAAGAAGGTATCCGCTGACCGGTCACATGGCCATATCGCGGGCTCAGGTTTAGAACTCAACGAGGCGATGTGTTGTTTTTTAAGTTGACCGCTGATCAAGTATGGTATAATATTGGATCGCAGGCTCAGGTTGGACGGGTATATCACTGGATCGCGGGCTCAAGTAGTAGTACTCATTCCTCTTCCTGCGCAACAACTTTTTTATTATACTATCAAAAACAAAGAGATGCTTGGGATGTTGATCCCTGCCTGCAGGGAATTGGTTTGGGCCCTAGGCCTTAGTTCTTCGCACTTGTTCCATTAACAACGCACCTTCACTGAGCCAGGTTTTTTGGACGGCCTTGAAAGCAAACCAAACGTACCCCATGTCGCCATTAAGGAGGGTTTTGCTTAATTAACTTCAAATTTGTCATGAACTTGTTGCTCAGTAAGGTTTATAACAAACATACCTTCTGCGGTTAAGCTTATAGTTGTGCATGTTTGTTCCATGTTTGTTCCATTTAAATATTTAAGTATCAGTTGTTACGCGCTTTTAATCATATTTGCATGGAAAAGGCGCGTTATAAATCTTTAATTATTATTATTATTATTATTATTATTATTATTATTATTATTATTATTATTATTATTATTATTATTATGAGCAGCAGCAGCAGCAGCAGCAGCAGCAGGAGTAGTAGTAGTAGTAGTAGTAGTAGTAGTAGTAGTAGTAGTAGTAGTAGTAGTAGTAGTAGTAGTAGTAGTAGTAGTAGTAGTAGTAGTAGTAGTAGTAGTAGTAGTAGTAGTAGTAGTAGTAGTAGCAGTAGTAGTAGTAGTAGTAGTAGCAGTAGTAGTAGTAGCTGCAGCAGCTAGCGTTCCTGTTCTTAAGAAGGCTATTATATTTCTGGTTGGTAAGTAACAACGGAAATCGTCCTCTTTTCCTGCACGTTTTAGCGATTTAAAATCCGAACACCCTCTTTTGGAATACAGTGCAACCTCTATTAAGCGGGCACCCTCCATAAAACGGCCACTTTTCGAAGTCCCGGCGGTGGCCACTTAATAACGGTCGCACTGTACTAGTTTAGCACGCGCAATGTTGAATTCTTCAGAGCAGGCTTTTCCCCAAATTAAATAATATTCATCATCATTTGGCACTGCAAAACTCTTCAAAATCGCTTTCCTCTAAATACCATATTGAACAATCACTTATACCACTGCTCTTGATCTGTAGTTTAGAAGGTCCCCCTAAACCGATCTGTTATTTTTTATTTTATTCTTTACCGTGAGCGCTTGTAAAAACTAAATAGTGATCATAATACTTTTTACCTCCAACTGAGAACTATACTAAAATTACTTGGTAGGTTGTCACTCTGAACCAAGCGGATGTATCAAGGATTAAAAGCGGAGTCATCATCAACCTCATCGCCAATGACCTACAGCGTTTCGAACAATCTGTTCCTTGCATGTTTATGACAATTCAAGCCCTCTTTGAAACAGGATCCGTGTGTTTGCTCATTTCCTACTGGTTTGGATGGAAGCCATTATTGGGAGTGGCTTTCTTGGTCCTCCTTTTCCTGTATTACGGTGGAATGGCTAAAGTGTGCGCCATTCTCCGATCACGGATCTCTCAAGTTTCTGACCAGCGAGTCAACATTATGAACTCTATCATCCCTGGGATTCGTACCGTCAAGATGTACGCTTGGGAGTGGCCGTTCTTCGAAAGAGTTAAACGACTTCGAAGGTACGTAATGTCCAGTCGAACACGTCATGATGACGCCCATAGCTGTTGCTATGAAGCCAATGCAAACGAACGGAGCAATTACTGTGCGTTTTATTTACACGCGAACTCTGCAGTTCAACCTTTCTAACGATTGCGTACTTGCATTCATACGCAGGCAATCCACGAGCCTTCAAAAAATAATCAATAGAATCCCGGGGGGCAGGGTACTCCCATATATGGGCTATATAGGTATGTGCCGCGGGATAGGGTATGGTTTTTCGACGTTCTCGTTCCTTAAATAGGATATCGTTTTTTGCTTCTTTTGGCATTCTTCGCGTTGTAATCCTTAGATGGGGTATCTAAGTTGTATTGTTTGGCTATTTTGCAATTTGCATTGCGTAAACAACACGCTAAACGAAAAAGGCACGGTCTGCCAAAGTGAAAACGTTACGGAAGGACAAAAAATTGAACCGTTTACCCCTTTCTTAGTTTTTGCGTTTTTCCCTGAAAAAGGTGTCATTTTTCGGGTTTGGTCGTTAAATAGGGCAATATCAAATGACATTTACTTTATTCTTAAATAGGGTCAGGGTTTAAGAACCTTCGCGGCACACACCTATCCAAAATTTAAGGGAGTACCCCCGGGAATAGAATCTACCAATCAAAACTAAAGGACACGAGGACCCGTTGATGTGAACTTCTGATCTTAAGAGGTTCTTATTTAAAGATAATAAAGAGCAGCCTAAAGTCCAAGGCAATAGACTTCTTTCGTTTGTGCGGTTTGCTTACCCAATACAGACCACGTGATACTCTCCAGAGAATTATTCTTTTATCCATCTAAAAATTATTCATGAAACCAACCAATAGGAAGCGAGAATTTCCGATGCTTGATTGGCGGCACAATTTAGCATAATTTACTCATGGAGAGCTTGGTCATTTTTACTGAGTTCTTATCTTAGAACTCTCCAGGAGCTCTCCAGGAGTTCTCGTAGCTCAGTGGATAGAGCGCCCGCCCGGTGTTCGGGAGGTCATGGGTTCGATTCCTGTCGGGGACTCAGAATTTTTCTTTGTCCCACGCTCGTGTCATGTTGATTAACTCGTCTTTCATGTATAATTTACCGAGATGAAAATTTACCATCACCCTCATTTGCCACAATTCATGATGAAATCGACATTGCTGGACCTAGCAGTATGCGGGACGCATGTCACATAAGAACTCAGTAAAAATGACCTAGCTCTCCAGGAGTTCTCGTAGCTCAGTGGATAGAGCGCCCGCCCGGTGTTCGGGAGGTCATGGGTTCGATTCCTGTCGGGGACTCAGAATTTTTCTTTGTCCCACGCTCGTGTCATGTTGATAAACCAATTATAGTTTGCCTAATATATTTATCTTCTTTCAGCCTAGAAGTAACACTCACTCGATGGAAAACAGCAATATTGGCTTCATTCCAATCTCTTCTGTATACTGCTCCTTCCCTCGCTGCTTTTATTGCTTTGGTTTCACTGCTATCCTCGGGAATTGAACTTACTTCATATAACACGTTCGTGATCTTATCCCTGATAGCTGTTCTAAAGAATTGCGCCTCTTGGAAAGTGATTGTTTCAGGAAACATGTTTGCCGACTTTGCCATAGCTCTGACTCGTATTCAGGATATGCTTGAATTTAAAAGTGATGATAACATTCACAAATACATTCAATACACTTTTGAGAACACTGAACGCGCTCACCAGGATGAAAATGAGCTTGAAACTGGCAATTTTCAGCTTTCAAATAAAATAAACACGAAAGGCGTCTACTTTGGCAAAGATCCATGTATTCTACTGGAAAATGTTGTCTGCAGTTGGAATGGTGATTGGAACAAACCAACACTGAACTCTCTGTGTTTATCCGTTTGCAAAGGCGATTTGCTGTTCATCACAGGTCCCGTTGGCTGTGGCAAGTCTTCCCTGCTGTGCGCTATCTTGCATGAAATTCCACTCTTGAAGGGTAAAATATCATTTAACGGTAAAGTTTCCTGGGTTGGAGAGCAGCCCTGGGTGTTCTCTGGTACAATACAGGAAAATATTTTGTTTGGCGAGTCGCTCGATCCGCAGAGATATCACGCGATATTACAGGCTTGTGATCTGCACACAGACTTGCAAAGGTTCCCGGATGGAGACATGACACCAGTTGGAGAACGTGGAATAATTCTGAGTGGTGGTCAGCGCACTCGTATTGGACTGGCACGCGCTTTGTATTCTGATGCCGATATTTATCTTTTTGATGATCCGTTAAGCGCCCTGGATACAAAAGTCGGATATCACATTTTCAAAACCTGCATAACAGACCTACTGTGTGATAAGACTCGACTGGTGGCCACTCACAATTTAGAAATCCTTAAGGATGCTGATAACATAGTAGTAATGAAGGAAGGATCCAGTCTAGAGAAAGTCAATTTCGACGAACTCACTAAAGCTGGTTTTAAACTTGCTGCTATAGACAACGAAAATATTTATGGAAGAGACACATCTGCGGAAAGATCGTCAACACAGTCAGAGGCAGAGAAGACCCCACACAGTAAATACGCCAAACTAGAAACTGCTGAAGAAGATCGTATGATTGGTTCCATTTCCTGGAAGCTTTACTTGAACTACTTACTTGCTGGAATGCATACAGCTTCAGCTGTTGCTCTTGCGATAGTTTTCATCATCGTTCAAGGTGAGGCGTCATGCTTCTCAAACTTACTAATAATTCATCACGTTAAAACAAAGGAAATCAGAACCGTAACGGTGGTTTGGAAATGTGATCTTAATTAGCACAAATTTTGACGATTTTATTTCTCGGTTTTCTCCGTTGTTTAAGGTTCGATTGAGAAGATATATCAAACACTCGATAAAGTGTTTCATCACATTTCCAAACACCTCGAAGTTCGTCAAAAATACTCCGCTGCGCGTCGTATTTTCAACTCTCTTCTCGGTGTTTGGAAATGTGATGAAACACTGTCTCTCTCGTTTGATATATTACTTATAAAACGTTCAATAAATTACGCGCTACGATTGGTCAGTTCGAGTTTATTACATAGCAACGGAGACCATTGTTTTCAATGAAGAAAATGCAATTTTGGTGTTAAGATTGGTCAATGAGGAGTGGATACTATCAAAATCACTAGGGCGGTAAACCTGCGGTTAGAAATTTTGAATTTGAAGCAGTTCGATTCTTAACACGTGATCTGAAAAAAATTGTCACGTGGTTTTGTGTTTGCGAGCCTCCTGTCAGCGATGATGTGATTTTAACGGTCGCTTCATGGTCATGTGAACATCGTTTTTCCAGAATTTGTCACAACAATAATGACGCTATCAAGCAAAGAGAGTCGGAAAACTCACGGGATGTATTCAGGATGAAAGAAAGGCAGGTTTTGTTTCATTTTAATGGATTTCATACTGTTTTGCAGCAAAGAGTATCCGAAAGTCACGAAGCTTTCTGTTAAGTTTGCTTTTCGATAAATAAACAGTGTCCACGTGATAATTTTTTTTAACTCACGTGATCGAGATTGGCGCAGTGCGAGACGAAATTTAGCGACTGCATTTTACCACTCTATAGTGATTTTGATAGTAATGAGGTTATAAGGTGCAACACCATAGAGTTAAAGTGTAGTGTGAAAAGTTCTGGGGAACCGTTTGTAGGTGCAAATTTTAAAATAGCAGATAAACGTACTTGCTAGGGTTTGGTTTTGTTTCTTGTTTTTTGAGCAATAATGTCAAATAACGAAAAATTAAATACCAGTGGCACGTGCATCATTTTTTCAACAAGATTTCTAAGAAAAATAGCATAAGCTGATCGATTTGTCGGCTAAAGTGTGGAACATCTGTTAGTTGTCACTTCAAAGGTGTACCCTCTCCTAGTTGTCAGTATGCAGCTTGAGTAGATAACTTACTAAACCTCCGCAGGTTTTATTTTCATTGTCTTTTTTTCTTGTCTTCCGTTTCATTAAAAAAAAAACAGGATTACATATATTCGCGGATTGGTGGCTCCTTCGTTTGACGAGTGGATCGCATGACCAGAAGTATCAGACGGTAAATCTTTACATATATGGAGGAATGGTTGGAGGGGCCTTTCTCCTTTCTACCGCTAGAGCAGCCGTGCTTCTAAATGCTCTAGTGAACTCCTCTAAACACCTACACAACTCCATGATGTCAGCAGTATTGAAAGCCCCGGTATTGTTCTTCGACGCAAATCCAGTTGGACGAATAATAAACAGGTTTTCTCGAGATATTGGCATCATGGACGAGCTGCTGCCGGATGTATTCCTGCAAGCTCTTGACCTTGTTCTATTTTGCGTCGGAGCAGTTGTTCTTCCTTCTGTCCTGAACCCGTGGATTATTTTGCCAGCCACCCCGCTCATAGTCCTGTTTATGTGGTTTGGAAGGTATTACCTAAGAACATCACGTGATCTGAGGCGACTGGAAGGCGTAAATCGAAGCCCAGTATTATCTCATTTCAGTGACATGATGGAGGGACTGGTGACTATTCGCGCGTATAAGAAGGAAAATTCGTCTCTGGAAGAATTGTACAGGTCTGCTATTTGTCGATTAAATATTTGTGGAAGATTAAGGGGGTCTTCCACTCAAATATATTAAGTTTCACACGAAGAAAGCATTTTTTTTTTTAACTAGAACACTTGAAATCTCTAACATTTACGAAATTTATTTTCAACTGATTCCGCTTTTATTTATGTTATTTATGTTAACTTAAGTACAGGGTACGAGGCTGAAAGTTCCAAGTTGATCTTAGTTTAATTCTCGCGAGTCTGGTTTAGAAATCCATTTTTCTCTACTTGACAAATCCCATAATACACCTCTTTTACCCCCCAAAATTTTGCATAATCATTGTTTGCAATTTCTCCTGGGACAGGAAGATGTCCCAAGGGAAATCTAAAACAATGCCTGTGCAAATTTTTTTAGGGGTAGAAGCGGTGTATTATGGTATTGTGCAAGTGGAGAATTCCGATATATTAATATTCTAAGATGTCACTGAGGCTTGGAAGAATAAAACAAAAGAATTTGTATCGAGGCTTAGGGATGAATAAATGATTTCATTTGTTTTATTCCCCAAACCTCGGCGCCATGTACGAATTTTAATATTCTCTACTTGCACAATACCATAATACACCGCTTCTACCCCCAAAAAAATTTGCATAGGCATTGTTTTAGATTTCCCTTGGGACATCTTCATGTCCCAGGAGAAATTGCAAACAATGATTATGCAAAATTTTGGGGGGTAAAAGAGGTGTATTATGGGATTTGTGCAAGTAGAGAATATCGGAATTGGTCTATTCTGTAATAATTTCTAATAATTTCGGTTTTAGCCGTTGTTGAAATAACCGGCCGGCCGGCTGGCAAACAGTATGAAAGGGCGCCTAAAATACACATGACAATCACCGCATTGTTCAAAATTCTACCATTTCTATTGCAGTTGTTTATTCCGTCAATGGCGAGAATGAAACAAGCGAAGGAAAACCACTGTTCGTTTCCACGTGCCGGAGAATCATTAAATGTCATGGCTGCTTCGGGTAAATTTAGCCCGGGGAAATTTACTTCGGGAGATTTCACTACGTCGCACTCGCTATATGCAATTTCTCGCGGCAAAAGGGTCATTTTCACGGTAGAATTGCCCCGTGTAAAGTAGATAAAATAACCGCACCTTATATGCTTGTTTATTATTAGCCGCTTTCTAAACGAGCAGAGGACTAGGTACGAATATTTAAAATCGATTGAAACGAAAACTTGAACCTAGCACATGAAATAATACTACACTTTTGACCTATCACGTGCCAGGCTCAATTTTTTGTTTCAATCGATTTTAAATACTTGTATTTGAGCAAGTTCAATGTGCATGAGAGTGCATGGGACTCTCATCCTCGTTTGGCTTTCACGGTTTGTTTGATTATTTTTTGTTGTTATTGTTTTACTTTGTCTTTAGATTTCAAGACAGTCACAACCAGTCGTGGTTCGCGATTGTTGCCTCCATCAGATGGTTATCAATCCGTGTCGACATGATCTGCGTCTTGTTCATAGCATTGGTACTTTTCCTCGCTTTAGCTACTCGATCAGGATCAGGTAAATGAGCTGTGGTGTCGGGATTTATTCTGCACTCATCAAAAGTATATTCGTTTTACTGGCAAAACTGCTAAGAAAAACTGCTAGTGTACTAAGTGCCATAAACTTTAAAATAGTTCATCTTTCATACCACATTTTGTTATCTTGTCATTCGTTTGTCCATTCCAACGGTTAGTAGTTTATTGTAGTATTATTGCCTTTTGTCTTGAACCTGTCTCAAGTTCCCTTTTTAGACCCTATTGGAAATATCGATGGAGCTTCTTTGAGTACCTGAGAAAAAAAGAATTGCCTTGGCTGATTTTTGGCACAAGTTATTGGTACTAAAAATTTCGCGCGCCTTATAATTTATCGTTTTTGCGATTATAAGGGACTGTGCAATAATTACCAGGAGAGGGGCAGTAAAACGAGAGGGGCGGAACACAATGTAAACTCACAGCCTTAGGGAGGGGGAAACATGTAAATTTCTGGGAAAGTGGGGGAGAGCAACTGAAAAACTGACTTTAAGATTCAAATACCACAGATATTTCACAAAAAATTGTACTCATTAATTTCCGGACTGATTTAATATGAATAAAACATGGTTATATGACATGAAAAATAAAATAGAACTAACAGTTATTAGTAACAGAGCTACGAGCAGTTCACTAATCTGGTCACGTGGCGTTTTCGCATATTTCCAAATAACACAACAGGGGTGAATCCAGAATCTCAAGAAGAGGGTATTCCATTATGAGAAGTAACCAACAGCAAATGCCATTACATTAAATGTACAGAATTCAAAATTTTAAGCCTAAAGTAAATGTCACGTCAGCCTCAGGACACCACTCTAGATTCACCACTGGATATAATTAATGAACTGATCTTCCAAATACTTTAAGTGGTAGCGAACTCCAAAAGGTGTGCGAGGAATTAATGGTTGACGAGAACGCCTGTAAGAGCTTTGTACAACATCAGGAATTTCTCGCTATGAAGACACAAAAGAGAGCTTGTGAAAGAAATGCTCTGTCAAACATTGACTGGAACAATGAGGCCCAAGTCAGCTCGCTAACGGCCCACAAGTTAAGACTGTACCTGAAACAACTCAATTTATGTGTCAGTGGAGGGAAAGCAACGCTAGTACGCAGCTCGTGATCTACGTTACGTTCGTGCTGGTAAACAAATTCTGGAACCCGAAGACAATGACGCAAGTAGTGACTATGAGCTGCAATCTAGTGACTCCGAAGATCCAGACGACTGAGAAGACGCTGCAAAATCAGACTCTCCAGAAATGGGCGACTTAATCGAACACAGTTGTGAGGTACTCTTTGTCCCAGACACTGATGTCGGTTGCGTTACAGTACAAAGAAAGTAGAGGCTTCAGAAAAATTTACTATGATTATCGGTGGTAGTTAGGGGGTGGGGGGTGGGGTTCGTCATACGTTTTTGAGAGATTAGGAGGGGGTCAGAGCTAATTTGCCTTTGTTGAGAGGAGGTATTATGTAATATTTCTCCTTGCGAGGCTCATTTTTCACCCCTGGTAATTATTGCACGGTCCCTAAATAAATCGCGAAATAGACCAATTCCGATATGTTAAAATTCTAACATGGCGCCGAGGCTTAGGGGAATAAAACAAAAGAAATTATCTATTCATCCCTAAGCCTCGATGCAAAATCTTTTGTTTTATTCCCCCAAGCCTCGGTGACGTGTTAGAATATTAATATATCGGAATTGGTCTATTAAAGACGCGAATAATTAACAAATAAAGAAGCCTAAGCCATGTATTATACTGTCATAAAACACGACGGGCATTTGAGAACACGAGGGAAATGTAGTGCTTTATGATAAAGATTTAATACGCCGCGAGGAAAAACACCAAAACACGCACGATAAACTGAAGCAATTTAATTTCGCTTCTTCTACTTCCATCTCGAACTTAATTAGAAGCTTCTTCAACAATCTCTGCAGCTTGACTCAGAATTTTATCCGGAATTTCTTTATAGAAAATGTTCGCCGCCATCCCTTGCGAATTTTCACTAGAGAAAAGCTGACGAAAAACAATAAAACACGCTTTTTCTATGTTTTATACTCTGATAAAACATGGGTATTTGACCAATCAGAGCGCGCGCAGAGTCCTAGCTATATTGTAAAAATAAATAAAAATAAAAATACAACGCGAATAAATATACGCGCAAAATTTAATACCCATATACAAAATTCAAATCACAGAAAAATTGAAACGATTAATGTAGTACATGTAATAACAATAACATATGCAGAATATGCATCAACAAGTACACAAATTGTTAACTGGTAAGTTCCATTTTATATCTTGTATCTTTCACATATGGAGTAGAAAATCTTGTTCCTGTTTATCTAGAAATTTAAAAAGTTCAGACTTTTTGAAAAATAAAAGTCGAGAACGCTTGATTAGCGAAATTAAATGCCCTTTTTATATTTGCCTGTGTATCGAAATCGCGAAAAAAAATAGCCGCGGAATTAAGTACCCGCGA
Source organism: Blastomussa wellsi (assembly GCA_947652115.1). Lineage (NCBI taxonomy): Eukaryota > Metazoa > Cnidaria > Anthozoa > Scleractinia > Plerogyridae > Blastomussa > Blastomussa wellsi. Next base: position 21,456,771 of record OX393565.1, read on the forward strand.
AGTTAAGTACCAATACACCTTATTCCAAAATGGCCGCTGATTTATGCACATACAAATTGCCCTTGTTGCCTCGTTCACGATAAAATATTCTTTTGATTTTTGAGCTTAAAAACGAGGCAAGAAGGGCTAATTTGAATACCAACAAAAGAATATTAAGATGGTAGCCATTTTGGAATAAAGTGTATAAGGTCATGATTTTATTTATTTGCAGGTATCACAGCATTGTCCCTTGTATACGCCCTTCAACTTGCTGTGGATACGTCACAATACGGCGTCAGACAGTGTTCAGAGGTTGAGAATTACATGACGTCAGTTGAACGCGTCATCTCATATACTCAGATTGAGCAAGAGCCTGGGTACGACAATCAGTCCCAACCTCCAGAAACCTGGCCAGAGAACGGTCAGGTGACAGTAAAGAACCTGGGTCTAGTCTACTACCAGGGTGGGCCAGAAATACTTAAAGAGGTCAGTTTTACTATTGATGCTCAAGAGAAAATTGGAATTGTCGGTCGCACGGGAGCTGGCAAGTCATCTTTGGTTTCTGCTCTTTTTAGCATGCCTCAGCCATCTGGTGATGTCATCATTGATGACGAAATCATCAGGGATCTTAACATTCAAAGCTCTCGTCAAGTGATGTCAGTTATTTCCCAAGATCCAGTTCTGTTTACCGGCTCACTGCGCATGAACCTGGATCCTTTTGATAAGCACGAAGACAAGGAACTCTGGGACGCTTTAGAGGAAGCAAGTTTGAAAACTATGGTGAAAAATCTGCCACAACGACTGAGTGAGAAGATTAAAGAATGCGGGGCAAACTTCAGCGTTGGTGAACGACAACTTCTGTGCCTGGCTCGCGCCTTATTAAAAAAATCCAAGATTATTGTAATGGATGAAGCAACAGCAAATGTCGATTACCAAACAGATCGTTTAATTCAAGAAACAATTCGCACAAAATTTAAACATTGCACTGTGATTACAATAGCACATCGATTGAACACTATCATAGATTACGATCGTGTTTTGGTTCTGGAAAACGGACAAGTTGTCGAATATGACAAACCGCAAAATTTGTTGCAAGACAAAGGAGGACAATTTTCCAGACTTTACCACGGCTATGATAAAGATATTGATAATTAAAAAGCATCACGGTTGGTGGGTTGGTGGGTAATATGTTGGTTGATTGGTTGGTGGGTTGGTTGGTTGATTGATTGACCGTTACGTTATGGTGAAAACACAGCAAAAGGGTCAAACATGGCATCGCCTTATCAACCGAGTATCAATTGGTGGTTTTCACTGTCACGATATCAAAAATTAAATTCGAAACAATTCAAATAAAAAGAAGCTTAGAATTTCAGAGAGTGTAGATGATAAATAAACAAATTTCTCCAAGTCTCAGGCTTGTGCAGTGTGCCGTTCGCGAGTTATTTGCTGAAACGTTCCACGCAAATTTACAAAGCTTAGTATGGAGGCGCCATATTTGTGTCCTTCCGAGGGGAACAAATATGGTCGCCGTGGTGCACGCGAAACCATCTGGAATTCAATTGTGCTATAATGGCGACTACTTTTGGCTCATGAACTATTATACGTACAGATAAACACCACTTATTATATCTGAAATCAAACATCAAACAAACGTTCAAACATCTTAAAATGGAAAGGATAGGCTTTTTCTAAACAAAACAGTTTTATCACGGTTGTCAACTTGATGTCACATACGGCCGAGAACTCAAATATTCAAGATGCTCTGTTTTCAAAACGAAGGGTATTATCGAGCTGAAAATTCGCGAAAAGATATATTTTTAGTTAGCCTTACACCTAGTGGCAACGAAAATTTAGCAGGCCTAGCGAATTTTGATTTCAGAATATAATTTTATGACGTCACATGAAACCAACGATTGAGGGATGTAAACCAAATTACTTTGGCCAAGTTACGGAATTCGTGGTAAGCAGCGTTTTATTTACTTTTTTTAATTCCTTTTGAAATGTGTGTCAGATTTACTAGATAATTGTGATATCTATGCATCGATTCGTAATATAGCTGATGAATTGTCCGTGATAAATAAAGATGGTGATGGTGATAATGACGATGATGATGATGATGTCGGATCCAGTTCTTTATGACTAACCGCTGCAAATTTAGTGCTTTGATCGGGGACGATATTAAATAAAAACGCTGTTGACTTGTTTGTGGACCCACATTATAACATGCTAAGTTTACATTTTCAGTCTTATCTAAAACTGCTGCAAAATCTGTGTTCATTATATTGTTGTTCCTCGGGTGGCTCAATTGATGCACAAAAGTTGTTCTGGGGAGACAAAAATGTTCTCAGTTGCTTGCAGCCCAAAATGGTGCCCAAAACTCTAAACGTTAAGAAAAAGTCACAATTGAATATCGAACTAATCCCTACAGCGTCTAATTCTTCGTTCTCTATCATCTGTGCCTAGTCTCCGAAAGTTGGTCGTTTTATATTCCTCCAGCAACGTTTCGACAGTGACGAACACCTTGCTTGAATAGTGAACGACGTCCAGGCTCAATGTTCCATCAGGATACGAATCGGTCATTGGATACACATCTATGACGTCATACCCTGCTTTACACATGGCGGACATCGCGAAAGCGCTGAACAAGAGAACCCGCTGAATAATGAAGGTAAAAAGTAGCAACACGTAGTTAATAATAACGAAATGATACGTGTGGAGAGAAGAACTGAGAAAAAAATTCTGTAAACCACACGTTTGGCAGCTGAAAGCAGCGAATGGGTCACGTGATACACATGTGTTTAAACGACTGGTAGCCAGTGGCTCGCGCGATTCGTATCAGTGTCAGGAACTGGTAGCGAGTGGCCCGAGCAATTACCTATAAGAAACTGGTGACAATTTGCTTACGTTACCCATCTCACCCTGAGTTTACATTCTGTAAACATCTGGCATGGACTTCACCAAAACAGCTAAACTATGCAATGTTCGGTTTATATGCAAATGCAGCCATAACACACAGCACGAAAATGGAGATTTACGTAAAATTAAAGTTGACTTAAACCTGCTGAAAGCTGGTTAACCAACTTTACGCTATGACTTAAATCTTGTTAAAGTTACTTAAATGTTTAAATGCATTTACTCAAGCTTTAATTATGAGTGTAAAGCTGGCATAAAGGTCAGCTTTAAAAAACTGAAAGGGGGCGTAAAGGAGCTGAAAGGGGACGATTAAGCCAGCTTTAAGTTGGCTTTACACCGCAGTAAAGTTATCTTTTCATGCTGTGAACACTACTGGAACAAAGACCTGAAATTTTCTTTTCAGGTCTTTGTTCCAGTAGTGTTATGGCTCATTCGCATACAAACCGCATCTGCTTAATTGCTACTGTTGGACATTCATTAATTTGTTATTCACCATACCTCGCCAGGTATTTCGTCCACTTTAAGGGCTAACCCACATATGGCCGTTCTCATGTGGCTTTGATAGCTCAGTTGGTAGAGCACTGCACCGGTAATGCAGAGGCAGTGGGTTCGAATCCCGTTTAAGGCCCGAAATTTTCTTTTCAGGTCTTTGTTCCAGTTGTGTGTGGCTGCATTCGCGTATAACCCGTATCAGCATATTTTAATTTTAAAAGATTATTCTTCTCTAACCAGTCGGTTACAATTTAGTTTCCCTGGAAAATTAATAGGCAGTCTCCTAGCGCGGTACAGCACAATTGTATCAACTGATAAGCGAACCAGCCCCGTGGCCAAGGCCGCTTAAAAAAATTCCCCACCCACTGGCCGAAAGAGCTGGATTTGCCCCGGGGGTTGCCCGGGGGGATGGTTACAGGTAGAATTGAACCACGCATTACCTGAGTCGTCATGAATCTGGAATCCGTTTTGTTAAGGTATCTGCCTTTATGCTTGCATATGGCAGTTGTTGATTTCCAAATGATCTTTGCTTTATACTTTGGAACTCTTTCTCCTTGTGAATTTACTTCAGTCTCCTTCAAGATCTTTATCAGATCTGCAATAACTTTCTGGTACGTAGTAAAATTAACACTGACCGGATAGTGGAGTCCAAGGTTTAACAGCAGTACACTGTCTTTCTGCTGCATCTCCGGTTTACCAAGAACGCTGCGAAGGGCGTCAAAGACTTTAACAGGGCTGAAATCTAGAACATCGTTCTGTTTTCTGCTCAAGACCTCGTTCCCTACGGGATAGAGCCAGTTGTAACTGTTCTTGCAATTTACGTAGAGCTTTTTACACAGGGCGCGCGAGTTAAGTGAGCCAAAGAGACGAACGCCCAGTGAATCTCCATAGACCCACAGAGTACCAGAAGCGCTGTGGTTTGATGGCAGTGACGAGTTGTATAACTCTGTAGCCAGGCAAATAAAAAACAAAATTAGGGATTAACACACACGGGTGATTTTAAACTGGAAGGGAACAACCTGAATTTAACTCCGGGAGGGTCATCCCTTCACATATTCTAACGACGTCTGCACCGCTCCCTGGGAAATAGGCAGTCGTCTGTTTTTTCCAGGGTAATCGGCAAGTTAATTTGGTGGAGCATCGCACCGGTATCGCGGAGGTCACGGGTTCGACTCCCATTAAAGCCCTGATTTTTTTCAGGCTTCTTTTATCCAATTACTTAAATTGGAATTTCATTGCGATGATCAATGCACGCTTTCAATTTTGACCATTATTACCTGAAATAGGGTGTAGTCTAACGAACACTTTAGTCACCGATTAGCTATATCAGTTTCTTGGAACAAACTATTTTTGGTATTGTGAACTCCATCCCTTGAGAAGTGCAATTATTATCAATATACGAGGCCAAATTGAAATCCGGCCTCGTCAAAACACACGCAGTGCGGGCCGCAGCGGCCCTGAAGCTGATTGGTTCACGCGATGGATTTAAACCAATCAGATTACGTTCAGACCGTTTGACGCGGGAAAACCATCGAGGTGCGTACGAGCGAACAGCAAGCTTTGAAGTTCAGTTTCACACAAAACGAATAGTTTTCAGAGAGAAAAATCTGTCTACTTATTATAAATGGGAAGAATGCAGGCAAAAAATTTGGATTTAGACGTGAATATAGGCTAGAAGCAAAAGCACAGTCCAGAAGAAACAGAGAAAGCAAGTTCTTGTCGTCTTTATAAGAAGCGAAACATCGTTCCCTTGATTGCTACGATCAAACAAAATTAGCTCGACTGAAGTACAGCGGGAATTTTACACCGAAGATCAAATGGAAATTGTAAGTTCGTTAAATATTATGATTGTCCATGAGTTCTTAACTTATTGGCGATTATTTTCAGAGACATCATAGCTATATCCGCTAAGTTCTACACCTGTTCAAAACTTATCGGTCCGGCTTTTTCAGCGCGAAGTAAGTTCTTACTTGTATTCTTGAAACCTTTACTAAGTTTGTTAGTTATCAGGATGTTATTTGGCCTTTTATATCGACAATAATGACAATGACATGACTTTTATCGGGAATATTGTTTACTTGCACCCTTGTAGTGTAATTTGCGACCCTCGCACTTCGCGCTCGGGCCGCAAATGACACTACGCGGGTGCAAATAAACAATAATCCCTCAAAAAGTCATGTTAATCCCTCTAAAGCCTCTTGTTAAACTTTGAAAAAAAGCCGAAGCAGTTTCTAGACAGGTAATATACAAATTAGTTGATTGGTGTAGAAAAAGTAAATTCAAGGAAACTGCACATGCTTCCGTGAAATTTAAACCACGTTGTGTAGACTATAAAGATTCTGCATTCCTAAATATATAATTCCTTCAGATGAAAAGAAATTACCTTTTCTCCTTTCAAGTAGTAAAATGTAAAACTAGTATACCTAAATGGTAAAAATGCTGCCAAAGGGGAGGACGAAATAACTGTGCTAGCAGTACCTTTATGAACTGTACTATCTTGTCTGCTTGGAACAATGAAGAGATGTGAGATTTCATTCTTACAACTATGCTAATTCCTAGTCACATTTCAAGCGTAAGGCACATTTACTGTCAAGCTCCCCATCTTATACCACCCGTCTTCCATAACGCAAGTATCAACATTCTGGAAGGACAGTACAGAAAAAAACTCTTTAATAAAACTATAAAACAAGCATTTGTTGTCAGCTATTAACATTTTAAGATCAACATTTCGCTGTTGATATAACTGATGCCTCTTAACAGTAACTATCAATGTTGAAAAACTACAAACTATGATCACGAGAGACTCAATGAAACGGAAATTTTGGCATAAATTACGGGAAAAATTATGTTGTGAAAAAGATAAAATTTCTCGAGAGTGTTTTCACTGGTTATTCAACAAAAGTTCGAAGATTTAGTCGAGCAATTGATGTTTTGTTCGCAACGTTAGGTTTGCTTATAGTAACTTGTGATACAATTTTCATTTTGCATTTGAGCTGACAGACAGCGCATTGAATTTGCTCGTTTTACGTGCGAGCAAACATGAATCGAAACTTATTAGACTTCATTGCGTTCGTCACAAATACGAAACGTGAATGAAAGCAATCTCAAAATTGAAAATAAAGACCCAGGAAAAAGCGCTTGCTCAAAGCGCTTCACGGGATATTTTGACTTCACAACAGACAATGCGTTGAATTTGCACGTTATGTTTTTCAGGCTTGTGTGCGAGCGGCCGAGCGAACTCAAAATTGGTTTTAAATCGAAACCGCTAAAATTTATTACTTCCATTACAAATGCAAAACTTGGGTTAAAGCTTTATCAAAAATCTAAAATAAAGACACCAGCAAAGGTGAACACTTTCTTCCTTTCGTTAATAACAGCGCAATGATCACATAAATTTGCATGTTGTGTGCGTGAAAGAAATTATCACAAGACAGCTTTTACAGTAAATCGAAACTCGCATCGCAAGAAGGGCCGGATTTGAAACGGTCGATCACAAGGAGTCACCCCAAAATACAAGCGATTAAACGAGGTTGTAAAAACCTAAGGTTTTACGGACAACTTTCGACAGCAGCGTTTTTCTCGAGCTTTCGTGATCTTTGCTCATGCTTTCCTCTGAATCCAAGAATCTCCTCTTCATTTATATTTAAAAGGCATTTTTACCCAGCGAATATCTGGGTAGTTTTTGTTTCTTTCAGTTGCCAAAAATCCAAAACAAAATAAGTTAAAATCACCGAGCTGTTTTCAAGCATAACACATGTCTGGGATGCCGAGCCCGGAATGGACGTGTTATCTTCTTTCCCTCCGGCAATCAGCCGATCGATCAAGAACGAAACGTAAAATTTGGATATGACCAGAGAAAGGTACATTTCATCTGATAAACGTATTTCTTAACTGCAAAAGAAACCAAAATTCAAGCTGAACGACAAGTAACCATTGGTTAGAAAGAGCCGACAAAAATAGTCCGATGCCGAAGCCGATATTTGCATAACCTACTTTGGTGTAATCGACTGCACACGCAAAGTCATCTTCTCACGCATATACCACTGCGCATCCTAAATCTTCCATTTCCGCATAACCACAATTCCTTGCGCCTTTGATCTTACCGCCGACCAGAATTCCTTGCATTTCGTAAAAAAAGTGATTGCAAGCCCCTATAATGTAATCTTATGCCGATCAGAGAGCTGCCTCGCTCGTTAGCTTCATGCTCACTCGCTGCGGCAGCAACAAGGAACTAATTAACTTGGGGCTCGTTGTTTTTATTCAATCTCTGTTTTGCGAGTGATGCCCTTCCGTCATCACTCAAGACGTCGTCAGGTGGCCAAGATACTTCACAGAGCAGAAAAACATTAATTAAGGATTTTATAAATCTCAATCATGCTTGATACTTGAGATTGGGGAACAATAAAAGATGGGCTTTCCTTAGTTTCTCAAGAAACATCATTTGTGGCGTAGGAGTGGTTCTGAATCCTTCTCATGCTTGCAATTGACTCGTGTGTTTACTATTACTTACACATCGAGTCAAACATTGAGTAAAAACTTGAACTCTCTCTTTTATACAATTGATACTTTTAAAGCTACTTCGCAAATGCATGTTATTCACCTGTTGTTGGACTAACTCAGTAAAGTAATTATTAAGCTAGTTCAAAGACCGGTTCAAACAGGTTTTTTTTCTTTCTGCAAGAAATACGGTAACCGAGTTCAGCCAATCAGGAGCAAGTCTTGAAAGATACTATTTCGTTTTGACCAATCAGAATTCAATACTTTTGCACATTTTTTATAAAGATGATATTCCAATTAATCACTAACCATTCAGATATGGGCGCCATTTTCCATTTGTCCACCGACCAAATCCATCCCACAAGTGATTACAGCTGTAAGCACAAGAGTCCAATTTGTCTGTCAAAAAATAAAACAAACTGTTAAATTTAAATAACCCACGGCCGTTCAAAGCCTGAAATTTTCTTTTCAGGCCTTTGTTCCAGTAGTGTTATGGTTGCATTCGCATAAAAACCATACCTACTTAATCGCAACTGTTGGACATTCATTAATTTAAAATACCTAATGCCCATAGGTACCAAAATCAAAAACAAATCCGCTCTCAGGAACCTCGCAGTTTCTTTTTACTTAAAACGTCGTTAACGATTTACCAAATACTTGAAAGGGTAAAAAGTCATCTGTTTCTTGTGACAGAGCCTTTTGCCAGTAAAATCGAATTTAGTAAGGTCTTTAAGAAAAAATACCAATCGACGACTAATTTATTTCTCCCCGACAGTATGTTACAGACTGCGCTGCACAGGCGGGGTTTTATAAATTATATATCTGACTTATTGCATGACTGAGGAAGGCAAAGGGCCAATAACTAAAATCAACCCATCAGAATTAAGATAAACTTGACTTGTTTGCAATATTTTCTCGTGTTTCTTATTGTGTTTTATAATCAGTGCTAATCTAACGAGCGATCTCATTGGTTTTAACAGCGTGCTTAATCAGAGTACGGGAGCTGATGAGTGCTCGCGCCATCATCGTTTTGTGTGCACGTGCTGTTTCTCTGCGATTGGTCACTCATATAATCTCGCTTTCTTCGCGATTGAAATTGTACGGATTCCCCGAAAAATGAGTGAGATCTTAACTAATGTGTTTTATAACATATGTCAAGGAAATCAGAAGCGCTTTGAAAATAATTTAGTAATAACAATAGTAAAACAGAACAAGCGTGTTGATGTAAACATGTACAGTCCATTACGCGAGCAACATAAGAATAAAATTTTGCTTCATCTGCACAGGTAAATCTAGTTGCTGGGTCAAAATTTATCATAAAACAAATAAAAAACCTTGATTGTCCTTTTTCTTCTATAAAGCACTTCAGGAAGTGACGAGAGCATTCAAGAAGTAGGGAGAAACACTGGCCAACGGCTCGTGTTTCAACCACAGGCAGCCCAAGCGTATTTCATATCATACACAGTCGTCAATCAAATTGTTAGGACGGCTGCATTAAGTACTGTTTCGATCAAGTGCTTCAAGCTACACTTCTTGTGTGCTCTCGTCGCTTCCTTGCGTGATTTATAAAAGAACAAAGCATGCTCAAGGCTTTTTCAAATTCTTCTCGACCGAAATACCCACAGGGTTTTCGGCCATTATGATTTTCGCTTTAAACTCTTATCCATAAAAAATATTTTATCAGTTTCGTAATAAATCTCTCGTTAGTTTAAATTTTTATAGATCCAACGTGTGTATACTGGGAAAATATCAGTCGTCCGTCTTATCCGACCTCGGACCGATATTCCTACAGTACGACCCTCGCGCGGAGTAAATAAAATACATTTATTGTATGGCAAATTAGCCTTGTGGTAAATCTGACTAGTTCTTTCTTGGTAGGGATCGTTTCCGTCGAAAGGGTCATAAGCCGTGTGTTTTTTGCTTTCAAGAGCCAGAAACTTCAAAATTTGGAGCTGGACCTGCTATAAAAACGTGCAATTACTCTCATTCAGTAAATTTGTTTTCAAACTTGTGGTAGCTGGTTTATAATAAATAATAATAAATTAGATTTGTTCCTCAGTACTACCCTGGCACTCGGTTAGTATTAAGAGGTTATCACCTTTGCCTTGACAAAGCGTAACCTTTAAAGCAAACTAGCTACCGAGGTCTACCAAGGTTCTTTGTGGCAAAACCCTTTGTATAGACATTTTGTGGACATAGTTATTCTTGTGAAACAAATCTTCTAATATCGGCAAGACCACAACGACAAACCAATGCGGAATGGTGTCGGATCTTTGTAGACCTGGATCAGTTAAAATCAAAAGAGATTGTTTTAATATGATTTTATTTCTGTCAGTTCAATTTCTTCTCTTCGCCATGGGGATCAGTCAGGGAATAAAGAATTATTATTGTTGTTGTTTCTGATCAAGAAGCTTAAATCCCCATCGCGTCTAAATAATACAGGGATTTTCTTTCCTTCTTTACGCACTCCTCAATTCCAATCAGTCCTCTCCCCCCTTCCTTCCTCGAAAGATACAGCCTCGCGACATTATTTCTGGTGTGTAGACAACCATTCATTGCCAAGATCTTCCGAGTTCTTCTGTCCATGCTGGCCATTTCCTGGATGGTCCAGTCCACCATCCCTGCACTATAGCGTACCACGCCTACAGCCCAAGTATTGATGCCACCTATCAAATTTCCTCCATTCAGTTTTGATCTGCACAACTTTTTGACTCTTCTTCTTCTTCTTCTTCTTCTTCTTCTTATTATTATTATTATTATTATTATTATTATTATTATTATTATTATTAAAATTTTATCGATAGCAATGCTTTTTAAATTACAACTCCGAGGGCTTACCTGTCAAAGACATGTTAGTTTCTGGCTGTGTTACGTTGATTTTTAAAGGATCTCCATTCTTAAAGGCCTGCATTAAGTAGTCGTCCAATGCTCCTAGAAGCCCATCTTTCTGAAACTTGCCCTGAGCATTGCCCTTAATGAACCAGTCACGTGGCGGGTCTCTGAAGCCATCACAAAGACTATAGTCAAGATAAATCATCAGCTGGTAGACACCAGGCTCCGTGATGAGAAATAGAGCTTCGTAAGTTCCATTATTGTGATCAAAAACAGTGACCGCAACGCTTGATGGGCCTCGTACGTAAACCCTCCACGTGTCTCCACCAATCGTCTTTGTTCGATTATCTGACGTTTTTGATTGGATGAAAATCTTGCTAAACTCTCCTGCTGGCCTGATGTCTTTGAATATGACGTCACTTGTGGTAGCGTTTGTCCGACTGAGTTTTTCCCAGCCATTTTTCACTTGGCCCCAGGCCATATTATCATGACACGATCTCATTATGCCTTGCCAGTCTACGCGTGCGCGGTGCTGACGTCGCCAGTCGCGACGGAAATCTGCTAATTTATCTATTTCGTCTGTTTTAAGTATATCTGGAAGTGTCAAAAGATTTCTCAAATTCCACAATTCATTGCTTAAAATTAGCAAACTCAAGAGGCACAAGAGAAGACAAAGAAGAGTTCTCTTCAAAACAGTTTGAGCTCGTCTCATGCTCATACCAATGTCTAAAAAAAGGAAACGAGGCACGTTCTAAAATCAGATTCCAGTAAAATGTTGAATGACTGTGGTTGTCCTTCCAGATGAATCTGCAAAAGAAGGTTGAGTTATAAAAACCGGTAAAATGATGACGTCACAAAAACTAAATTAATGTAATTATGGGATTTTCAGAGATTTTCTGAAAGTACATGATGAAGAATGCCCTCTTATTCCAATTTAGGGGTGAGATATTGGCCCTGTCATGCCTCAGTGACTCCATAAAATGGTTCTAAACGGTTTAGAACACTGTTCTGCATCGATCGTGGTGCGATGAACGGGGGGTTTCAACTCTAACAAGGGCTGTTTCGGGAGAAAAACAAAATTCTTCCGGAAATCTGAAGATAAAATATAATCTCTATATAAAACATTATCTGGGAATATGATATTATCTAG
>OX393565.1:21473633-21501133 GCA_947652115.1 Blastomussa wellsi
TTGATTTAAAGTTGGTTCAGGCCATTCCGAACATTAAAACAGAACAGAATTTGTCGTTTTCACATCGATTTCATGATTTCCGTCGCCATTGGTTACGACAACGGCGCGCACGCATAGACTGGGAAAGCATGATTAAACCGTGTGTTGAAAATAGGGCCTGGGGAAAAGTGATGGATGGATGGAGCAAACTAAACAGAAGTAGCGCTGCCACTAGTGACGTCGCGTTCTGGGACATCAGGCCAGCAGGAGAATTTAGCAAGATTTTCATCCAATCAAAAACGTCAGATAACCGAACTAAGACGATTGGTGGAGACACATGGAGGGTTTACGTACGAGGCCCATCAAGCGTTGCGGCCACTGTTTTTGATCACAACAATGGAACTTACGAAGCTCTATTTCTCACCACGGAGCCTGGTGTCTATCAGCTGTTGATTTATCTTGACTATAGTCTTTGTGATGGCTTCAGAGATCCACCACGTGACTGGTTCATTAAGGGCAATGCTCAGGGCAAGTTTCAGAAAGATGGGCTTCTAGGAGCATTGGACGACTACTTAATGCAGCCCCTAAACAATGGGAACCCCTTGATTATATCCGTACCTGAACCAAAACTGAACATATCTTTGATAGGTAGGTATTCATGAAAACAGTTTACTCTAACCTTTGAATTGTTCCGGGAGCCAGTTTATAAATCTAAACTCCTGCGAGTAGTTGGGGGAAGACTTTTGAAAATTCTCTTTTCTATGCAAGTTTTCAAGAGGAATGCTTACAACGAAATTACTGTTCGACAACATAAATGATTGCTATATACAACCTTTCACATGGAAATGAGTTTCAAGACAAAAGACGTGCGAGTATTAAAATCATTTCCATATGAAAGGTTGTGCACCAAGACTCGTCTTGAAACAGAGGAAAACAGCATCTCGAAAATGGCCTATTTAGAAGAAAAACTACTAAGAATTGATTTAACACCTTTTGTTTTGTCAGACAAACTTAGCGAGGAACTGGATTCATGCGGTCACACCTGTAACCACTTATGGGATGGATTTGGCCAATGGCTTGATGACGAATGGAGACCATATCTTAAAGGTTAGCAACCAACTCATTGTCTACCTCGTGAGTCACTGAAATATCTGCATGCCACAGGAGAGGGAGATTGGGGAGTACAGTGATCAATAATCTCCGATGTAACTTTACATATGCTTCCAAAGTAGTATATAAAAGGGGTGTCTTGGGACAATTTAAAATTCAATTTTTGTCCCAGCATAAATTCAATTTTTGTCCCAGCATAAATTCAATTTTTGTCCCAGCATAAATTCAATTTTTGTCCACGCATGAATTCAATTTTTGCCCACGCATAATTTTTGTTCACGCTCATTAAACAACACCTCCTTAAAATTCACCAACTTAATATCCCTCTTTATCACTCCCTTCTTAATTCCCTTAGCCTTCACATCACCACTTCCACCTTCTTTCTCATAAGCGTACATCTTAGCCCTCAATCCACAGAATTCCCTGATAGGCACACCACAACTTTCATCCTTCATCTTCCCAATTACTTTCTTATTTTCTTTGAAGAAATATTTACTCTTTGGATCATAATCTGAATTATCAAACAAGTCCTTATCCCCCCACAAATCCTCATAAATATCATGGGTCTTTATATTATAACACAATGAGTCAGTATCAGTAAATAACAACTTAACCCTCTCATGACCATACTTATTTATTACATAATTATAATGAAAATCGTACATTAAAGTTTTACTCAAATCGAGAATTGTCATTCCCTCATATGATGGCTTATTCAACAACAAACTCTCCTTCACCTTCTTAATTATCACCATATTTTTATTTATGACATTACATCCATTAAATGTTGGCTTAGCAATATATTTCAAAAGTAACTTCTCATCACTTATTATCTTAGCATCACATCTCTTGTATAAATTCTCCATTGTCTTACCAAATACTGAATTATTCAAAAATTTACAATTCCCTCATTTATCTCATTAACAAACATATTCATCACACTACTAATATCATTTTCCTCCATAATTGTATAAATTTTAGATTGTATTTCCTTAGTAATAAATTTATCATCAACTTGATGCTTAAACAATATAACCAACGATCTACTAACTTTCAAATTTCCCATCTCCTTTAATTCCTCAATAATTTTTTTCCTTAATTCCTCCTCCCTCATTTTTAACTCAATTGATGGATTACCCTTATCAACAACGCCGGTACTATATGTTTTAATAACACCATCCATAACAACATCCTTCAATTGAGTTCTTGGCAATGGAACTGGCTTTTCTATTTTTTTTGTTCTTAGCAATGGAACTGGCTTTTCTATTTTTTTTGTTCTTGGCAATGGAACTGGCTTTTCTAATCTTTTTGTTCTTGGCAATGGAACTGGCTTTTTAATCGCTGATCTCAACTCCTTAATTATTTTATCCTTTTCTTCATTCTGTTTCTTTAAAAATTGCAATTGACTACTCAGTAAATTAAATTGTTCCATCATTTGATTTTGAAATGCCAAAAATTGTTCCTGTGATATATTCATTAAATATATAATAATTACAGAAAAAAAAATTAGAAATTTACGCATATTCTCAAATTATAAAAAAGTTATCATAAAATTAAAAATAAAGACACAAACCCCATCATAAATTAAATTTCCTAAAAATGAGCTAACTATATATTTTTTAATCAAATTATAATTATTTTACAATTTGATTTTTTAATGGATATATCACAAGAATGAGCTAACTATATATTAAAAATGTTTCATTGCAATTTTAATTAAATCAATTACATCATTTTTTCTATAAGTTTTATTTTTACTAACAAATTTAATTGTCATGCTATTTAAATCTTCCCAATATTCACTAACCTGACACTTAGGTGAGTTCCACATGTCTCTCCAAATTTGTTTTAAAATGTTTTTCATTTCATCACTACTCCATTCATCCTTCATAAACAACTTAATAAATTCTAAATTATTCCTCACAATGTTACATTCACTTGCAACACTATTAAATTTTTTATCATTTGAATCACTATCATAATATTCCTCAACATCACTTAGAAATTCTTCTTCTGAACTCTCATCCAAATCCCTCATCTCCCGCTTTATAAATATTTTACCATCCATCCTATAATATCAGAACAGAAAAAAAATTAAAAAAAAAACGCGTAACTATATGTTTTTATTTTTTTCTCCATTATCAGGAAAAGTAATGTAGTAAACGATTTTACCATTTGGCCCAATAACCACTGTTTTATTAAATGGTTTAACCCATGCTCCATACTTTTTCAACCTCTCACGCTCGCTGGTATTTTCAAATTTCTTCATCACACAAACTATATAATAGAATTAGAAATTATTTTTTCAATTTACACTTAACTATATGTTTTTTTATTTTTTCTCATTATCATACTCCCACAACTCTCACACCTTACCCTCACTTTTGCCATGTACTTAACTATCTCAATTACAATCCTATCATAATTGTTACTTACCATCACCTTATACCCACAAGATCTAATCCTATTGTGAAACTCCTCCTGCTTCCCACTTATATCACCACATCCTCTTGGATTTTTAAATTCAATGGCAAACCCAGTCCATCCCTTGCTTGGATTTAAAATCAATAAATCAGCTGTTCCAGCCGTATAGCCTCTCTTAATTGCCACAAACCTTTGCTCCTTAACAGCTAAACAACTGATAAACTCCCCAGATAACAAATGAATAGAGGGGGTAAGTTTCTAAAGAAACTGTGGTGCTGCGTCGGTGGGAAATATCACAATATAATTTGGTTTTATCAACTGGGTTGATAATGTCAATTGGCCACCGTAAAGAGATTCAAGTGCTGACGTTTCGAGCGTTAGCCCTCCGACGAAGGGCTAACGCTCGAAACGTCAGCACTTGAATCTCTTTACGGTGGCCAATTGACATTATCAACCCAGTTGATAAAACCAAATTATATCCCCAGATAACAGCACATTTGGATAATTTTCTCTGATGAACTCAACCACTTTTAAATGCAAAGTATTTTCATTGTGAATAGAAAATGTTGTATCAATTTTTATATCACCAAACATATAACTATATATCAGAAAAAAATTTTTTCACCCTCACCGCGGGCGCAATAATTAAATTATTCATCTACTGATTCAACAACTTACTTAAAATTATTGCACTTAACTATATATTTTTCAAATTTCTGAAGCACACAATTAACTCTCTCACTTGAAAAATAATTTACTATCTCAATCATTACTTGAAATTACACATGCCATTCAATAAAACCTCTCGCTTCACTGCGCTGGAAATATTCATTTACATTGACATGCACGTGTGCACACACATGTCTCATAATTCAAGTATATTATTAATTTATATCCATGAATTAAATTTATCAGGATATCCTTCCCATTTAACAAATGCCTTGTTACCCTTCCTCTTAATAACCTTTTCAATTCTAAAGACATCCTGTCCCTTGGTTTTCTGTAATTCCTGAAAATAAAAGAATCCTTCAATGTCTTCACCCATCAGATCCTTCAATTTATAAGTTACTGGATTTGTCTGCTTAACCTCTTCAACAACAAACACCTCTTCTGTCCAATTTGGAACATATCCCTTATCAAATACTTTTCTCTTATATTTACTTATTCTGACTTTATCTCCAACTTTCAATTGCCGCGTACGCGATGATCGGCCTGGTGGTTTATATAATCGTCCATAGATAGTATTCATCAACACATCACTCTTATTTTCCCCCTTCCTTGCCTCATTCGGTGTCATATCAATTGTACTATGAAAATGATTATTATACCAATTCACAATCCCATCCAACTCATCCACCCAAATAGTGTTATCCCTCCTAGTAAAATCCTCGTATATCTTCCTCTTGAGAGTCCTATTAAATCTTTCAATTATACTCCCCTTTTCTTCATTCTCTGTTGAATATAATTTAATTCCCTTCCGATCTAAAAATTCTTTCATCCACTTGTTATAAAACTCAGATCCTTTATCAGTCCATAAATATTTAGGCACAATTCCAATCTTCTTAATAAATCCATCAAAAACATCCTTCATTGTCTCACCATATTTATTCTTGATTGGAATAGCCCAAGCGTATCTTGAAAAGACATCTATGATAGTTAAAATATACTTGAACCCTTTATTCCATTTACTCAATTTACCCATTTCAATAAGATCGGCACTCCATGTATCATCAACCCCCCTCGTTACAACAACCCTTCTCTTTAGAAATTTTCTTATGATTGGTTTATGCAATTCCTTGGCTAACTGATCCCAATCCCCATCAATTAGCATTTTTTGTTTCCCTTCCCGAAAATTGATGGCTGCTTTCCATGTTGTACATCCCATATAAATCTATTTAATCTCCAATGATCCTCATATGGCCCACCCTTATACCAGTCTGGTCCATGATCTCGTGTCATAATATTAAATACCTCTTGCTGGCTTTTTTTCTCGACAGGGGCATATCCTTGCTTCCTCATCTTTTCTTTTTGTATTTTTGCCTGTTGCCCTGTAATGCCAGCCCAAGCACGCCTGAGAGTGTCTCCACTTGCAAAATCATCAAATGATTATTTTGCCCCTTCTTCTTTTGTCAATTTTGGTATAACTGAAGAAAGAGTTTTATTTGCTGCAGAATAACCAGGAATCGCGTTCAATGCATCCATCGCAGAACCACCCTTTCCACCACCCATACCAACTTTCTTTTTACCAGCAATTACATTTCTTGCTAGAGAATGCCCCCACTGTCTATCTTTCCATGGTATCTTATCCAATTCCTTAACCATCTTCTTATCTGCTTTATTTTTACACCTTAATTGTTCTTTCTTTGGTTTTCTTCCACAAATGGAGTAATCAACATCATGCTGCATACTAACTGCGTCGGTTCTCCCAGTTGGTTTTTCATAGATTTCCAATATATTTCCCTTATCATCATGTCTCAATTGTTTATGAAGGGGATTACCAGGTCCAGTGTATTTATGACCAGGCAAAACAAATCCCTTCTTTGGGGCAACTTTCGAAATAGCTTTATGAATGTCAATGGCACCACCCTGTGATCGAGGGACGAGACCACCCTGTGATCGTGTTTTCATTGCTTTAACGAATTTGGTTTTCTTATGATTCCCTTCACTGCAAGTTGATTTCATTATTCTCCTTCCATTACTTGTAGTTTCATATTTAACATTTTTATTTCCAGTTTTCCTCTTGTGGACGATACAATAAGTTTTTTCAACCATAATATATCATTTAGTTACATAATTATCTAACAAATATTTATATGACAACAGAATATCAATTAATTGATTTATTACTGACAGATGGTCAGATAAAAAAACTGGAAAGAGCAATCAGGAATAGCTGTGAAACAAGCATTTCTATAAATAAAGAAAATCTTGCAGAAGAAAAAGGTAATTTTGAAATACCACTTACAAAAAGGCAGCTCAATCATATTAATAAAAATATAGATAAAGATAAAGGTGTAAATTTAAAAATAAGCAGATCTCAAATTACAGAATTAAGACGCATGAAACGAACAACTGATGGAATGGGTTTACAAGTTGACCCATTCACTAATTTTCAAATGGGGACATCAAGAAGAGCACCCAGGAGACGTCGAAGAAACCTTCCCTCCCCATCCACTAATAAATCTCCAGGTGGTGGACAACTTATATCAAGACCACCACCAGTAATTGGAATGTGGACATCCACCGATGGTGAAATGCCTTTGAAGCGTGGAAGGAAAAAAAAAACTAATTTTTCCATCAGAAAATAAACCACTAAGCAACTTCAACCTAATGGATTGGTTGGATTACCTTGGAGTGAAAATAAAAGGTATTTTCATGAGAGATGAACACATGCCAAGCATGCATTCCCCCTGTATAATTAACCTTGATGATAAGGTTGGCATAGGAACCGATTGGGTTTGTTGTGTACCTAATGGTGTAAATAAGTTATATTATTTTGATTCTTTCGGAATGCATTATCCAGAAGAATATAAATCAAGCAATTATAAAATAAATTACAATAAAAATCAAATACAACATAAATATAGTGTATTATGTGGTTATTACTGTCTTTATTTCCTGGAGAGAACTCAAACTTTCAAGGAAACACCACATAAAGCGTTATCACGATTTTCAAGCAACAAACTCAATAATGAGAAATTCATCAGAAATTACTTTGTACAAATTCATTGAAATCTGAAAATTTTATTATTGCTGTTACACTGACTTTATCATTAATTCCATGCTTATTCATATAATCAATATTTTTAATTATTGTCTTATAATGACTCATCTTACTCTCATCACTAATATCCTTAGACAACTTCAGGCCACCACCCTTCTTGTTAACTCTATTAAGCATGTCTTTATAATTTAATTTCATTATTTTATAAATTTCTTTATCGTTAATTATCACTCTCTTCATATTAATTGTGTGGATAATTTCATTAAACTTGGGAAAGCCCATTAATCTAGAAGTCAGCAGATTAATGGGCTTGTTTAATTTTTGAACTTGTTATAAAATTCAAATCTGAAACATTTGTCACAAATTCCAACATCTTGACAAACGTGACATAATTCCATTTTTTGACCACATTTTAAACAAATAAATTTAGAATTAATACATCTATGACATAGAAAATGACCTTTCATACAAAAATCACATTCAAAATAATATTTAAATTTTGAACAATCCAAGCAATAAGTCAGCAGATTATCACATTCATCACAGGCTTCTTTATATATTTGATCACATTCTTCACATATTTTCATAATTTTATGACAAAATTCACAGATTATTTTGATTTTAATATTTTTATTCATGCAAAATTCACAAATGATCATAACTATATATTTAATTACTAAATTAAATTTTCATTTTAAACACACTTGACTATATTTCATTTGTTATTCATGACCCCCATATTTTTTATCTAATACATAGTTATGTGTATTGCAACTGATATGTTTAACAAATTTTACCCGCCAACACCTGAGCTCCCCCAGAGGCATGTTGCCCCGATAAACAAGTGATCTATGACAATTATATTTATGTTTGTTCATCCTGTGGTCTCATACAATCCTATGATATGATCGATGACCATTATGAAGGATTTTATCAAAATATGTACAAATATCAGCGTAAATCTATTTATAATCACAAGTACCACTTAGATAACACCCTTCGTGGTATACATAACAAACACCACATAATTTTCACCACCGAAGAAATGCAAACCATCCATGCAACATTTTCAGAAATTGAATCAGGATTTAAGAAATTATACCCATCACGCAAACGACTAATCAAATTTTCCTACATATTTTATCAAATCTTTAAAAAACTGCAATCTCCAAAAATAATCTACTTCACAGAAAAATACAACCGCATTAACAAAAAGACAATTAAAACCTATAACACCATCTTTAACAATATAATGCATCATACTTCACTTCATACTTCTTAACGATAGGTGCAATATCAATTACAAAGTCATCCTTCTGATTCATAACCATAGTTAAATGCCCCCTGTTAAACTCACCAGATCTCAAAGCAGTCTTAATTTCACCCATTAAATGTTGATATGTTTGATAGGCAAACTGACATGTTCTAATCTTCTCATCCAAATTTTTATGCTTTTGATACATTTGAATTATAATTGCTAGAGAACTTATTCCAACTAATCCCATTCCACCTGTAGCAATACTTGTGGCAATTCCTCCACTGGCAAACAATACACTCACCACATCAGCCATGATTTTCCACTTACTATATTTTTTATGAGCCATCATATAACAGTAACTCTTTTTATGATATGATTTGTAATAGGCTTTCAATTCCTCAGCTTCTTCTCTTGTCAACTTCTCAGAAACGTGATTAAAGTCAATTATTTTCATTATATTATTAATTTACATAAAGTTCATGATAGATTTCATTGAGTAGAACTTTATGGTGCTCCACATCATCCACATTAAAGAATTTATTTGTTGATATCGCTATTTTTTCAGTTTTATAATTCCAGTTTCCAAAATTTATTTTTTTAATTTGACCTGTGTTAGCAGTAAAAATTTTACTTGCTTCTCCCCCATTTACATTCATTTTCATTTTATATATGTTATTATTTTTACAGACCCAAAACATTAATTTTTTACCAAAATAATCACTAACGTATGGTGAAATTGCAACATCTTTTTTATTTTCAGGATTATAAATACTAATTAAACTATCATTTAATAAAACAGACGTTGTTACCTCATTATTCTCATTTAAAAAATGAATATGTGAAGTTTTATTTTTAATATGCTCAAAGACAATAACAAAAGTAAATTTGTTTATATCCAAATTAATATGAATTTCACAATCCTTTATATCCATTCCTTTCTTTCCAAAATAGTGGCTAATATCTTTATTTTCATCAAAATGTAGACTTGAATCTGAATTACTCACATTCGTTGCTCCTAATATTTCTATACCATATGTATCTGGATCAAATTTTAAATTTTGTGGATTTCTGAAGTCAAAAAACGTATCAAATAACTCAAGATAAATACCATCATTAATCAATTTACGACTCATCTTATTTTCTTCTCTCAGGATATCAGAATATTG
The DNA here is from genome assembly GCA_947652115.1 of Blastomussa wellsi. Taxonomy (NCBI): domain Eukaryota; kingdom Metazoa; phylum Cnidaria; class Anthozoa; order Scleractinia; family Plerogyridae; genus Blastomussa; species Blastomussa wellsi. The sequence continues at coordinate 21,483,295 of OX393565.1, forward strand.
ATTGAGAAGATATAAAGATACAGCGGAGTCTTCATCATCATCAGTTAAAATCCCTCTTATGATTTTATTACCCATATTTATCCCCTCATTGAAGTAAATTTGATTATTCTTAAAATAATACAATTCATCGTAGATCTTAGAGTCAACATCATTAGAATATCCAACAACTCCATAAACTACCAAATAGCATTCCTCCCATTGAATTCAGTTGGAATGTCATGTTTCAAGTCAAAATTTATATCAATGTATAAAGTGCCATGATCAGAGTATTTATGAAAATTAATGACAAATTTTTTATAATCTTTGAAATCTTTTGATGATTGTCTTGAGACATTAATTGAATCAGAGGTAACATTTAATTCCGTATCAATATTCCACTTCGGATATACTTCAAAACAGAGAGTATATTCCTTTTTATCAAATGAACTTAAATCAAGACTTAATCTCCCCAAATACCAATAGAATTTACCATCACTTCCAGTCTTTACTTCACTCCGAATTTCAAATTCTATTACCTTCAAATTATACCTATGAATTTTTAAATCCTTCTCATTAAATTTCAAATTTCTAATTTTTCTATCCCCCTTCCAAAATTTCAAATCATCCATCTGATCAACAAATACATTAATTTTATTTGTAGATGGATTTATAAATTTAAATCAACATATTTTTTACTAACAGCGTCATCATCATCAGAAGGTAAACCGAGATTCACAATTTTATTTTCACCCATATTCAAATTATTTTCCATAGAATTTCTACCATCTTTTAAAATAGCATTCATTCGCGTAAATACTATTGTTTTGCCCAATTTTGAATCTATTCTTGTGATTTGTGGTGAATTCAAAATATTATTTTTGTTCATATCCAAATTACCAGTCATTTTATTTCTCCCATCAGTGAAAATGACATTGGCATTTCTATAAGCTAATATATCACCTATTGTTGTTAATTGTGGTGAATTTAAAATGTCATTTCCATCCATATTCAAATTACCTGTCATCTTCAAGGAATTATCAGAATCAAGAATAAGTACTATATCACTATCTGCGTTCTTTCCTAATTGCCCATCAATATAACCCCTTGGTACTAATGACTTCTCATCAAAATTAACTTCTGAAAAAGGTTCACTATTAATTATATTTTTTCCACGTAGATCAAAAGAATTTCCATCAGTTCTCAGAAAATGTAAATTTAAATACTCCTTATTCACCCCAGTTTTCATGTCCTTAACATAATCATCATATGGGTCATCATCCTTTGCGTCAGGATTATTCTCCAATCCAAAAATTTATGTCCAGCTAAATTTAAATCTCCCTTCCTTACATTTCCATGTGCTATATCACTTTTCAAAGTATCAAATTGATGTTTTGTTACAGCGTCAGAGTTTTCAGTGCCTTCTGCCATATTTGTTATTTTCTTTCCATCAACATCATAATTTCCATCTGGTGTCAATTTAAATAAATTATTACTGTCGTGAGTGAAATTATTTATTACTCCCATATAAAAATAGTGTACATAATATTATATTATGAAAATACCAAATTATGAAATTAATGGAGGGGGGCAGAAATCCACATACAGACAACTTTATCCATATATGCCTAATGATACCTTCCGAATGTTAATCTGTGGACCATCTGGCAGTGGTAAAACCAATACCCTCATTCACATGCTACTTAAAGCCCTGGTTTTCTATGATGCAATATTCCTCTACGCTAAAAACCTTGATCAAAATAAATACAAACTCCTTATCAACAAATTAAACCCCATATCAAAACAAGTAGGTTATAACATAATTCATACATCCAACAACAATATAATTCCCATTGAAGAAATTCCGAGGGGAGGTCAGAAAATTGTAATCTTTGACGACTTTGTAACAGAGAAAAATCAGAAACCATTAATAGATTATTTCATTCAGGGTCGTCATAAAAATTGTTCAGTTATCTACCTTTCACCATCCTATTACTCAACTCCTAAGGATATTAGACTTAACTGCTCACATCTCATAATATTTGACCTAAATTCTAAACGTGAGAGTAATATAATTTCAAGAGAGAATAATATAGGGGAAGAAATGTACCGTAGAGCAACCAAAGAACCTTATTCATTTCTCTTCATTGATAAAATTAGAAAGTCAGTGACAAAGAATTTTAACGAGAGATTATCTGTACACTTAAAATGAAAAAATATCTGTACATGTACACTTGGAAAAATTATGTAATTAATAAATATAATGCCAATATCTAGATGGAAAGAAATTGCCAGAGAGAAAGAATCAAATGAAAAATTAATAAAAAAAATTAATGAGCAAATATTCGACTATAAACTTTCACATGAAGTTGGTCAATCACGTTTTGAAAAAGTTTTTAAACCAATCACATCAAGATTGGATGAAGGAATCAATATAAAAAACCTCCCACTCCCAACAGCTGCACCCACACCAAAAAAAGCCGCTGATGATTATCTACCTCCACCTCCTCCACCTCTTGAGGACGACTTTGATCCATATGATGATGGTTATGGACCTGGGCCATCAAAACCAGCTGATCTTCCACCATATGTTCCTCCACCACCACCAACAACTGATGATGATGATGATCTACCCCCAACTTATAAAACCAGAAAAAGTTTTGATTTTGAACAAAAAAAATTAGAAAGTGAAAGAAAAGAATTAGCTGAAGAAGAAAGACTAATTAATGCTTTTTTAGGTCGCCTGAGTTATAAAAATAAGGGTGATGATTTCAGAGTTCCACCCACGAGTAAGAGCAAATATGTTGGTAAAACTCTTGGTGAATTAAGAAAAGAATCATCTGAAATAAGAAATCAATTAGATGATATTGAAGATAACTTAGCTTTTGATGAAAAGAAAATGGTAAGAGAATCATATAAAAAATCTAGCAGAAAATTTAAACTTCCAGAACCACGCCATTTGGTCAATCTGATTTACGGAAACAAAAAAGTAAATTAAAAAAAACACCAGAACACAAAATGAAAGCAACCACGACAGAGAGTGACCTTGAGAAGAAAATAAAATATATGGGAAGTCGTACACAATATTCTGATGATGAATATAGAATATATAAGAATAGAATATATAAGAATAGAATATATAAGTGGCGATCGAGGAACGAGACCCTCACTTGAAATTAATTGAAAGATTGGAATTATTATGTGGTTCAATATCAGCTGGTAATACATCAAAGAAAATAATACAAGAAGCCAAACAAATACTTAATTTCCTCCATTCAAGAAATAGAATTACAAGTAAAACTACAAATGCAATTTTAAAAAATTACCATTTAATATAATTAATTAATATAATGACAGAAACACATCTAATTTTATCATCAAGTGAAGCAAAAAAACAGCGTCAGCAATTTAATCAAAATGCGCACGATTTCCGAATTCATTTTGATAGCCCCATCCAGTTAGATCCCAATATAAATTACCGAATGGCCCTTGATGAAATATCAGAAATGACCTACTCATGGTACAACATATCAAGTGACTATAACAACAACAAAATAAGATATCGTGAAACGTCGTCAGATCCATGGAAAGACATAGATTTTCCTGATGGTAATTACTCCTATGAAGATATCAATGAACAGATACAGTCCTATGACAGAAATATCAACTTGGAATATGACCATGCCCTCCTCCGAGTTCAACTCAGCATGAAACGAAATTATCAACTTGACCTATCACTAAATAATTTTCACATTCTTATAGGTTTCAATAAACGAATTTACACTGGGCAAGAACAAACTGGCGAAAATATCCCAAATATTACCAATTCAGTGGACCTCTTATGTATCCACACAGACCTAACCTACAGAAACCACACAGACATTGCCAGTGATATCCTATTTTGTTTCTCCGTCATCTCCCGGAACATTGCCCGTTCTTTCCCATTCATGATAGAACCTAGGAGATTGAAGTTGATTCCAGTCAACAAAAATCGAATAGATTCCATTCGAGTCTATATAACTGACGGACATAATAGACCAGTCAAATTTAATGGCACAGAAAATACAATAACGGTAATTCTAACTGACAAGGATTGAATTATCTAACTAACAATTATATGAACCAACCACATGAATGGATGAAACAATATAACCCCAGAACTGGCCTCTATGAATTCCGGCATAAAGGAACTGGAATAACCAAGTCATCACTTGAGGTGATTGGTAAATCACAAGCTGGGGTGAGTACAAATACCACCAGACAGAAAAATAAAAAGTCAACTCCTAAAAAGGCTGATCATCACAGTTTCAACCGCGGCAATGAAATTCTCAAACGATTATCTTCTATGAAATTGTAAATTATCTACACAATTATTATATATGTTCAGATCAGAAGACAATCTCAAGAAAACAGACTACATAAGATTCAACTTAGCAACTCAACCACAGAGTAATGTTCCCAATAATCAATTTCAGAAAAAAACAGATTACACTTTTAATATAAGAGACAGATCAACCTGGTTTGACTGGTACAATGCCAACATGATGGTAAAATATCGTGTTGAATTGAAAGCTGATGGAGGAGCTATAGTCAACGCCAACCTTACACAAGCGAATGATGATGGTAATTGTATCTCAACAATCAACGACTCAACAAGTCTAATCGATCACATGATGATAACATCAGCTGGTAGAAAAGTTTATGATAGCAATGATCTACATAAAATTAGTTTCATGAAAAGTCTCCTAGAATACTCGCATGACTACGCCTCAACAGTTGTCACACGAACTGGTTGGTACCTTGATGACAGACCAATACATGAAGGAGCCGCCCTTGCTGTAGCCAATTTCCCCAAAACTGGAGTATTTAAGAGAAACAGTTTATTGCTTGGTGACCCAATACCAACCCAAGAGGCATCTATCCCACTCAATAAATTTTCTTTCTTTCAGGAATTGAGAGATAAAATGCTCCCACCCATGCAAATAGAAATCAAGATGACAATGACCAGTGATGATGAATTTATTTATAGAGCTGGAGCTGATGCCAATGTTGCACGTTATATTATTCTTGACCTTCAACTATGGTTACCCCGTCTCAACTTCACATCTAAAGGCCTCAGTATAGCTAATTCATCATTTCTTAAACCTAGTCGCTGGAAATACCTAAGAGAATTTGTTAAGGCATCCCTACCTAATAGAGCTGTCAGTGGAATGTATCAAATAACCCCAGCAGTTAAAGACGCAAAACATGTCTTTGTCTATTTCCAGAGATATAAAACAAACAATCAAAAGGAAAATCCATTTATTTTTGACACATTCAAACTCAACGCCGCTGATAATAATTGTTCACTTTCAACTTGTAGGCTGCAATATGGTAATTCTGACTTTTACCCCGAATTGGAATATGGCACCGATAGTAAAACTCGCATCTTCGGAGATCTCTTGGAATACGCCAGAAGGAAAAATGACCCGAATACTGGAACTCAACTGACAATGGAAAATTTTAAAAAGTTGTATTCCCTGATATATTTCGATCTCCGAGAACATAAAAATGATATAAGCAATGACCCAAAACAACTCATTCTCAATTACCGACTCACACAAGCATCAACAGCAGATTACATAATTTATGCCATTGTTCTTTACGAGGAAACCATTGTAATTGATAAGATAGGCAATGAGTTAGTTGTTATGTCACAATAGTCAGCTGCGTTTGAAATGAAAAAAAAAATCATATAGTTATTATATATTGAGATGTTTGACATTGATTTTTCAGATATGAATATAAAAAAAGAAATTAAGAAAATTACCAGCAAATACTTTGAGGATTATTTAAATAAAGCTAAGAGGTATGGTGACAAGAATGACCCCAGATGTAAAACTATGGTTAAAAATAGAAAAAAATGGCTTTCTGAAGCAACACTCTTAGAAAAGATGAATTTGTATTACAAGTTAATGCAAACTCTTGATAGAAGGGCTTTAATTATGAATGTTGATGTTGATAAAACAGAGTTAGAAAATCACATCAGAAAATTAAACACGATTGTTCTATTACATAAGAATGCTATGAGGCAAATTTCTTATATTGAAAGTAATCAATTGAATGATGAATGATTTATCAAAGTTCAACAGGTTTATCTATTTCCTTCTAGAAAATTCTACTCACCCATCCATATTTGCCACAACAACTTCTCTGAAGTTAAATTCAACTACTCCACAATTCACCACAACAACTTCAGAGAAGTTAATAATTCAACTACTTCACAATTCACCACAACAACTTCACAATTCACTTCACAATTGTGAAGTCTTTGATTGGTTGAAAAAACCGGTATGACTGTCTCATGATCCAAAACAATAGGTGTTTCTGAGAATGATATTGGATTCATATGTAAATTCCAACTCAAGATTGAATTCATGCGTGGGCAAAAATTGAATTCATGCGTGGACAAAAATTGAATTTATGCTGGGACAAAAATTGAATTTATGCTGGGACAAAAATTGAATTTATGCTGGGACAAAAATTGAATTTATGCTGGGACAAAAATTGAATTTATGCTGGGACAAAAATTGAATTTATGCTGGGACAAAAATTGAATTTTAAATTGTACCAAAACACCCCTTTTATATACTACTTTCCAACTCCTAAAATATATTAGATTTAGCCAAGCTTAAGGTCATATTCCATCGAAATAGAACTGACAATAGATTTTCGTTCAAACTTTGCCTATTGGTTGTTTATCTTAAGGGAATTTTTGTAATAACAATAGGGGTCGCCATATTCGTTGAGGAGCAGTAGCACCTTTAAAATACCCCCTAATTGCTTAAAATATCAACTTCAGAAACGTTATCTGAATCGTTCACCCGATGTCTTGTGGGAGCAGAAAAAATAGAGAGAAAACAAAACAAGAAATGTAACTACACATCTACTGTATCGACTTCAAAGAACAATATGTGTTTCAATATATGTTTCAAAAGCACACATTTCCAGTCGACCCTGATTCAACTTGTTACTAGCATGCAGTGATCTCGAGGCCACAATATCAGTTCAATAAGTTAAGTTCACGTTTCCGTCGATTATTTATTTCTCTGCAATAGAAATTTGTTTATAACCGTGTTATAGGAAGAAGATGATTGCTAGACTACAGGTCACTACACTCGTTTACGAGAAAATAACGATTTATCTCTCTAACAAGCTAAGCCAAAAGCGGTTATCACGCGTAATATTATGCACAGTAAGGATTCGCAACGCAATGAATGAGCGCTGATATAGTATGCACCACCCTTCTCTAATTAACCTCCCCTTCCGTGCGCTCTCTCTCCTCCCAGTACCCCCCGCCAAACTCGTTCCCAGGTCCCCCCCTCCGCTACTTCAATCCTTTCTCTTCTTTCTCTTTGGGGGATGTTTTCTTACATATTTGACATTTGCAAATTCTTTCATATTCTTTAACACTATTCTTAATTTCTATCTCGTATTTATGTCACTTAAACAGAGTCCTATGACTGGTCGTTGCCATTCAGTTATCAACCGACGGGTGTGCTATGGATCTACGGTGATTCTCTTGGAGTGCGCTTCTCGCAGTCCGTACAATCGCGATTTCTCTGCACAAGGCTCTATTTGGGCTGTCGCAACAGCTACAACTGGATCTATCCCATAATAAGCGAGGCACTTAGCAAGAAACAGGATGATAATCTAGATTTCCAACCTGGGAAGGTGATAGAAACTATCCTGAGTGTTCTCCGCCGACCAGAAATGCAGCGGCAAGACAGTGTTCTGCTCTTGAATCTTGGTTTGCATTTTCCAATCAGTGTCAATTTTACCACGTACCAGAGGCTCATTGGAGACGTTATTAACACGTTAAAGGAGACTGAAGTCAATTTACAAGGGATTAGAGTCCCTAAGTATAAAGCGAAAGTTATTTGGAAATCATCGACCGCCATACATAAAGAAAACGCAGAAGTCAAAAACAAAACAAACTGGAGATTCTTTACCACGCAGGTATTTATTAAACAAACCGACGACCGATATTCTTATTATAAACAGAACCGACACAACTTTTACCAACGACAGACTGGCAGAGATTACGGCCCGGGATTGTACTAAACAAAGCCCGGCTCACACGTGGGGGGGGGGGGGGGGGTGGTACCGTCCCTATTTTAAAATGCCTTCTTCTTCTCGGGATTCATTTGGGGTTATTTAAAAAACCCAAGTCTATTTTTTTCATTAACAGGAGCCTAAAGTAATGACCCACTTTTGCTATAATTGATTACCATGCAAAAACTCAAATCGTCTTTGTTTAACGAGGGTAGCACATAACAGTTTTTGTGTGGGATTTCTCCCACACAAAGTCAGCGCCAGCGATATTTATTTATTTATTTATTTATTTATTTATCTGTATACGAGAGTGAAGTGCTAGTCACGTGTTTTCTAGTTTGGATGTGTCGAAGTGAGAAGACTGGGTTCCAGTTTATTGTGTTTATGAGTCCTGGGCGGCCATTTCTTCTTTCAGCTGTTGGTTTTTTCACCGATTTCGAATATTTTCGCGTTTTACTTTTAGTACAGAAGGTAAGTAGAAGTCGCTTTCCTTTTTAACATTTTCTTTGAGTATCTCTAGGTCTTAATTTCCTATGTAAGGTGATATTTTGGCTTCAAAATATCCTAATTGAAAGCAGATTACGTTCGCGTTCGTTTTTTGACCTGCGTTTTTCCTAATCTGAGACTTTTCTTCCGTTATTTCTTCAGGTGTTTATAACAGAGGATTCTTTTGTCAAAGGAGCTGTTTGGCGTTATTCACAAGCCAACAGTTATCGCCTTGGACCTTTCGTTTTGGTGCAAGTTGTCCCACCTTTATATAATCAAGGAGTCATTGTACTTTCGCAAGCCAATATTTGTCGGCTTGAGTGTGCAGGTTGCACAGAATTTTCTCAAACTATCTCACAAGTGTCTCACAAGTGCGAATCATGTAACTGTAATACCTTACTCGGCAAAAGGAACTGAATGACAACAAAACAAAACAATTCGTCTCATCTAATCATCAACGAAATCCCACACAAGTACGCATTGCGGACCTATTTTTTGACTAGCAAACCGAGAACCAGCGATATACAAAAACAAACAAGCTCAACTCACATCAGTGACGCCGGGTCCGCTAAATCGAACCCGGGCTACAATGGTGGAAGGCGAGCGCTGTCACCACTGCGCCATCTTTGCTACCCTCATTACTCTTCTCTTTTCTATTGGGGGTTTTCACGTCACGCAAGTATCACGCTAGTTTTACGCACGTAAGAAATAAAATCGCTTACCATTCAATAAATTGAGTCAAGAAATTGAAATATCGCAGAAGAGTGATAAATAAACAACGTGCCAAAGTTTCGGGGATGTAAGATATTCCGAACTCGAGTTATTTGGCAAAGTGTATCACTGAAAATTATAGTGGTTAGTATGGAGACGCCATGTTAAAGTCCCCCTGAGGGACTCCAACATGGCGGCCGGAAACCAGTGGAAACATCTGGAGTTTACTTGGCTCTCTTAAAACGTTTCTTCTCGTTGTTAAATTTGAAAACATTCACATAGACACTCCCCTCGATATATAGGTTACTCAGAACTCGAAAACATAAGGCGACTCGATATTTTCGCGCACGTAAACATGTAGCCTCCTACGCAGGCGTTATAAGGGGATTGCGTTACACTTGTCCCCACTAACGCCTGCTTAACCGAGGCCAACATTCCTTTCCGCCGCTTCGCCAATCAGATTTTACCTACTCCGACGAAGGGCTAACGCTCGATACGTCAGCTCTTGAATCTCTTTACGGTGGCCAATTGGCATTATCAACCCAGTTGATAAAACCAAATTATATTGTTATACTTCCCGCCGACGCAGCACCACAGTTTCTTTAGAAACTTACCCCCTCTAAAATCCGGAAAGCCGACCTTCACCTTGACCGCCGCTTAGCCAATCAGATTTTACAAACTAAAATCCCCACGACGCCTCTCCCGCAGCGAGACACGCGATGAGATGAAACCTGCCAGGGACGATTGATTTTGCTCCAAGTCAGAGATTTCTCTGGTAAATTCATTTTAGATGAAAGCAAGTTCTGAATTTGCGAAGGGAAACTTATTTACTAAAGGGAAGAGAGATACACTCCTTAATTTATCGACTTGCTACGGTAAGTCGTTTGTTATCAAGCTTTGCCTTCAGTGTGTTAGACAGTCTCATTGATTTTAAGTTTCCATATTTTTCCCCACAGCTCCGCAGAAAGACGTTCAATCCAGCAACGAATCACTGAAGTTCAGCCAAATGAAAAGCTAGCCTATGGGTCAAAGTTTCCACGTGTCAGACTCTAAACAACTGCGTAGCGATTTTGGTGTTCGGAAAAATATTATTTCAAGTGTGTGTGCCGTTCATTAGTCGTCGGTTGTTCAAACCCAGTTTTAAGCAAAAGGAGGCCTCAAATCAAAGGGCCGATGAACTATCGAAAGGAGAAGTTGAACATATTTTCAAGCCAGCCTTTTAACCCAGCAGCACTGGACGTTTTAAATCGTTCTGTGGCAAGTTTGTCGAATGAATGATTCAGCGCGGTGAAGTTGTATTCGCCTTGACTGGCTCTTTCCAATTTTAGCCTTCGGTTTGTTGTCCACGGATGTGGACCTCTTTGATGATTTCTAAATTAATTCCGCTTTTCGTTTTCGAGTTGGTGAAGTCTTTTGGAGCATTTCATAGCGTTGAAATAAATATTTCTGATCCACTGTTGTGTTCAGGGGAGAGAGATCATCTTTCCCAAAATATCAACCCTTCCAACTTATGACAGAATCAAAGACTCGCACGCTTACCTCTTGTATTCACAATAAATAATATTTTGGTGTTTCAACCATCGAAATACACCAGAGTATTGTATCCAACAGCGCCGGCATCCGGAAGAACGGATTAGCGGGAAATTTTATAACGATCGTTTTGAATGCCTCCAGACAATGCTGGTTGGTTAGTTTGTCTGGCGAGAGACAATGGGAAAGGAATGTTGGTCGTGGTTAAACAGGCGGTACTGGGGACAAGTGGTAACGAAATCCCCTAAGAGCGCCTGCGTAGGAGGCTAGTAAACATGTTTCCCAGAAACAATGCCGACTTCACGCATTGTGAAAAATCTGAAATTCAAACTGTTCTATTTTCAAAACAAAGCCGTCTACCGAGCTGAATATATGTTTAAAAATGACTTTTACCTGATGAAGTTGAAAACTCAAAATTTTTAATTTTAGTTTTTTCTGACGTCACGTGAAAACCAAGAATACTTCAACTCATGAAATCCTTCAACCTGACAAAGGTACATTACTTGCAAAAAATTTCGGACGATTTTAATTTCGGACAAAAATAGTGTCCGAAAATAAAACCGTCTGAAATTTTTACAGTATAGTATAAAACTTTTAAAATACTTTCTGGGCGACGGCATCACATATCATTAAGCCACATTAAGCTTCAAAGCCCTTAGTTCCCTTTCTGGACCGAACTCTATAGTTGAGACACTGCTTGAGGCATAAGCTTGATTGATTTTGTGTTATTTTCTCGTTGGTGTATCCGGCTGTAGAACCTTGAAGGTACAGTAAAACTATCATTTTCACAGATTTTATTTTAGTCTAATTCATGTTTTTTAGTCCTAAATTTACTTTAGGCATGTTTCAGCGCAGTGTCCGAAATTTTTGTCCGAAAATTGTCCGAAATGAGGGAAAAAGTGTCCGAAAATTAAACGTCCGAAATTTTAACGTCCGAAATATTTTGCAAGTAACGTACTCGTTTCACTTTCTCATATATAAAGACCACAATTGCGAGCATCCAAGAAGAGGGAATTAAAGCCAGACTCATGAAACGGTTGGATAGATCCTACACTGGGACAGATCCAACCTGACAAAAAATGAAAACTTTCACGAAAACAGTCTCAACAGCCAATTAATTTCATTGCAGTTAATTTCACCAACTGTTTTGCCACGTAAGATGTAAAATCTAAAATAAACGACTTTCTGTAGCCCAAGCTCGATATATGATTGTTCAGTGCATTACGCAACAGTAGAAATATAAGGATTTGTATGGTAGAATAAATAAATGGTTGAATTATTGTAAAGCCAGACTCATGAAAACGCACTACTGATCAAGTATTTTATTATTATTATTTTAATAAAAATAGCTTAAGAGCCTAAGAGGACATTTCGCGTGCCAGGACAGTGGTGTTTCCCAGATTTTTAAACCAAGCATCTCTAATGGAGAAAAGATACTTGGTGATGCAAATACATACATACATACATACATACATACATACTTTATTGTAACTCCCTACAAGGGTTTTTCGGTTACAAGACTACATGACTAAAATACTTTTATAATTACATAAATAGACAGATAACTAAGGTAATAAAAAAGAATAAAAATTAGTAAAATCTAATAAGGAAAAAAAAAATAAAAAAAAAATTAATTAATTAATTAATCAGAAAAAAGTAGTCGAACAATAGTTGATCTAAAAGTTTTCACTGAGCCTATAGATTTAACATCATCACTTAGGTCGTTCCAAAGCCCAGCACCACGGTAGGCGAAAGAACGCTGACCAGTGGCTCGACGGCATCTTGGAATGTTCAGTTGACTGCACTGTCTAGTATTCCTGGTATGAATTTGAGAACGCAGAGTAAATTTCCCAACTGAATAGTGGTCGTGTGCAGACAAGTCAAAAGGGAAAACAGCTCACTTCCGGTTGCCGTCCGCGTCTCAAAAACACGCGTGCTTTAGGCCCTGTTTATACGTCGCACAATCGTCGAATTTAATTCGGACGAATTTAATTCAAGGACTTGCTGGTAATTAAATTCGACGATTGTGCGACGTATAAATAGAATTACATTCGTCGGATGAATTAAATTCGTCCAAGACGTTGTATCCGTCTGGCTAGGACGGATACAATTGCGATAGCGCGTCTTCATTTTAGACGTCGCACAACAGACGCATCGAATTAAATGCATACATTATTAAAATGTATTATAATGTATATCCTTTGAGCCCGTGGTACGTGTCGTTCATGTCGCATGCGCAAACAGTTCCTTCATTCACACTTTTCCCGCCCCTTTCCCGGTTTTCTTTGTGGAGGAAAAAAGTCACCGGGCTGGCTAATATCCCACCTGGTCCGTTGGCTTATTGTTTTATTTTGCTTATTTATTATTATTTTTTGCAAAGAAAATACCCTGGGTCACACCACACATTCACTGGGTAAAATCAAAATATTCGCTGGGTACTGGGGAGACTAAATTTCTACTGGGTAGGGGAAATAATCCCCTCGGTAGGGTTTCAGTGGGTCTGTTACAGAGGGGTGTAAAAGTTACCGTCCGTGTGCACACTTTGCCAGAGGAATGCAAAGTATTCATGCATATCTTGTGGAAGAAGTGTATGTGTTCGATTGGAATATTTAATTGCCGAAGAAAACGAAGAGACGTTGGGATGGGAGGCAAACATAAGTGTGTATCATTGTCTGCCGCGTGCTGGGGCTACTGGGCAAAACGAGCCCTTCAACGAAGATCCTCGCCATTTTATATTTATTTGTCCACGTAATCTGCGTGTTTCATGCGTTTTTTCAAATTCACCGCTGGTTAACAGATAAATTCTGAAGGCTCGGGTATGGAAGCCCGGGTAAAAAAAATTAAATTCGTGTTCTAAATTCGACGTCTAAATCACCCGTCGACTAATCGTCGACTGATCGACGAATTTAATTTGAATTGAATTCGTCTGAATTAAATTCGACGTATAAACCAGGCCTAAGCATCCGCTTGGTTTTATCTTGTTCTTGGACTTTACAACCGGTTGTCTGAAACCTTTATGACCTCTATAAATTAGCGGAACTCGGTTCAAATACGATATACTGTAGTCCGAGTTATTTTCATGAGATTCTTGGGAATTAATTTAGTTTTTCCAAATTCGTTTGTGGCTTCACGGTATATTTCAAATGCAAGTTTACATACATTTATCAGGAAATATTGAATTGAAAATTGACACCGCAGCACCTACCTTCTTATCGAGAACTGCTAATTTAACCAGGCTGTAGTGTATCGTTAGAGTTTTTTGTGGTTACTATGTGTAATACAGTAACCATGATGTTGTCGTCTGTGTTAGTCCTGTTTTCGGGAATCCATGGTAACCCGACGAAGTCAGAACGACAGCATACGGAAAAGACTCGAAGCCTCCTTTATCTTTGTAGGTCACTCTTTTCGACTAAAATGTCATATTTAGAACGGTATATGCTTAAATTGTAAGGATTTCGTGAAAGATTAGCGTCCCCATTGCAAATAGCCAATTTCACAGTCATTTTCGCATCTTCGAACTGCCCTCGTACGTGCTCGTTCAGAAATCGATCGATTGCTGTGGTTACCCCGGACCGACACGTAGTCAAAACACAGGTTATTGCCGACTCGTTTTCCCACGGTCGTCTCTTTTTGTTTTGTTTCCTTCAGGAGTCAACTATTTACATTGCAGTCAGAGTAAAGTTCGTAATTGGTAATGTAAACATGTTCTTGGGAGACAAACAAACTGGTTAACACATGTTGTTCAAATATTGTTAAAATTATTGTCGCAAACTCAAAAAGAATTTGGATATGTCAGAAATTGAAAGTTCCTGCGACTGAAGTGATTTTACTATAAATTGTAACGATCTATTGAAGAAAAATGCAAAGATATTCCTTTACGTGCTTAGTTGTAATGTAAATATTGTGGCAAATTTTGTCGTAAAATTTTGAACCTTGGGGATTCACTATTTACACAGTAGTTACACTATCCAATCAGAGTAAAGTTCATACTTGGCTACAATGTAGCCTGCGTAACTGGCGGGAATGGTTAGTTTGAGCGGCAGAGCATGTACCCAGAGGAAAATGACAAAGCCCCAGAAGAATGGTGATTCGATTCCTCGCGGCTACGCCGTCGGAACGAATCATTCGTGCTCGAAAACCCGCCAGCTATGCAGGCTAAACACAATGTTGCCCACGCATCGCTAACCCAAGAAGGCATTCCGGAAACGAAACACTCTTTTAGCTCATTGTTTTGCACAGCTTTCATCGGAGATGCCAAAATGTCGTTCTCGAAGAATCTTGCAGGTTTTGAGCTGTCGCCGAAAGGTTTAGTCGATTGTGAAATCGAGGTGTTTTTGTAATCGAGCATCCAATTGTTTCTCGTGTGATTCTGCTGTGGTGCCTAGTTCCAACTCTATAAATTTCAACGGCAGTCGACTGGTGGTAGATAGGTTTTTCGAAGAGTTTTATAACTCCCCTTTGAGGAACGTCAGTTTCACGGGTTTATATTTGTCGTTCGCGACATATGTTGTCCTGTATTCGTTGAAGTTATATGGTTGACTGTAGCTGAGTTATAATCTTAACAGTAGGCAAGGTGCATTGGAAAACTTCTTACAACAGGCTATCTGCCTTTTTTGTTTTATTGTTAATCTTGCTGTTCATTGAATATTAATGTCGTACTTAATTGTTGTAGTTGAAAGTAAAGGACTACAAATATTATATGTGCATTTGTTGTTATTTTTCATTCTTACCTTTATCATGAAAGAACATTGGACAAAAAATTTATGGTCAACGTAATTTATTTGTATACAATGTCCTACACTTACGTTACACACTTAGTTTCAGAGCAGTTGCTTGTTGTTTACAATTTAGCAATTCCAGATTGCAAATTGTTGTGAAGTAAATCAAGGCTTCAACGCATCAGGTTGCACATTATTTCTCAAGTTAGAATGTTTGTACATTGCATGTAATAAGATCATCTTTTTCAATTCTATATTATATATAAATTATAAAAAATTATTAAATTTGTTTTTATTGTTCTTTTCTCTCTAAACGTCTTGTAACATCTACATTTTATGTAAAATGACCAGAAAAAACATTCTTTAAAAAAATTAAGTTTGTTTAATGCTTTTACAATTTAATTTCCTGAACTTTTATACAAAACCTTCAACTGGGAACATAGTAACCACATGTCCTCGTAGAGGCCTATTTTCTATAAATGTGTTCTCACTTGCTTGTTCAATTCTTTTATTCTGATTCAGCGAGTTCAATTGTTCAGTGCCTATGCGATGTCCGCCATGTGTAAAGCAGGATTTGATGTCATAGACGTGTATCCGCTGACCGACTCGTATCCTGAGGCAATAACAGACGAGGTTCATTACCCTGATATAGTGTTTGATGCGATTGGGGAAATACTGGAAAACTACAAAGTGCACTACAACAAGACAATGAACAATGACACCAAGAAAATGAGGATAAAACGGTGTGTTATGTGAGGGAAGAAAATATTGGAAGAATAGTTAAAAAAAAACAGAAAATAGAAAAGCCAACGCAGGAACTGAATTATTTCGTTTTGGATCGTAATTGCAGTTAGCGTTAAAGTGTAACTGCTACCTTCAGTAGCCTTTCCTTAGACTGTAATCTACCTATATTCTTCTGAAAGTAATTAAATTTTGCAAAGCTTGTATCTCGTTTTGATCCAATAGCGTTTTAGAATGTTTGTTTATACCTTGTAATTAGGCTATTTTTTTAGTTATCGCTGTAGTCATCCGTCTTGCGTACTTTGCTGGTCTTACAGCGCGACGCTCCTTACTGTGGCCACCCAACAATTTTTCCCCAAAATTTCCAGCTAGAGAGCCTGTTCGCAGCATTAACCTCCCTTTACTGACTGTGATAGATCCCGACCAGTTTCCGCAGCAGGCGAGTCCATCGGGTTTACAGATTGGAATCACATTTTCTTATATATTGCACAAAATACTCTCCTCTGAAAGATGAATTTTATAGAAAAATAGAAAATGTCGTTCCTTCTTTTAACGAATTATCCCCGTTACAAGTCATCGGCGAACTAATGACCTCTACGAACCACTATGTTAATATTCAATTAGCGAAATTCATTTCATCTTGCCTTGATGTACGCAATATTACTCTTTGCAAATTTTACTGATGTAACTTGATTACTATATGCTTTAATCGATGCTTTAATGACATATCCCCGGGGGGGGGTACTCCCCTATAAAAATGACGGGGGTGCTCGTCGTACCTTTTAGGGGGTAAAATTTGTGAATTGGTACCGCTTAGGGTGCAAAAATCTAAAATGACCGCCGCTTAAGATGTTGTGGTACCTTTTAGGGGCCTTCCGTATAGGCCCGCATTTGTTTTACAAAAGAAAAATAAGAAAAATAATTTCTAATTTCTAATTACTTCAGAAATGGTACCTTTTAGGGGTAAAAATTACTCTGAGCCACGCCCACAAAATGAGATTCTGGTACCTTTTAGGGGTGTTTTCGAAAATTTCCGACGAGCACCCCCGTCATTTTCATACGGGAGTACCCCCCCCCCGGGGACATATCCAGGATAATCATTATTATTTCAATTTTTTTTATTTGAGGTAACGCTTTTGCAGCACTGTATGTATTTATGGTCATGCAAATAAAGCTAATTGTTGTTGTTGTTGGAACGAAGACCGGACTCGAGCGAGCGGCGGAAATCGAGCCTAGTTTCGACTAGTTTACAAAGTTTCCACAGGTTTTATAGCAGCCTTAGCTTCTTTACAACACAGCTACAAAAAGCCAATTAGCTAAAACAGCGAAGTTAGAGCTTAGAGATTAGGCAAATTACCGTGGCACTGAATGAGTGTAATATTTATAAGTGCAAATAAACTAGGTATTTTTGGTCTGTGGCTGAATTTCATTTTAAGACAATTTTAAAACTATGAATTGTTTTCTAACGTTTTTAACACTTTCATACTGACCAGCTACAGTCTGATCTTAGTTACGGATCGATCGATAATGCTGACGCCAGCAAATGAGAAAAAGTCCTTGCATGCGCCTAAATTTTTACCGAC
>OX393565.1:21506133-21526133 GCA_947652115.1 Blastomussa wellsi
ACACAATACCTTCAGAGGGCTACTTCTGGCCAATTTTTTTTAGCACTAAACAGAGGAGTCCAATAAAATCTAATATTTCCCAATAAATGAAATCAAACTCTTGAAACTTGCACGAGCTACAGTGTATCAAGAGAAAAGATTATATGAGGACCTCATTACTGTCCACCTTGTTCCCAGGGTCCTCTCAACTGTCACATCAAATACTAATTGCCCATATCAGAAACAAATTAATAAGGTACAGTGTATCCTTAACCGAATAAATAATCAGATAAAAGTTTTTCTTTACAGAGTGCGAGATTGATTCTGTAGGATGGAGTGAAGACTCTTTATTTCTTGCTATTGGAGAAAGGTAGGGATGAGTAATTAATACATGTAGAGTCATGATTTATAATCTTAGCCATGCACAGACAAATCAAGTTGTTGCTTTCTAATTATTTGTTGTACCTGTAAAGCAAACCTTCCCTGTCCAGAGTGTGCACAATACCAGTGTCCAAAATTAACTTTTTGGCCTTTGTGCCAGCTGACGACTTGATAAAATAGTTTTGGTCGCCATCTGGCATTTTGTGATTGCCAAAATTCAGTTGTTGGCAAGGGGGTCTACATTTTATGCCAGTAGTTGCCTGCTGGTGACCAGTTAAATCTTGGTCGCCAGTGCAACAATTGTTTTAGTCGCATTGGCGATCAGGAAGGTGCAATTTCAGACCCTGAATACAGTCTTATGTGTGCTCACTCTATTTCTTGCTTTTCAGTTTTTGCTCAGCCCAAAAGCAAGAAATTGAAACAGACTGTATGGGAGTGGTTCTTCAAGCTCTACTTCTTGTCCTATAGGAGTGCCTCTCCCCTCCTCCTCCTGCTTGGGATCAGGCTAAAACAATACCAAAACTTTTGAGAGCAACACCCTTTACTCTACAGAAACTTTTTCATGCACTTGTTCTCTGTTACTGCACCCAGTAGAATACTGTATGGAAATGGGGCCACCAGCAAACTGGCATTTATGATAATGATAAGATGCTTAGGAGGGAGAGGATAACCTGAGCTTGGAGTGCCCTGGATTTTATAAACAACCTTGCTAACCTGGCCTATGCATGGTAGACAGGGGTTTCATTTGAGGCCGGATGCCGGACATAATGTCCAGTTGTTTGAAATGAAACATCCGGTAGTAACGTCCGATGGTTCACGCGAAATCCGGTTGTTTCAAGTGTTACCGAAAAACCCTGGGTAGAATCCATTCAGCGCAATTGCAACACTCGCGTTATAAATGCTGCAGAAACCAGTGAACAACCTCTGCCCTCAGTGTACTTGACCTTATACATGTACATGTATGTGTGATCTGCAATTAACTATCTCTCGTAAGTGATAAATTTATACAAAATATGTTTTTGCATTATAAAGGTCAGGAACCTTTCACTTTGTTCATTCAGCATCAAGACGAATTCTCTTTTCCCAGGTGAGATGTTGATTCCAAAGAACATACAGAGAGTGGAGTAACTCAGTAAACGAAAAAATGATTTCCATGCATGCACACTCCAAGCTCTTTTGCTTTCCCACAGATTGATAAAAGCTAACAAACAGGTTGTACAGCATATGCTGAGTTCCTGACCAAATGCCCCAATTCTGTAATTTAGTTTGTGATTCTATAGCTTGATTATATACTCTTTATTGCAAATAGGATCAAGTGTGACGGTACAATGTACGTTTACGATATTAGGCAGATTTGAATATTCACTACTGTATATGGTGTTTGCCTTTGGAAATTTGGTTTAAATTCCTTTGCAATAAAGAATTTTTTCCTTTGTAAACAAGAGTCTGAAAATTGTTTTTCTTTTTCCCAGGAGTTGGAATCCAACGGAAATTCAAACGTCACTGACGAATGTACATTTCTTTCCATGGTGTTTACTACTCCAACATGTGAAGGTACATGTATGCTCTACCAATTGAGACACGAAGCCTCACATTGTGTAGAACTCTAGAAAGTATCCTAACTCCAACTCCCCCCACAGAAGGGATTGGAAGCTTAACTGGAATTTCCAGTGGGGTAGGAGGTAACATTGTCATGTAAAATGTAATTATGTTTAAGTTACCTTGTAAAGTAATGTGTGTTGAAAGACTATTAACTAAGAGAAACGAACCCCCTGTTTTTCACAGTATGAATATCAATGCCCTCCTCACCGTGTGAAAAATCCTTGCTATGCCCCTGAATTGAATGACAGAATAAGCTTTTCATTGGCAGGGTTGCGGGACACAAGAGTCAGTACCCGCCTACCTTCAAATCAAACATGACAAAGCTCACTTCATTGCTTTCTTTTGTCTGCTTATCCAACTTTTGGACCCCTCCTACATAACTTTTTAACTTGAGTCTTGCGGTTCATGAACCCTAACTCTATTTCCCTGTGAATCCATTTTCTTCTCAGTTGAACAATACAGCGAGCGAGGTGCATTCTGATAGTAAACAACAATAAAGAAACTTTAATTTCTCAATATGATCGGATGTGACAGGTCAACATGGCAGGCAGTGCAAAATTTGGCCAGTCAAAACCCCCATCAGGCTTGACATTGTCCATTGACTGGCCATTATTTTCAGCCCTGGGATGTAAGGACAGTTTGCATTGTATTAGTAATTCTCAGATTTACAAGTAACCCAAAGTCTTTTACCCCGCGAATATATTTTCTTTTCAGTTTAACAGTACAGCGAGCGAGGTGCATTCTGATAGTAAACAACAATATAGAAACTTTATTTCCTCAATATGATTGAATGTGACCGGCCAACTTGACAGGCAATGCAAAATTGTACCGGTAAAAACCCCAATCAGGCTTAACATTGTCCACTGACCAGCCGTTATTTTCAGTCCTGGGATGTAATGAAAGTTTACATTGTATTTAGTAATTCTGAGATTGACAAGTACATGGTACAGCAAGGGTACAATTGATAATTGGTTCATGAGTCGTAATGGTGCATGAGGGGAGTTTTGGAAAGTACAAAAGTAATGTGGAAATGAGTGTGATGGCAAATTTTCAGCTCGGTAAATTTAATGTGAAAGATTAATTAATCAACATGACACGAGCGTGGGACAAAGAAAAATTCTGAGTCCCCGACAGGAATCGAACCCATGACCTCCCGAACACCGGGCGCGTGCTCTATCCGCTGAGCTACGATAACTCATGGAGAGCTAGGTCATTTTTACTGAGTTCTTATGTGACATGCATCCCGCATACTGCTAGGATCAGCAATGTCGCTATCATCATGAGTTTGTGGAAATGAGTGTGATGGCAAATTTTCAGCTCGGTAAATTTAATGTGAAAGATTAATTAATTAATGTTGATTAATTAATCTTTCACATTAAATTTATCGAGCTGATTGCTGATCCTACCAGTATGCGGGACGCGTGTCACATAAGAACTAAGTAAAAAATGACCTAGCTCTCCATGAGATCTCGTAGCTCAGTGGATAGAGCGCCCGCCCGGTGTTCAGGAGGTCATAGGTTCGATTCTTGTTGGGGACTCAGAATTTTTCTTTGTCCCACGCTCGTGTCATGTTGATTAATTAATCTTTTACAAAAGTAATGTTCATAACATGTGCAGTTACTGAGAGTGCATTCAACTCTAGCTCCTTGAGTGCTCTACAAACAGTACATTGTAATAATGCATAATTAACTCCTTCGTCGCAAATGGAGGTTGGGTGCCCAGGAACCCGGGGCTGGAGCTGCTGACCCCAAACCCAGATACACTCCAAAAGCCTGCTCTACCCACAACCCAGCCACGAGCCCCCGCCCGCCTAACCCAGCCCCAGCCCTAGCACCCATCACACTGAACTTCAACTGGAAGATCAGTAGAAGAAAACTACGAAGAACAATAATAAACGTAAAATAAAAAATGCAAGCTACAAAATCATCTGTATGCTGAGTAAACTACAATCACATGCTATGGTGTACGCATAAAATGCGTCAGAATACTGCTGACCCTGCAAATGCAAGAAATACTGTGACAACAGCCCGGGACTTTAGCATGACAGTGGTAACGCTACAAATGCTAAGGCCCCCGAGCCCGCAAGGCTGGTCAACAAACACCACCGCACCAAGCCCTGAGCAAACTTGCTCCTCGTCGTTAACTAAGTTAAATTATCATTTAACTACATCTAAAACATGAATGAACTGGACATATTTAAATGAAGTGCATCTTTACTAATTACATTCTTTTCCTGTCTGTCTTTCCAGGAGATTGCAATTTGGTAATCCTGTCTTCTTCTGGTAGGGTTACTGAGTTTTCTAAACTTTACTTGGAAAAGTTGAATGATGGTACGTATAATGTAACTCTCATTGTGACTGCTCAAGGTATTATATTCTTCTGGAAAAGTTTTATTTTTGGCCAATAATTTATACCATCCTAAAACATTGAACTAAAGGAAATAATTTTATGCATACACTGTAATGTATGTAAGGAAAATTATTTGCTTACGTTTTGAGAACTGATAATTAAACCGGAATAACAGACCAAGCTACGCTGATCTTAGGAGATTAGTGTCAGACTTATAAATAAGTACATGTATGAATAGAACAACTGGTAAGGATAAAAAGGTGGTGTTTTGGGGTAATTGCACTAAGAACACAGGGTTGTCAAAATAAGCCTGCAACCGGCGTGTTTCACCAGCTATTCTGAATACTGCGCCAGCTACTCCGAATGTTAGTTGGTCAGTTCTGAGCGTGATATTAGAGAAATAAAATGGAAATAGCCGTCTACTTTTTGGATGTAACCTGCTACTCAAAAACCTACTGACAACCCTGAGAACAGTTCCCCAAAAACCTGTTGATTGACAGTTGGCCAACTGTGACTGTCAGCCGACTGTTGGCTGTTTGTTGGGCTGCTTGTGGGCCCGATGTTGGCTGACTGTTATCATGTGCATCAGCAAACTGTTGGCTCATAAATGACGAACAGTTAGCACAACAGACAAGCTGTCAACCAACAGTCCACTGAAGATCGCTGACAGTTGGTGAAGCATTGGTAAGGTGTTAGTAATATCAGTAATAATTAGGTACCATTAACTTATTGTGCCTGCCAGCAAGGGGCTCTTATCCTGGCTAGTAATTATCATGGTTGTCACAAGGTTTGAAATAGGTGGCTTTATAGTTGTAGTGCAGGCTGATTTTGCTATCTTTTTCTAAAGACTTGGGGGTTCCAGCAGAGAAACTGACTGAGAAAATGATTGAGAAAATGACTGAGAGGGCTGTAATTCTGGCTGGCAACTGTAAACGTTTGAGAACCCTCAATAATTTTTACTTAGAATGCTTCAAAAATTAATAGTCAGTCAGTAGCCACTATACTTTCCACTCTACTTTTATTTGCTCAAAGACATTAACTACGCTTTCTCTAAGTTGTCATTCAAGTAATTAAAGAAAGACGCTTTCAAACAGTTTGTCATTCTACTCAAATAAGTTCCCTACCTCAATTTTTGTTGAAAACCTTGGTTAAGAGACAATCACTGTGACAATTAAATATGTAAATCTGAGGTTAGTGGGGCTCTGTTTTATCATATGATGATGTTTGGTCTTAATTCAACAGCCATCATTGAAGGAAAGTTTGAACTTGTTACAGAAGTGAGTACTGTTCACTTTTTTCATATCTTCTTAATGCATATTTAAATAAATTGGAGGAATGCTGCCATAAAACTACTCTATTTTGGGGTGGTCTTATTAGGCACCATTCCATTCTGCTTGAATTTTCATGGAATTCATTTGAGCTGAATTGGGGTTCAATTTCTCACTTCATTGTTATGGGAAGACCATGGCAGCTAAATATCTCTTCTATATTCATAATTACTTTCACTGTGGTGGTTGATGTCATAGCTGTGGCAATTACTTGGGCAGGTCAAGTTGTGCAACTAGTTGGTGTTTATAGTAAGATTTGCCATATTTCTTTACTTCATTATCCGTATCTAGAAGTGATACTTTGCTTCTCAAATATTGTTTTGCTCCAATAATTTCTAAGTGACTGAGACCTTAGCTTGTTTGGCAGTACAATACAGGTACCTCTTAGGACTATTCACCCAAGTGCACACAGTTCACCTGTAGCTGCTGCATGGCCTAAGGCAATGAAGTGCTTGAGACCTTAGGTGCTCGGCAGTACAATACAGATACCTCTTAGGACTATTTGCTCAATTGCACACAGTTCACCTGTAGCTGCTGCATGGCCTAAGGCAATGAAGTGCTTGAGACCTTAGGTGCTCGGCAGTACAATACAGATACCTCCTAGAACTATTTGCTCAATTGCACACAGTTCACCTGCAGCCGCTGCATGGCCTAAGGCAATAAACTGCTTGAGACCTTAGGTGCTCGGCAGTACAATACAGGTACCTCTTAGGACTACGCGACTGGATTTGGTCCGCTGGCGACTAACTTTTCACGTGTGGTCGCCAGTGTGGCTACCGCGATTTCAAGTTATTATTTTATTTATTTTAAACCGCCTTAACTATAATTACTAACTGTTGTGAAATTAGTCATCTATATGTTTGGTTGATTCCGGAAGTGACATTTGTTCCTAAAATGAGATTTTGCATAAAGAAAAATTCTTTACCATTTGATTGTAAACTATGGTCTATCCATTTCAAAAGAAATAACATTCGTTTTCACAATACAATTGGCGGCATGTTGTAGGAAAAGAATAGGGAGTTAATTTAATTTACGGAAGCTCGCATTATGATTGACGAGAAACTGAATGCATGTAGCGACTGTATATTTGTCGTAGCTTTCTCGTGAATAAAACTACATGTATAGTTTTCTTTTTCATTGCCAATATTTTGTAGTTCCTAAAGAACATGTGAAAGAATAAAATACATTGATAGTAGATCGTAAACAGCCAAAACGCAAACCTCAGACACACGCATTAGCATTTTGTGTTTTGTTTTGTTGGAGATATCGGATTTCTTCTTGTCTTGCTGTAACACGAAAACTTTCGCATTCTCTCCAGTTAAGCTATTTTTAGGTTTCCCAAAAAGCTGTTAGTATTTTGGTCATATGTCAATTTAACTTTTCTTCCAATCATGCAATATATCTCAAGTTTTAACAAAAATAGCCCGCTTTTGACTTTCAACATTTGTATTTATTCCTGCTTGTGATTGAATTCAATTACCGTATTTAGCACGTCAGCACGCTATCGAATTTTCTGCCCGGCACGACTCGTCAAGATGGATGCTTAAAAGACTTTGACTTGAAAAAAGGTTGACTTGAAATAAACTGCTTAAATGGCAAAAAAGGAAGATGATCAAACCAATTTGAATAAGGAAGGCGTATTTCAGCGTTGAAATTATTTTTATGTTCCCTACTACCTACTTTCAAATGTAACGTTTTGTTTGGTTTGGTTTGTACAGAAAATACAAGGAAGAGACTTAAGGGTTCCAAAAACGATTGAATACAAGCTTGCATGCCGTTTCGAACTCTTCCAATTCCCACCGGTTGCAAATTTAAATTATAGTTTCACACACACGCACATGGAATTGCCACGTGCAGTCGCCACGCATTAATGAACACGGAAACTTGCGGAAACCTTCAAGAAAAAAGACAATTTTTGGCGACCATAAAATTTGTACTGGCGACCAAATCTAAAAACTTAGGAGCCAGCTGGCCCCAAGGTTTTTTTTCTAAAGTCGAGCCCTGAAACGAAAATCAACAAATTAATTATTTTTTGTCAGAAAAATTTAAATGTAGGCTGCGCGGCTAAGGATTGCATAACAAATTGACTCCCACACTTCATTCTGGCTTTGTATGAACACAGCTCTGAGGCCAACAGGACTCGCTTCTGCAATGACCTCAGTTGATGCACTCTTGTCAAAGTATAGCAATATTCCTGGTTCTGCCATTCTCTGGTGATGTCTCAGTCCAATATTAAATTTTCTTAAAGTTTCCTTTCCACCTTTTCTTTCAAATTGAAAGGGGTTTGCTCCAGACATTGAGCCAAATTATGGTATCTTCTTGTGTAACACTAGCCCAGAGAGAACACACAGTGTGCCCTTCCTTGCCTGCCACATGATATTCATAGAGTACACCTGAAAAGCATGCCGGTCATTACGCCAACTAATACAAGACAACTCTGATTGTTGTTTATGCTTCAACCTCCCTCATTAACTATTTTATCCTGATTTTAATCTGCAACTGGAAGCTTCCACAAGGTAACTGACCTTATTTTGATTCAAAGCTATAATTACAAAAGTTATTTTTCCATAATTTGCAGCTAAGAGGGTTGATCCATGTTGAATCCATTGATGTTGGTGTCGTTCACCAGGAAAAGATATCAGGCATTACTGTTGGACTGCTGTGGGATACTCCAGTACTTATAACGCATGTAGGTAGAATAATGATATTATATAATATATACAGGCCTGCAAATATTTTTTCCCATGAAAGGACATGCGTCCGAATAAGTCACCACTTTGTTCGAACAAAACAGAAGTGATGTTGGATGTCATATTACTCCAACCCAAAACATTGGAGTAAGGGGTAAAACATTGTCCGGACATTCTGTCGCACAGTTACTAGCCAGGCCTATTGGACAGGATTTCATTGCATGTTGAGGGTTAGATAACTAATCTAGTGTTAAATGCAGAATTACTAGTATAATGCTTATTATGCATGTACAATCTCTCCAGCAATCTACCAGCTAAACTGAGACTAGAAACCATTCTAGCTTTTACTTGTATTTCCATTTGGTCTCTTGAATGTACCTGTAACCTTCCAGAATCTTAATTGCAATAGGTCCAATTGCTTTACTGTACATTACATCTCCTTTTTCTGGGAATTGATGCAGACAGCGAAGCTGTCTTTGGTTATAATGCTGATGAGTAGAAAAGTTAAAATTACCCTTTTTAGTTTAAAGATTTAAACATCTCTTTAGAGAACTGAGAAAAAATAAATTCACACTCCATTTTGACTTTTCAAGACAGTTTTGAAGCTATCAATTTATTTCTTGTGATTCAGAATTCCTTGTTTACTGTTGGTTTTGGAATCACCGATTCTTATTTGGTAATAGGGTGAAGGTGATGCAGCTATTGCCGTGTGGACCAAGCAAGAACAGGGTGGGATTATTCTCACTGACTCAATCAGCTCATACATCTTAGGAGGTAAAAATGTGCTTGGATAAAGGCCGGAATGTATGTTTCTGCATAGGCCTGGTTCACAATGGGAACAAAACGGCATGGAGTAAATAAAATAAATAAAAAATCAGTTTTTTCCTTATGTACTATGTTCCTGGCGACATAAAACCTCAATAAGGGGGTTTTTTGTCATTTTCGTGAACTTGTAGTAATGTCACAAGTGAACCAGGCCTTACAACCTGACTTCCAGCTGTGGATCACAATTTCCCTATAATTAAATGTATTGGTACACCTTTCACATTGCTTACAAATCTCAATTAGCTCCAGTAAATAGGCTGATATACAGATTTCTTTAGTAAAATTTTATATCAGCAAGCATCTAGAACTTGGGTCTAAGAGAAATGCTTGTTAACTTTCATTTTATCCCCTGTGTGCATTCTTAAATGTTTGCTATATGATTAAGCAATTCTAAAACATCAAAGTAAAGCGGCAGAATTGGGCTATTGTGAACTACTAAATTGTACAGCATTCTTGAAAATATACAGTCAACCTCTGGTAACTTAAGTAACTCAAAACTCCCGACCAACTTTATTTGCTTTCAAGTCATTTGCATTATAATTTTGACCTCAGTAGCTCAAACTCCCAATAACTTTAGTTATTTTGTTATCTGCCTTAGAGGTTATTATGGTAGGCGCAGTGGTCTAATGCGCTGGACTCCAGAACGGTCCAAGTTTGAGCCTTGGCCGGGGCACTGCATTGTGTTCTTGGGCAAGACACTTTACTCTCAGAATGCCTCTCTCTACCCAGGTGTAAAAATCGGTAGCAGCAAAATACTGCTTCGGGGGATAACCCTGCAGTGGACTAGCATCCCATCCAGGGGGAGTAGAAATGCTCTTAGTTGCCTTTTGCTAAGCTCTGGCATGATGCATGCTCTAAATGGGTAGTGTTTGAAAAGTGGTATTGCAAGGTGATAATTTGAGCAGAAAAGACCTTGCCTCTAGCCTTTGATAAAGTAACTGACCCCCTGACTTACACATTATGGCCACCCTTCCATCACACTTAACTCTTAACAGTGGCCAATATTTGTGATCCCACTCATCCCACATTTTCTCTCATTTAAATCTTTCTACAGTACAACAACAATCTCCTTTTTCCAAGTTATTTTTCCCCCAGGTGGTCATGGTAGAGAAGTTTAAATGTAACATGTCTGCATGTTTGAGGCATTTCCTTTTTTATCTTCCCATAGGATCTGTTGTTGTTAAAGCAAACATGTCAACTGATGGTCATTTTCTTGTTATCCTTGATGACAAGGTTAGGGTACTTGTTACTTGCTACAGCCAAGTTAGAAAATAATTCTGTACAAATAAAAGCCCATGTGACAATTGTCTCTAAGATCAATATTTTGTTAATAATTTGCAATATGATAACTACTTACTACCTGCAGTGTATTAGCAGCGTGCAGTGCGCAACCTTGCCAAACACTTTCTTGTGAATTAAGGCTCAGTATGCTTATTATCTTGACAATGACCCTTTAAGTGTTAGAAACCCTTTGGGCCATCTTCAGGATCTTAAGATTGAAATGGCCTTCTTGATAGAAAAGGACTTCCAATATTAATATTGGCTAGTGGCTAGTGCTGGATATTTACCGAGCAGCGAGGTAAATATCCATCACTAGCCACCAACACTGACATAGGTGAATAGTTGCTTATTAAATATATACTAAAACAGTGAGATAATATAGTTCAATTTACATGATTATTTCAACTCAATCACTTATGCAAGGAGTCACGGGGGGCTCACAACTTGCTTGGAGGTGAATAACAAAGGATGTCCCATGTTTAAATAGCCAATTACCTAGTGTGTGCCAACAATGCTATCCACTGTTTTAGTATATACTAAAATACTTTGTGTCATATATCAAACACGAGAGACAGTGTTTCATCAGGATATCCAAACAACGAGAAGAGTAAACAAGAGTAAACAGAGAAATAAAATTGTCAAAATCTATGCTAATTAAGGTCGGGTATCCAAACCCCCTTCACGGTTATGTGAGTTTAAGAATACTTTGTTCAGGCGTCAGTTTTTGATTTCGTGGAAGTTTTGCCTTTTACAGTCATTCTACGCCACTTGTGACGACAAACAAACATTGAAATTTCTCTTTATAACATCAGACATTTGTATGGAATGTTGAAGGTTTCCTAAAATATTTTTGTGAAAGGTTTGAAATACAGGATGTAAGTATAAAGTAGTACAGCCAAAAAGATAAAACAGCCCATATTTTTATTAAAATCTCTATTTTGAAGCTATTTATCTATGATAAAATGACGAAGTTAGCAATGAAAATTGATCTCGCAACTAGCATGTTCAAAAGTAACACTTAGATTTATTTTTTGATTTAAGTTTTGAGAAAACTGGACTTGAGTGATGTAGAATGACTGTTTTAATATTTCTTATAATATCCAAAGAATGAAAGTATGATGTTATTTTTTGCTTGCAGAACATGTTGAGTTTATGGGATGTTGCATCTTTAACAATGATTGCTTTCTGGCCTCACCTCACTGTGGATGACTTTCTGCTGTTGTCGTCTAGTAATATCCAAACTCCTGGAATGTCGAAGTATGTACACTACAGAACTGCAAATAACAGTCGGACATCTGACAATGGCCGATCAAAATTTGTGAAATTCCGATGACAGAATGTCCAGAACCGGGCTGCTGAACAACGTTAAACAAAAGAACCCAGTCAAATTCATCCGCAAAAAACACTGATTGCCAGAATGTCTGGGCCGTAGCGATCGAGTTTCCTTCAAGCGAAGGAGAAGGCTGTTTGGTTTACAATAATTCAGGTTTCTCGTAAAACAATTGTCAGTTCCTAAACCAAGGAGAAAGGCTTCATTATTTACGGGCTTTCTAATAAGCCTGTAAGTTGTCACTAGCCATGAGGCTAGTAAGCTGAAAAGTTAGTGTCGAGCACTGATAATTGGAATGAATATGAACCATTCAACTCAATACCTATTTAGTATTCTACCAAAATTTACTGTATAATTATCCATAAGTTGGTATACAAATTCTGTACTGTATACCCAAATTCCCCACGGTCCCCTCTAACCATAACTACATGAACTGACTAGAGGAGTTTTTGTCCAGGACCCAGCTTTTCAAAGGGTGGATAACACTATCCAGTGGATAAGTGTTAGCAAAACAAACTATGCTATCCACTCGATGGTGATTTATCCAGTGGATAGCGTTATCCATCCTTTGAACAACCGGGGCGAGATAAAGATACATAACAGCCGACGTAACATGTAAGTGTCAGTTTTGGCAATTCTTCACTGACGCACTTGGAAGTGTCTGACTTATTTTATCCAATCATGAGAGTTCATGAATATACTGAAAGTAACTTCAGACATTAATATTATGGGCTCAGTCCTGTCTCGGAGGTGGGATTTTGTCATCAGCTGGTACTTGTTCCCCCGACAGATATTGCCATTTAGTATATTCTCAGCTCCGACTATTGCATTTCTAGCTTTTTGATTGGCTAAAAAACTCCGACTATTGGCTCATAGTCGGAGTTTTACGTCATATGGAAAATAGGAAGTTGTATGCTCTTTCCGTACGCTTTGTCAAATTGTGGAAATAAAAATCGGCGGCAAAACCCAGTTTGAGAATTTACTAAAACAATTATTCCATTCGCCCTTGTTGGATATGAAGTGATTATAACCAACTCGCGCTACGCGCTCGTTGGTTATTTTATCACTTCATATCCAACGCGGGCTCATGGAATAATTGTTATAGAGGCTCTGGTGGTCAGTGATTGTGTTTGTGTTGCTCGTGGTGACCATTGTTAGGCACCAATGACAGTCATTAACAGGATTGTACCATTTACCCAGTAATTATTGTTATACAGTACTGTAGTATCTCTAATATCCTTGTGTTGATATATCATACAGATCTTACAAAATTCTCTGTTTGCAGAACTGATGATAACTACAAGCTAGTTGTTCTCACAGCACCTAATGATCAGGTAGGGAACAGCTTTTCTGGTACAGCATTAGAAGCCCTGTAAGTGTATCCTTAGAAACTGAAATGGTTCCATTTATAGCCAATATATACTTTTACATACAAAATTATTAAAACCGCTGCCAGAGAGTGTTAAATTGAAAATGTGTATACTACTTGATTCTTCATGTTGTAGCAAAAGGCTACTTTCCTCAAAAAAAGTAAATAAATAAAGAAGCCTAAATTATAATATTTTAAAATATAATTGTGGTAATTCCAACTTTCTTTCTTTAAAGTCAAATGCCAATGGACACATTTGTATTAATAGAAGCCTACAAATAATTGTTTGATAATAAGTTTGGTTCAAAACAATTTATAATGACTACTCAACTGAAGCCACCTGTATACAATGCACATACCAGGGAACACCATTGTTGTTTGTCGTTTGCTTATTTCATCACCTGTCCCTACTCTATCCTTGTGCCTCCATCCCCTGCCCAAGCCATCATCTACACATCCAGAATCCTATCCACAGAACTTTACAATATTTGCGTTTGAGGAGATCCCCTTGAAGATTCAAGTGCCCAGATAGGTTTGGCGACCCGCCATCAGTGTTGCAAAGTCTGGGGTGTCTTCATTCCTTGCCTTCTGGGTAGCTTGACCAAAAACACAACAACGTTCAAATGATAGTGCCCCTTGGACCAAGTCAATAACTGTATAGAAATGACAAGTACAGCATCCTCTGCCTGAACTCTCACTCCAAACCTTAAAATGATATCTCCTTACTTTGTGGAGGCAATATTTCTCATGACGTAAGTTTCTGCAGTCTTGTTATCTGTCTGTTTGATGTTATGAGGATACTCCAAATTTAAAGCCTAATATAGATAATTGCAGACAGACGTCCTGTGGACGGCCACTTTTTAATGAAAATTGTTTTATTTTCCACATGTTGCTTTATAAATTGTTCATTTTAGCAGGCCTCATAGCGTGTTTTGGATGCCCACTTTTTTGAGTCCTGACTAAAAGCTTGATTACAGACCAATGGGTTCACAATACTGATTTAAATCTAAGGTCCATAGGTATCAGAAATTGGTGAGCATGTCTTTACATTTTGCAGGTGCGGTATCTTCAAGTTTATGCATTTCCAACCATGAAGCAGATGTATTCTCTTCAGATTTCTGTTTGCTCCATCTTAGCTGAGTCCCCATCAAACCAGGTTTGTATTCTAGTAAGGGGTCCATGTGCTGTTTGAGTACTTTAATTTCATCTTGGAGCTGGGAAAGAAGCTGAAGACCACCTCTGTTTGCCTAAAAATAATGGTGGATTAGAGACATGATACATACATGTCAGGTGTCTGGCCTTCCAGTAGTCTTTAATGCTTTTAGTCAACTTGATTATTAAATAGCAATATGGTGGAACCATTGCAGATTACTAAGGCATGTTACAATGGAGTTTGTTATATTGAAGTTTTGTTCCATGCATTGTTAGATTTTCATTTTCCATTATAATTGTGTTAATTCTGGAAAGTTACTTGGGATGTGTTTGCAGACCTGAACAGTGCATGTTGTTGTTTGCAGGAATCAATCTACTTCATTGAGGGTGTCAACACCAATCTAAATGTCAGGTAAACTTGTTTCAAAGTTATGTTCATTCAAACTAATATTATTTTGACTTATTTTCGGGTTGGTTAACTTAACATTAACAGCTGCATTGTTAAATGGAGGTTGGGTGCCTGGGGTATCCAGGGGCTTCCACTGTTGGCAGCCAGCCCCTAGACCGAGTACCGCTCCCATGGCTGGCAACTCCCTGCAACCCAGCCATGGGCCCCCTGCCAGGCATGCAGGCACCCACCACACTGTCAAGCAGTGGAAATAGGGAGGGGAGGGAGGGAAGAAGACAGCTGAAACAGTCAGCACAAGATAGTCAACAAAACTGCACAATGAACACTGCTGTCACCGAATGAACCATGTGAGCCTGTGTGTCCAGGACGTAGACCACTGACCGCTCTCCGCTCATTGCTATCCGCTCACCACTGACTGCTAGTGCTCTTTGTTATTAACTTTGTTAAAATTAATATGCATTTAACAACTGTATCGCTTAAGTGGAGGTTGGGTGCCTGGGACATCCAGGAGCTTCCACTTTTGGCAGCCAGCTCCTAGATGGAGAACCGCCCCCATGGCTGGCAAATCCTGGCAACCCAGCCATGAGCCCCCACAACAAGGAATCAGGCACCCGTCACACTGCGAACGCAGTGGAAAAGAAGAGGGAGGGGGGGGACGGGAAAAACGCTGAGGCCTAGAGCACGCAGAAGACCTCCAGGAACGCCCGCCACAGCACAAAAAACGCTCAAACCCGCTCACTCTGAGAGCACATGGAATCGTGGCACATGCGCACACGCCAAATACCGCTGACCTCCAGGTGATCACTGGCGCTCTAGTTGTTAACTCTGTTAAATTGCATTTAACTGCATTTAACAACTGTATCGCTTAAGTGGAGGTTGGGTGCCTGGGACATCCAGGAGCTTCCACTTTTGGCAGCCAGCTCCTAGATGGAGAACCGCCCCCATGGCTGGCAAATCCTGGCAACCCAGCCATGAGCCCCCACGCCAAGCCGAAGGATCTCCGAGCTATGCGCAATAAAGCTCGGAGAGAGGGGCTCATGGCTGGGGAAAGCCATGGCCCCGATCCGCCAAAATCCGAAGGCACCCAACCCAAGGCACAGTAACATTAGGATAAGAAAAAACAATCCTACCCGTTAGGCAAGTCTCCCTGCAACGGAGAGAATGGTGTCCACGGGGGTGCGCACATACAACTGGTAAGCGTCACTTGACCAGCGCCCCATGGTCTTAATTAAGTGATCCGGGACACCCTTCTGGGCAGCCGTCGTCGCAGCTCCAATTCGAAAACTATGGCCAGAAAACTTTCCAGAAATGCCAGCGGACTGCAGTGTGGTCTGCAAGAAGGAAGACAGCAAAGTCCGGGATAACATGCGACCGTTCTGGAACAGAAAAAGAGGCCCTGGCCCTGGCCCTCGAAGACAAAGGTAAGCCATAACAGCAACGATGGGACAAATAGAGGCTGAACCACGGCCAAGGTAAATGAAAACACCTTGACGGAAGGGATCAGTCTTTGAACTCTTGACAAAAACCCGAAGGCTGTGGGGGTTGACGGCCGAGTCCACTTGTAAATCCCCAGTTGTCAGGTGGAGAGCAGGATCGAAAGTCGAATTCACAGTAAATTAACCGGCTCTAAGGAACCCGAAGAAGCCCATGCAGCAGGCCGCCCACAGCATGACGTGGTCGGGGTTGGCAAAATCCAGCGATGTCTGTATTACAGTCATAAGATCTGCAGTCACTGGTTGGCGTTGTGGACGATTAGCACCCTGATGTCGTTTGATCCCTCGGAGGAGACGCTGAAGTTGAAGACAATTCACGAGGGGGTCAGGGAAGCCGTAGTCAATGTGCAATGAGCGAACTGCAGACAAATATACTTTAATAGAGGAATGATAGATGCGGTCAGCCAGATGAGAACAGAAGCGCATCAAAAGTTGCTCATTGGCTGGAAGCGGGGAGCCACTCGGACCAGTGTAACCATCTTGGGTTCAGAAATCAAGGAACTGGCGCTGTGCACTACTGTAGGTCTGACGGGTGGAAGCAGCCAGCCCATTGGTCAGGTAAAAACGGCATTTTTCTGTCAAACTACAGGAAGCTGGGCCAGCAGCGACGGAGGTACTGGGATTGCTGAAGGAGCTGCATGAGGAGCTAGTAGATGAAACCGCTGAAATTCAAAGCGTGAGAGGGCATCAGCAATTGAGTTAGACTTTCCGGCCCTATGAGAACCAGAAAAGGCAAAGGAATAACGAGCTGCTGTGAATGAAAGATGTTGAAGAAGCACCATTAGGTTTGGGTCCCTCGAAGTGCCCGAACGCAGGACATCCACCACGGCCGTGTTATCCGACCAAAACTCCACCCGCTTTGTAGCCCATCGGTGACCCCACAAAGACGCCGCAATAACTACCGGGAACAACTCTTTATAGGCGATAGACAAAGGCTCCTGAGCAGGGGACCACCCGCCTGCAAACCATTCCGTATCAAAGATGGCACCATAACCCACTGCACCAGCTGCATCCGATGAAACATGAAAATCCGGCAGAGGAGACCACTGTGGGGAGAGCAGAAAACTAAGACCATCCCATGAATGGAAAAATTCCCGCCACCACGTAAGGTCCAAATGGAAATCTTTGTTGAGCCTAACTGGGTGATCCTCTCGTCGAAATGCTGATAGCAAATTGATCATGCGGTGAAAAAAGTGCGGCCCTGCGGAATCACCTTGCAGGCATGCTGTAGATTACCAATGAGTGATTCGAGTTCCTTGCGAGTACAATGCCTCTTAACTGACCACGATTCTAATAGGTTGACGATGCGATCAAACTTGTCACGAGGAAGGCGCGCCTGCAGAGTTAGCGAGTCTAGCTCTATACCCAAGACTGTTAAGCAGGTGGAGGGACCCTCTAGCTTATCAGGATGCAGGGGAATACCCCACTCGGAGAACAGTTGAACGCAAGTGCTGATGTTATCCTGGCAGATGGATGAGTTTGGAGGGCCCAAAGTGTGAAAGTCATCTAGATAGTGAAGCAGAAAACGTATTCCATAATTATGCTTAAGAATCCATTCGACCAAGTCGGCAGTGGATGAGAAGATAAAAGGCGCCGAACGTAACCCAAACGGGAGGGCCAGGTCAATGTAATATTTGCCACGCCATGTCATGCCAAGTAAATATCGCTCCTCCGGATGCACTGGAACATTCCGATAAGCACTTTCGACATCAAATTTGGCCATGAGGGTGCCTCGGCCCAAAGACATAATCCCATTGATGACATCGTCCACTTTCATATACTGCACTGAGAATGGTTCTTTGGGAATGCCATCATTGACACTATGGCCAAAGGGACTGGAAAGGTCCAAAATGAGACGCCATTTTCCTGGTTGGTATTTTTTAGGGATAACCCCAAAACGACTAATATGAAGGCGAGGAATTGGTGATATAGAAAAAGGTCCTGCGAGCCTGCCTTTTTCAAGTTCAGTACGGAGGTACTCATCAATGACCGTTGGGTGAAGTGAGGCTGAGGGCATATTTTGAGAGGCTGATCTCAAAGAAACAGCAGCAGGATTGAAACCCAAATGGAAGCCATCCCTGATTCCTGAAATAACATAATTCACGTGGGACTGGTCGGGATGATTGTGCAATTCGTGCCTAAGCTTTTCTGCATTAATCGGCGACACTCTGGAAGGGGGAATCAGATCCTGGAACATTTCACCATGTGAAGATGAGGTGTGAGGAAGAGAGGTCTGACCCAATGAACCGAAACGAAACCCAGAAGGATTATTGCGAGGCAGTTTCTTCTGCACCCACGAACAATGAACTGGAAACATGGCAACTGGAACCGAACAGGAACAAGGAATATTTACACTATTTACAAAGTTCTCCAAAGAGGTTGTTTCAGAGACGCCAGCCACAAGCTCAACGCTGCCGCTGACGCTTGCTCCGTGACGGAGTGAGAGACCTCGATCGCTGGTGACTGGACTGCGAAGCAAGAAAGGGACAGTTGATGCGTGGATGCTCCCCATCACATTTTTCGCAGCAGTGGCGATAGCGGCACTGACCAAAGGTCCATCTGCACTTTCCATCATTCCAGGACCGACAATAATTAGACAAGCTGGACGTAGATTGCCCGGGCGGAGACTGGAGAGCTGAAGACTGACTGGTTGGGGGAAGAGATGCACGAGTATGAAAATTATACAAATCGGAGTTCATATGGGACCAGTCGGTCAAACCTAGAGCAGCAGCATCCTTGCGAAATGCTGAGTCATAGTGTAGCCAGGCTTTGCCAGGGAACTGACGTGAAGTCTGGAGGATGAGGAGTTTGTATTGGGTCATGTCCTGCCAGCGAGAGGGGTGTGCACTGCAGAGAATCCACATATAAACAGTGAAGGCCTGGACCCAAGTAATAACATCCGTGATTTCTGTCACCCGCTTTTTGGTTGAAGAGACAACAAGCTTCCCATCAAGGAATGTCTGTGGTTCCACCTCTTGGGCCTTCAGGTTTTCGGCTAGCAAATCTGCCAATTCCACGAATTGACCAGACCTGATCTTTGAAACCAACTTTTCCGGAATAGGTGAGTACCCTGGACCGACAACAAAACCCTTGCCTAAAGGAGGAGAGGCCAACGGTGCCACACTCGAAGCAATAAGGGAACCAGATGACGAAGGTGTTGTATGGAGAGTGAGAAACGAAGAGGCGGGCGAAGAAGAACTCTAGCTACTACGAGGACCAAACAAAGATGGTGCTGCCTGACTAGACGGGATGGGGTTTGCTAACGTGCAATAAGACGAAATGAACGGCGGTACAACAATACCTGAAGCAGAACCTGCCATTGAAGGTGAGGGAGGTTGACTTGAGCTCGGAACGTTGACAGCAACTCCGGTTGCATCTGGAACTGTCTGCACGAGCGACGTTGTAGACGCGTTAGGAACGTTGACCGAAGCATTTCCCTGAAGAGCCGACACAATCTGCGGCAAGGACTGGCTTAAGGCCACAGAAAAAGCTTCTGCCAATGCTTCACGAGATACGGTAATTGATGTCGAAGCTCCAGGTTGGGAAACCGACGGCGTTTCGACAGTACAGGAAGGCGGAGCACATGAAGACTCGTTCAAAGAAGAGGCCATACTGTTGTTGGTTGTACGAACCATGTGAAGCGAAGGCAAGACAACAAATGGCGACGGAAACGAGTGAAAAATACGCTACAAAAGATTGCAGGTCCACGGAGAAAAAACGCTGAGGCCTAGAGCACGCAGAAGACCTCCAGGAACGCCCGCCACAGCACAAAAAACGCTCAAACCCGCTCACTCTGAGAGCACATGGAATCG
>OX393565.1:21531133-21633633 GCA_947652115.1 Blastomussa wellsi
CAGGGAATCTTCCTCTCGGGGTCTGCGGCCAGCAGCATTTTCACTTCTGGAATTCCATCATTTGCTGTTTTAGCTTTTAAGATTTGTTTTGATAATCTGGTGGAAAGCACCTGATATGCTGTTATGGCATTACTTTGGTATAGGCTAGGGGTGTACCCCTATGCTGGTCAAGTATGAGGATACATTTGTAGTGACGTAGTTTGCTGTGAGGGCAAGTCACTGATGCTGTTATGGCAATCACTTGAGTCGACCAGATGCTGTTATGGCAATCACTTGTGTTGATCAGATGCTGTTATGGCATGTTAAGGCTTTTCTTGTGACAGATGCTGTTAGGGCATGGCTCTATATATGTCGTTATGGCTATCTTCTCTGCAGTTACGCTTTGGTTAATGCTGTGATAGCATTTTTTCATTGCTGTCGTTAGGGCATGTGACATATCATTCTTAATACGCGATATCTGTACATGTTGTTAGCATATATTTTTTGGGCCTAGCATCTTGCTTTTAGCTGGGGAATTGTGATTGATGATGTTCGGGCTATTTATCATTCTTGGAGTCAGGCCTCTGTGTAAAAACTAGCTGTCAGGGCTTATCCTTATGTTTTTGGTTCCTTACACTGTCATGTTATGTGTTTTCAGTGCCCAATGGTAACACTAGCAAGTTGGACTTGTCATTTTGGTACCTATGGATGGACTGCAGCATCCAGTGCTGCAGCAGCTGGCCAAGGTGCTGCCCTCAGTTCTTCTTCAAGATAAAGCTCCAAAGACAGTTAACAGTTATCTCCATGCGTTTGGGGCATGGAAGCGTTGGGCAGAGCAGTGCCGTGTGTCTGTTCTACCAGTGGAGCCAGTGGTGTTCTCCCTGTATTTAGTTAAGTTGATCGAGGAGAACAAGTCAGTTTCTACCATTAACTCTGCTTTGTATGGAGTGAGCTGGGTACAGAAGAAGGTGGGTCAACCACAAGTCACTGAGAACCCTTTCGTGACCCAGGTGGCGGTCGCTGCCCGTAGAATCCTGGCTAGGCCACCGGAACGCAAGAAACCTCTTACAGCAGACCAAGTGATGCGCATTATATCTCGTTTGGAGAGGGGCAGTCTGGCAGACGTGCAAGTTTGCAGTGGTATTTGCCATGGGCTTTTTCGGGTTCTTACGGTGGGATGATTTAAGCAATTTGGCAGTGGACGATCTGTTATTTGCTGATTCGCATGTTGCACTCTTTTTGCTCCAACGTAAGAATGACCAATTCCGCGAAGGATCTTGGGTTTTCATTGCAAGAAGTGAGGTAGCCCCTTGCCCCGTGGCAGTGTTAGAGAAGTTTCTCAAGATGGGCAATCATTCTGAGGGGTCACGGCTGTTTCGTAGGATCCAGAGCACAAGGAGAGGCCAGATGCTTAAAGAAGCAGCTATGTCGTATTCTCGTGCAAGTGAGCTAGTAAAGAAAGAGTTGAAGAGTGAGGGGTTGGACCCAAGCTTGTACAGTCTTCACAGCCTACGGTCAGGGGGTGCTTCGGCTGCGGCAGCCCTTGAGATTCCAGATCGCCTGTTCCAGAGACAGGGAGGATGGAGAAGCACTCAGGCGAAAAACAATTATATCCAGGAGTCATTGGACTCCTTGTTGTTAGTTACAAGGCGGATTCAGAGCTCGGGTTGAAGACTGTGAACCAAGTGGTCTCTTTATGTGGGAGATCTTCATAGATATTGGACTAAGGATTTGAACATTTACTAAGATTTAAACAATTAATAAGGATTTGAGGATCTGGACTTGCTTGTTGCATGGAAAATATTGGTTGTTAAGAACTTCTGCGAACGTGTCACTGTTCATAGTATTGCAGACTAACATTGGTTGGTTGTTTTGTACCTTTGTAATGCTGGGCTCTCTATGCTTTGTTATTTGCGGCGGTCAGCTTGACTATGGCTCCCAGAGGTGTGTGAGAAGTTGTATTTTCCACTGGCTGAGGAACGAAATAAGTGGAAAATGTTTTCTCACACACCTCTGGGGCCTGGGCCCGAGGGTCTATTTTTTGAGTCACGTGCTCAGTGTATTTTGTCAGTTGCTGTTTTGCTGTCCGCCATTGCTGACGTTTAT
Organism: Blastomussa wellsi; assembly: GCA_947652115.1. Lineage (NCBI taxonomy): Eukaryota > Metazoa > Cnidaria > Anthozoa > Scleractinia > Plerogyridae > Blastomussa > Blastomussa wellsi. The sequence goes on from OX393565.1 coordinate 21,533,219, forward strand.
TTTTGAGCCCCAGTTCCCACCCAACCCTTCATTTCAGTCGAAAACATACACTCTGTTGGTTAGATATTCTTTATTGAGATTGTCAGCATAGAGTCGTACTAAGCTTATGACTGTTGTTTAATACTACTGTATTTTGCCTACATTACGTATAATGCTAGGCGGTATTGGTTTGATAAATAAAAGAGTCAGTTGGCGGCGGTCAGCTTGACTATGGCGGCGGTCAGCTTGACTATGGCGGCGGTCAGCTTGACTATGGCTCCCAGAGGTGTGTGAGAAAAATTATTACCCATACAAAAGTGTTCATTGTAGCCCACAGTGGCTCAGGCTTTAGCTTATCCCAGTTTCTTCTCCCTGTGCATGGATTGCTAGTTTCCATTTCTATAATACCTGTAAGCAGGTTTTCTGGGAGCAGGTTATTAGCCGGCTGCCCAATCCCCAACATGGAGAACCAGGGGCTGTTCTTCAATCCGGCAAGGTCAAACCAGCCAAGGACTGAAGTCTCGTTGGGTCCTTGAGGCATGCAAGCTTCACCACCATGGCAAGGTGCCAGCCCAAGTTGAAGTTCATTGCTAGTCCACAGCATTAAATTTGCAGTTGTAAACCCATTTTTCCATGTGGTAACTTTGAGAGCAAAATGTGTTGTCCACAGACACAACATAACAAGTCTAATCAGAATCCAACCAGTATGCTGACCATTAGGCCACCACGCCTCCCCATATATCCCACTTAGTACATAAAAATAATAATAATAATAATAAATTTTATATACTGCTTGATATTCATTGCAATTATTACACTATTAGTACAGCTTTGTTCTTCTGTCAGCTTTGCAAGTTGCATATGCAGTAGCTGCCCTTTGACCACTGGGTTGGTTGGCCAGCAGTTGCCAGCTGTTTGGCAACATGTGATAGAACACATTCTCTACTTTTTTTTTTACTTGGAAATAGTCTAGAATTCATTAGAAGTGTATCTTTACGTGACACGTCACAGGTCAAAAACATCTTGTGTTCATTTTAGGATGACAAATATGTCTGTAGATGTTGCCTGCAAGCAGCACTCCCTTCTCTTGAGGAAACTTTTGATTTGCTGAGCTATGCTAGAAAACGGGTAAGTCCATTCAAACTCGCTGTTATAAGTTTACAATTAAGGTGCTTGAAGGTTGGTTGAAGTTGGTTTGTTGCTTGGTGTATAAAGGCGTTGTGGTGTCATGTTTAAAAGGGATGTAATGGCACATGGTGGAATACACTGTAACTTTCCACAAATTTGTTTTCTTTACAAACTCAGTGGCATCCGTGCAAAAAGAAGAGGAGTGACGGTTGCCCTAATTAAATAAGAACTATCCACACTCCTCTTCCCTTTTTAATCAAGTTCTAAATGGCCTGTCTTGACTTGGTCTGCCCCTGATTAACTTCTTTTCATTGCTATACATTGCTTACTTGTATCTTCCTGTGTCAGATTTCCACCAACACTGTACGGGTACAAAAGGAAGATCCATGTGGAACGCCATCACGCCTGTTGACTGAAGTGAGGATCACACTATTAAAGGATTACAACTAATCCAGCATCTTTCAACATTTTGGTCCTTTTTGTTAGATGTTCTAAGCAAACAAATGGAATTCGCTGGACCAATAAGCACACATTTTGTGTAAAATTTTCACCTGAAATATTCTGACTAATATACATGTGACACTCAAATGGAATAGTATTAATCTTTTTTAGTCAGTGATTCATTGGGCATTTTTCCGAAACCCCATAACATTCCCCTAACATAGTTGCAGTGTTGAAATATTGTTGCCCAGTATTGTATTGGGAGCATGAGGGAAAATGGAGGTAACATTGTGAAAATGGTGATTTGTCCCAGGACGTTTTGCCTTGAATTGTAGGTACATGCATAGAAGTAATTCTCTATTTTCACCAGAGACCCTTGAGCCTTGTCAATGTGCTATTGTTTTATGGAACATTATTTTGTGAAATTCCTATACAGCTGTAGTTCCTATGTGTGTTATTCTCAGCATTTATAGCAATTATAACTAAATCAGATTACAGATGTTTGGTATTGAAGAGTAACGTGGTTACTTGGTGCTTGTATATTTTATTTTCTGCAGGTCCTGGAAGCACTTGATAGACTAGCAACCTTTGAAATGGCATTTGGAATTGAAAGCTTTAGGTGTACTCTTGTTTACATAATTGTAGCATTTGCCTTTTTCTTCAATAATTTGTTGACTCAATGTTTTTGTACTTAACTATTGTTTTGGGCATTGCTCAGGTTACTTAACTGGCATTGACATTTTTTGCCAAAACATCATTATCTTGATTCTTTCTTTGCAGTGGTACCCAATGGCAGTACTTTGTCTCGGCTGATCTCCTAGTGGAGCTAACAAAAAGTTTGCTATCCAGTAAAGTAGCAAGCGCTGTCATTATTTGGAGAAGACATCAGGTATTCATGAACTCTTCCCAGCTATCAATATCGATGTTTACAATACTGCACAAAACCTGAGCTTAGAGTCGTTAGGTCAACACCCGATGTTTTTAAATTAAATCCGATATTGAGCGACACTTAAGAAAGTTCTTGAATTCTTTGGCTTCTTTGACTTGATGGCTTCTCTTGTTCTCCCTAAATAACTGGGTTCAAATCTGACAATTTTTTCTGCTCACTGCTTGAAGCAGTTTTTTAAATGAATAATATAAATCAATGTGTAGAAAAAGAATGGTAAATCCACAATGCAATTTACAACTATTCACCAAAGCGGGCATGACTAGTGGTGGATGGCAAGGTAAATATCTACTTCTAGCTACCAACACTGAGGACTGAACAGTTGTTTTGTAATGAGATAAATGTGGCCCAGAGTGATTGTTTCAACTCGTTCAACTCATATATTTACGCAAGGTTTGGGAGGCCCACAAGTTGCTTGATGGTTTCAAATAGCAAAAGATATCCCATGTTTTAATAGCCAATTGGAACAGGGCAACAATGTGATCCACTGTTTAAGTTACCTAGCGTTCGTTTCACTTTTTACACAAAATGCTCAATGCTCGTTCTTTTGTTGGCAGAGTCAATTTATAGCCCAGTTCAGCATAGAAAAGCTGGAGTCCCTACTTGGTTCAATATCTCAAGGCTTGCCTTCCTCTACCATCATTCCTTGGTTACAAGATGACCTTGTACCATTTGTCAGTAAGGTCCTGCCCCAAGGTCTGGTAAGTTAAACAGTGTCATTTAAAAAATCATTTAATTTCTGTGGTTAGACCAACATCAAAGTGATTTGCTGAAAGAAAATAATTGTATAAAAAAATTATAGTGGAAGTAAAGATAGACCTAGACACGTGTATCACAGTCAATTCCTTCTATAACAGACACCTTTGGGACCACAGTTGGGTACTTGTAATATTGAAATAATAAAAGTGAGAGCTCTTTCTGTGTAAATATTGACTAGGAATGGCTTATACTTTGGTCTTACAACTTGATTTGGGCTATCTATTATTAGTAGAAACTCAGCTGTGTTCTGTTGGAAATCTGCGAATCTGATTGGTTCTCCCACTGTTTTCTATTAGCCGATAGAAAACAATCGCACGCGCGTAGCTCTTTTAGTGATAGTTTTTCTTGAATTTTGGCTCAAAAGTACACAGTATTGTAGGTTTTGGACTGCAATCCTTTAGAGTTTCTACCAAAACAATTAGACTACTCGCCCTCGTTTTCTACGAGCGATAGTAAACTCGGCTGCGCTTTGTTGACTATTCGCTCATAGAAAACTCGGGCTCGTAGTCTAATTGTTATTTTAACAAGTCCTGCATGAACCTGGGCCTTGTGTAAGTTTTAGTAGTGAACAAATATGAAACCGGTCACAGCATAGTAATTGCCTGGAAGGCAGGAGCTCACTGTATATCACTAATGAATGCACTGTCTAATATCAGGCTTTTCTCACCTTTTTGTTTTTTGTTTTTAGAGGATGTTGGCCAGTTGGCTAGAACAAAGAGCAAGAAATATGGAGCTTTCAGAGAAGGTTAGGACTAGAATCCTCCAATCACATTGCTATTAGTCATTGTGTTCACCCACCAAGGCTATAAGCACTATAAAATCATTTGAATTAGCCCTAATTTTTTTAGGAGGGTTGGCCACAAAATGCTCTGCAACTTGCTAGTGTCTTCCTGTCAGCATCGAAATCTGTATCGGGAAGTGCTTCGGGAAGAGGGCTTGCCACACCAGCACAGTTTGTTGACCAGGTACTTATCCAAAATAATTTATTAGCATTTTTATGCGATTACCATGTTTGCTATTAGTAACTGCTGTAAGTGGAGTGCTGCCGCGAGGTTGATGCAGAAACAACGCTGATAAGCTCATAAAGTAAAGCACATCTCTTGACATGTAACCAAAATGTCTGTGACCCTGATGGATACTTCTGCAAGAGAATAAAGTTAACTTACATCCGGTGTAGCAACCAGTCCTTCCAATTGCCATTGTCTCAGCTGCTCAACAAATGGAATGTAGAACAAAGTGGACTGTATTGCATTCACAATTATAGCACTGCCCTTGATACTGTGGGTGCAATGAGGACCTCTAGAAATCTGGAAATCCATACATCTCAAATGAATGGATCATGCAGTAACTGGTGTCATAATGTGAAATCCATTTAACATTTTGCATTTTGTTGTTGTTGGTTAGTTACAGCTACTTGTTAGATGTTTCAAGCGTGTTATGTGTAGGCTAAGACAGTAGCTGGCCCAAACATTGCTTACTAGGTACTTTCCATGCTCTCAGATAATCAGAAGTTCCTTCCCTGTACAAATTGATTTGACATCCAATGGAGATCCATGTCTAGAAAAAGGTTCTTAAACATGACAAAGTTGCTATGTATATTTTGTTTTAGGTCTGTGGTCTTCCTGCAACAGCAAGAACTCTTTTAAACGATGGAAGAAACAACTTGGTATGGTTCATACTAATTTAAAAGTTTTATCACTAACTTTTTACGGTGACAATGTACTTGTGTCCAGTCTATCATCCCCAACATTTAAAAGATCTTCATCCAGTCAAAACAAAGAAAACTAGAGCCATAAAGTTGGTTTGGTTACTAATTAGTGCAGATCTTTATGATTTTTTTCTCCACTTGCGCCTTTAGTTTTGATTCATTTTGTATGTAAATCTTTTTTGTAGAATGTTGATGATGAGCTAGCCAGCCTAATGAACATGGTACATCAGCTGGCTGATCTTGTTGATCTGCACAACAAGTATTGCTGTAAAATAACACTTGCTGAATTTTCCCAGGTACTGTTAACAGTTTCATTGCTGTTATGAATTACAGTTGTAGTGAATTGTGTATGCTACTGAAGTGGGAAGTGTGGCTTAAAAGGAGACGCAGTCAAGCCTTATATTAGAAATTTTTATGTTCTAATTTCCATATTTTTGTGGCAAATGCCACCAAATACACAGATAAATTGGTGAAATTTTGAATCTTTTAATAGTTATTTTTTTTAATCTCAGTTGATATATCTTTGCTTTCACCACTTTTAGCATTTTTCTCCTTGAACTGAACTGAACACTTTATTTAAACACGATGGGATATTCAGCAGAGCTTGTAGGGTCGTGTATTTAGCAATAAAAATAATGATAATAATAATAATAATACATAAAAATAATAAACCTAGAATTATGTTTTAATAATATGCTATATATATTAAAACCGTGAATTAAAATCCTAAAAATGTATAACAATCATCGTCTTTATGCTTAATTACAGCGGCGATTGGATCAAAATTTATTTTTCTAATGTCAAATTTTAATAGCAGATGCTTAAGTTATTTGCCACTGATTCCTTGCTGGATAGGCTGTTCCAAGCTATTGCTCCTCTATATTTGATGGAGTTCCTCATAAAATTTGTCTCTGGGCTTAGGAGGACAATTTCTCCGTTCCTTCTACTTTCGCGGCTTGAGTTCCTCTGGAGAAATAGGTCCTTAAGTTCTGTGGCATTGTATCCTTTTATGCATTTGGTGAATTCCGCTAAACGTAGCTTGTACATTTGTTCAAGAGCATCCCATCGTGTTTGCATTAAAACATCTAAAGTGCTAGTGTCCCATGATACACGATACGTCCGGGTCTAGCATGTAGTTTTACCAGATTGCTGAAGTGTGTCTTGTCGCACGATCCCCAAACAACTAGGCCGTACATGACCGATGGCAATATAACTTTGGTTGGCGCCTGGTAACGTGAAAACAACGGAATAAATTAGTTGAATGAACTGAAATCTGTGGAATAAAGAATACTAGTGCAAGAGGTTAGTGGTAGCAGCAATAAACAACAAATGAATAGAGGGGGTGAGTTTCTAAAGAAACTGTGGTGCTGCGTTGGTGGGAAGTAAAAATTGGCCACCGTAAAGTCATTAGAGAGCTGATGTTTCGAGCGTTAGCCCTTCGTCGGAGCGAATCAAGGAATTGTGGGTTGTGTGTGGTTTATATACAGAAAGATGGAGCTTCGCTATTGGCCACTAACATTTTTCTCATTGTTTTTGTATTGTTCTCTTGAGAGCTAGGAAACCATTCATGTGAGATCTTGTAATATCTGCTTTTCTATTTTTCACAAGCATTATGGCTGTTTCTTTCATTTCCCGAATCTAGGAAACCACTGCTACAATTGTGTTTCGCCTGCTGGACCGGGTGGTGGCTGCTGAACTCATACCAAGCACCATCACAAAGTACATAGCTCCTTATATGGCTCATCACAATCTTGATAGGGACACCATGCTTTTGCAATACATAGAGGTAACATTGAAGATGAGTTATTTTTGTTTTGTTCCCTCAGAAACGAAACGGTCGGTATAACTTTGACTTCAGGGGTGAACAATTTACATAGCAGTTACACTATCCAATCAGAGCAAAGTTTGTAATTGGTAATGTAAACATGTTCTTGGGAGACAAACAAACTGGTCAACACATGTTGTTCAAATATTGTTAAAATTATTGTCGCAAACTCAAAAAGAATTTGGATATGTCAGAAATTGCGACTGAAGTGATTTTACTATAGATTGTAATGATCTATTGAAGAAAAATGCAAAGATATTCCTTTATGTGCTAAGTTGTAATGTAAATATTGTGGCAAATTCTGTCGTAAAATTTTGACCCTTGGGGATTCACTATTTGCATAGTAGTTACACTATCCAATCAGAGTAAAGTTCGTACTTGGCTACAATGTAGCCTGTGTAACTGGCGGGAATTGTTTTTTTGAGAGGCAGAGCATGCCCCAAGAAGAAAATGACAGCCTGAGAAGAATGGTGATTCGATTCCTCATGGCTCTGTCGTCGAGATGAATCATTCGTGCTCGAAAACCCATCAGCTACGCAGGCTGAACACAATGTTGCCCACAAATTGCTAACCCAAGAAGTCATTCCAGAAACATAACACTATTTCTTTTTTGAAATAGCTCCTTGTTTGGATTGTCTTTCATAGAACACAGGTCATGTTTTCGAACAGTAGCCAACTATACAAATAATTTTGATATTTTGTTTTGCACTTCATGATTCAATTTTATTCATGCGCAACACTTGGGATCCTATTTGATCCACGAGAACTGGCAAACTTACATTTAGATCTTGCTCCCAATGTGTGGCCTTGAGCACAACTCAGTTAGCAGAGTATCTCTTTGAGATTATAGAAATAAATTTAATGTTTCAAACTAGTGTTCAAAGTGTTACCATGCAATTTGTAGATTCTTATTGCTCGAACTGTGTGTAGAATTGTTTAATTAGTTCTCTCATTATGCTCTGTTTCTTAGGACTTGTTTAATAGGAGTGCTGGCTCCTACTCAGCACTGTCTAACTCGCTATGGGAAGCCAGAGTCATTGCAGTCATTTCTTGCATCAAAGAGAAAGAGGTTAGATGAAATGTTTTTATGTAAATTGAAGTGGATGATTTTTCCGAAAGATTGACCTTTTTAAAATTATAGAATGTTCAAATTTAATTGAACTCGGCCAAACACAAAATGCAGTGTAGTGATCCCTCCCAGGGCTTGGTGAAGAGGCAGGTCCCAGTTGTTCAAAGGTTGGATAACGCTATCCACAAGATAAATCACTATTCAGTGGATAAGTGTTAATTACCATGCTGTGCACTAGGTAGTGATTTATCCACCGCAGCCTGTGATTTAATCATTAGGCCACCTCACATATTGTCTGGTATATTTGTAAAGGGATACTTGAGAGGGGTCCGGACAAAATTTGATCTGATATAAAACTTTCAATTGACTTACAGTGCGATGTGCCTTGGTGTGGCCACCCAACAAACTTTTTTGACAAGTTAGCCAATCAGAGAGCACAAATTTGTTTGAGTTGTCCCGCCTCCTTGTTAAAAGTGCAACAGGTTTTGTTACAACAGCTTTTAACATTGCAAGGAGGCGGGACAGCTTAAACAAATTTGCACTCTCTGATTGGCTAATTATAACTTGTCATTAATGATCCTCTTTCGAGGTTTGGAATGGGATGACACTAATTCTAAGGGTACTACCATAATCAAAAATAACACGCTGTTTGTGGGTAGAATATGGGTGGCAGGGAAGCGAGATTGGGGAGTTGGGGCCCAGGAAGGGGGCCTTCCTGGGGGGAGTACAGATCAGGTGGTACCGGGGGTAGCCACCCTGGAATAGAAGTTCCAGACCTGCCTCCAGGGGTGAGGCCCATATCCCACAGCCACGGGGGACTGAGGGAACCAGGAGGGGGAGCCCCTCCTGGGGGGAGTACAGATCAGGTGGTACCGGGGGTAGCCACCTTGGAATGGATATTTCTCCGGACCTGTCTCCAGTGGGCTAGAGAGCCTTACTGTGGGGTAAAGTGCAGCTAATGGGTGCACTTCCCTGCCGCCATTCTTTATTAATGAAGATCAAACGGTCACCGAAATACAATGGGTCTATTAGCTGCTCTGTGTCTGACAAAGTCGAAGGCTTGTCCCTTTTTTTTTTTTTTTTTTTTTTGATAGCAGATAGTACTTTCTATAATGTTCTATACGTAAAATATCCACATTTTTTAAGTCACAATAGTAATGTTCATTAGCTATCCAAGACTCTCTGACTAACAATGTCAGAGCGAACTGTTTTTTTTTTTTTTTTTTGAGACAATTAGCATTAGTATTATCGATGGCACCGGTGTACCAAAGGAAAAAGAATACTGAATAGTTGGCCTTAGTAGTTAAGCCATAGTCCGAAAGTGTGTGATCTCTAGAGGCTAATAAATGTGTCTTGCAATGGTTCCAGTCGTGGGTGGGTGGGTGGGAAAAATTTAGTAGCGAAGGTTCGGCGCAATGAGAAGACTGACTGCCAACGAGGAGTGTGTACTTAACTAGAGATCTGGGGCATGAGGTGGGCACGTGAAAAATATGACTGGAACCATTGATACACCTACTTTACTGATGTAAATGGCAATGGCCTTTACTTAGGAAATGAAAGGTTTGTTGTGATAGCTAAAGAGGATGATTGTTCTTCAATTGCAGCTGGACTTTGAGATGAGGAATTAGTGGCATTTTGCCTATGTTACTGGGGTTTACCTATGAGCGTGACATAATGCTCGTAGTGTTACATGATTTCTGTAATAAAGTATTACAATGCAAGATGTTTATGCCTGTCTTTGAGATAGTCTCTCAGGTCTCATTAACAACAGTTTATGGTTACCATAAACTTCAACTTAAAGTTTGTTGGGTGGCCACACTAACTAAAGGCGCGTTGTGCTGTAACACTTGATAGTTTACTTCCTTTAGTTAGTTAATTCAGCTGTTTTCGGCCATCAATTCTCTTTCTCTGCAGATTCGTTGCAAAGCTACTTTAGAGGTAATGCGTCATGCCATGATTCCATGGAGTGAAAGTGTTGAGAAACTGGTTACTGAGTTCATGGCAGCATATCCAAAGTACGTACCCACATCAAGACTGCTATTACAATAATAACAGTTACCTCATCTGGTTATATTGAATATGCAATCCCTTGTTTTTTTCAGCAAAACTCTCAATTGCTGTGAATGATTTTTATACAGGTTGAAATTTTATCAAAAAGCAAAGGTTAATTGCCTTTTTTCTAATGCATGTATGAAATATCTGTCAAATCAAAGGAAACTTTGAAACAATAGTTACACCAGATAGAAAAACACCGAAGATGTAACAAACTGAGAACAAATAAGGATGGCTTTGAATGAGGAAGATTGAGAAGGATCATGACGACTTCAACACGGTCAAAGTGTGTAATTCAGCGAACCTGACTCAACTCGGGTTCGTGCATATTTATGAGGCTCGTATCTTAGCAATGCTCGATGCTTTTCAAAACTAGTTTTGTTCGAGCGGGATGTTGAAAACATATTATTTCTGGTAATGCGTTCCTTAGCTTTACTTAGTATATGGTTTTCGAAGAATGAACTCAAATCTGTTTTGTGACATTCTATTATTTTTAAAGAAGTGTTTGGAAATACAGATGAGAGGCCAAACCTGAAGTTGTGATTTTATCGCACCACAATTGATGCGCTTCGAGAACACACAAGTAGTTGAAGGATCGGAAATTATGTTTGTAAATTACTTTGTTTTTGCTTTTAATCCACAGGAAACAATTTAATTGCAAACAGTTAAAATTGATATCTAACCTCCATCTATTCAAATAAGAGCAAAATCTTTCTGCTCACCGAAGTTCTTATCTAACGGTCAATCTACAAAGACGTCCTTGTGTAAACAATGACCGCAATGATGTTTTGCACATTTCTCAATCCAGAACTCTTCATGTAGATAAAGACAAACTATTTTGCAACCAAGAATCATTATTAACAACACATGATCGAGGGAACAAGGATCTTAATTAAAAGCCGAACAAAACAATGATGTTTTCTGTAGCTGTTTAAGCTTCAACGTGTAACTACAGCAAAGATTAATGCGACGCTGCTACGTTCACGTGTTGATAGCAGGGTCAGTTTATGAGAGATACCTTTACAAGAGAATGGTCAAAACCCTAAAGTATATCATCAATTATTTTTGCTGAGGACGTGGAGTTCAGTCGCAGTCAAAACAGGTTTTTTCTGCCTCTGGTTGCGAAGAAACTAAGCGGTGCCAAGTGTCCCCTGAGGATTCAAGCACCAATTTACGCATGTGTAAACTGACAAACGAATACATAATGAATTGCACACTTTGACCGTGTTGAAGTCCTAATGTTGTATTGACAAACTTGAAAGTTCAGGCTAAACTTTCCAAGGCGTACCATCATCTGTGGCAGATTTCCCTTAACATGTTTTTTTAATTAATTTTATATAAGACTTAGCTAACAAGTTCCGTTGCAAATGCATAAAATTATGTATTTCTAATCTCAACAGTGACATGGACCTTAAAGAGCAGTATCGACTTGTTGAGCTCAAAAAGATGCTATCTCAATATGGAATGAGAAGCTTTCATGTGTCATATGCTGCTCGTGCAAAGGTAAAAATACTTCTCAGTGTGTATGAAGTACATTTTGTTCTGATTGGATAAACTTTTAGCCCTGATTGGGAAGTCCGGGCATCAAGGAGCAAGGTAGTGAAAGGAAAACGTTCAGCGGTTTAAATCTAATGGATTTTAAAAAGTTCTTAAAGGTCAGGGAATTTTACTTTGAGTCAGGAAAAATTAATATTTTGATGAAAAGTTAGGCAAAATTGTAACACTTGATTTAATACAATGGGAAGCAGGAAGGTCAATCTGTATTGGCTATTTGGAGACCGGAGGCCACGTCAGTCTACATCCAACATTGTTTTATTTATCTGGTCCAGGAAAGCTTGTTTCTGTCAGAGGAAATCAGGAAATGGAACAACAGGAAATTAGGACATGGTTACAACAGTGCCGGGAAGAGAAGGTTGATAAAAGATGTAACTGCAGTTGTAAAGCGAATGGAGCAGTTACAAAAATTAAGTACTGAAAAATCTCCCAATTAAATTTGCAAGTGCTGTTGTAACCATGTCCCAACTGTCTCAACTTGGCGATAACATGTGTATATAATTACATAATTATTAAAGAACTTCTGTCAGTGCTTTCATTAGTAATTCTAAGTATACATTTTATGCCAGGCAATAGCAAGATACATTCTAACGAGAGACAAGCAAACTGTGATGGAAGATGCATTAAAGGTAACTAATGTGAACGTGAATAAATTGTATGAAACGTCATTATTTGAACTGCGGAGAAGGGTTTTAACAAAGGAGAGATCATCGCAGCTATTCACCGGTACTCAACTTTAGCTGCTGTCAGCTGGGATAAGAAAGCTTGAAAGAGTTCAGGCTTGAATGGGACTCGAACCCATGACCTAGAGCTGCAATACCGGTGCAGTGCTCTACCAATTTCTGTGAGGTATTTTTTATAATCAAATGTGTGATTCTGTGTGCTAATAATGATCAATGTATTGAGTGATTTTCTGAGCCACATTAGAAGTGCAAAAGAGATTGCTAATGTTTCTGAGCAACTTTGTGATTTTTTTCTCTTGCACTAGTTTGCGAGATAATTTTGTGCTCATTCAAGAGGATTCAGTTTGATCATAGACCTTGTCCAGGCTACTATTATGTAAAACCAAATAATTTATGTACATTATTAAAAATTAAGGTTAAAATAGATCGAAAACGTTTAGTGACATTAATTTTTAATAAGTTACATTTATTTACTAGTGTTCTTTAAACTCGCTTTCAGGTGGTTACGTCATACAGTCATGTCACTGAAGATGAGGCTTATGTCTTTCGACTACAAAAATTATGTCTTGAAGACAAGGTACACAATAGAATATTTGTCTTTGGACTAACACAAAAAATCATATCCCTGTCATTCTTGTTGGTTTTGGACGTGTGGTATTATGTGTTTCATTTTGTTCCCTGGTTCTGTAAAAAATACATTGCATGTTCAAACAACTTATATAGTCATTCCTTTTCAATGAGTCTGTAAGGTCTCTAGCAAACAATATTTAAATTAGTTAATATGTGTTTGTGGACCAATCCTGTGGGTTGGCAAATGATTTTCATAATGCTTCGTTTGCCCTTTGATGTTGGTGTCAAGGGGGTGAAACAAAGTGATAGAGAGTTTACAGCTAGAGGAAAATTGGAGTCCTTGGGGAATTGAAGACTAGCTTGTTTGTATTGCAAGGTATACTGGAAAGCTCCCTTCTTGAAACAGTTGCACCAGAAAAAGTGTAAAATTTCAGTCCTGAGTTTGAACAAGTATGAAAATCTTGATTGAAAAATTACTACCCACAGCCTCCACTAAATGAAAAGCCAAATGCAGGACTGTCATTAAGTTTTGCGTTACCTGTAACCTTGTTCTCCACACCCGTAGCGAACTTGTTACTTTGTGGTTGAATTCTATCAACAACAGGCAATTTCACCCGTAGCATCAAGGTAGAATCAAGCATACTCAGCCGTAACAGGTGTTACGGGTTACAGCCCTTAATGACAGCCCTGAAATGTATCTGTGGTAAAGAATCATGTTTCTATGTATCATTACAGTAATGAATGATAGCATGTTTGTTTCAGATTCCAGCCTGTTTGGAACTGTTAGAGTCACTTCCATTGCAGCAGGCAGAAAGATATGCACACGAATTGGTGACATGGTTGTGTGGAATTGTAGAGAAAGATCAAAGTGATCGACAGGTTGGTTTGACTTGCACCATGTTCTTCAGATTCTCCTGTAATGCCCCTGTTCTAACCAACACAAGAAGGCCCAATGTTTGCTAGATGTTCTTCTTCTTGTTCCTTCCTCATTCTTTGCCTCTGTTGTGACTAGATTAGATTAGGGTTTGCTGTATGCTTTGCTTTTCAATCTTCCTTCCACAATCATTATGATATTTCTTTCACTGAAGCCACAAGAAGCAGCCACAAGATGCTCTACCCTGTCCTCCTTCTGTGCTTCTACTGACTGATGACAGAAACATTTGAGGTTGTTAGAAACTGCCCATTTGTCTCCACTCTAACCGATGCCACAAGGATCGGGGCTTAATAGATGCTTGATGGTTCTCTTTTCTTTCTCCTCTGTGTATCTCAGCCTCCAAATAATGCAAGATGGATTTGAATTTTCTACCTTTCCTGCACCTTTTCCCTTCCTCTCGCTGTGCTTCCCTGGTTCTGGGTTTGCTAGATGCCCTACTCCTTGCTTCTCCTTCTAAGCCTGTGATTTAAGACAGTCAAGAAAGATTAGGATTTTACAGGTGCTCTCGTTCTCTCTCCTTCCCCCTACTGAGTATCTTGGCCTCCATCAAATGATGCTGGATGAATCAGGATTTGATACACAGATGTTTTGCCTCTTGTTTCTTCCTCCCACTATGCTTCTGCTCTGACTGATGCCAGAAGGATCAGGGTTTACTAGATGCCCTTCTCCCTTTTTTCTTCCCTTGAGCGCTATACCTCTGGTTTGCCTTGTTTCTCTTCCCCTCCTCCAATTCTCTCATCCTATGAATGATGCAAGATTGATCATTTTTTGCGACATATTCTGTCCTTGGATCTTCCTCTTGCTATCATTGCATCTAACTAGTGCCAGCCGAATTTGGGTTTTACTTTCTCAGCTTCTTTTTCCTTCCTACTGCTGTCCTTCTCCTCATACTGACACCAGAAGGATCAGGGTGTTCTTTATTTTTTTTCTCCTCTTTGTGATGGATCAGTGTTTGCCACATGTTTTGCCCCTTGTTCTTTCCTTTTTGCTGGCTCGCTAATGATTTGTTTCTCTTTCCCTTGTCCTGTGTGTCTCAACTTCTGATCGATGTCTTGATGGCAGATGGACATGTTCTGCCTCTTGTTCTATCCACTTACCTTGACTGACACCAGAAGGGCCAGGGTTTGTTAGATTGTCTGCTTTTTGTTAATTCTTCATGGAACTATTAGTTTTTGCTAGATACCATAGAGATGGATTTTTATAGATTCTCTGCGTCTTGTTCATTTTTCCACCATCTCTCTTCTGAATGGTTTCCAGAAGGATCAGGGTTTTCTAGATTATCTGCCTCTTATTTTCATAGTTACATTGAGCCTAAAACAGTAAAAATGCTACTTAATAAGTACCAATAAATGTCAAACATTTAGGCATACAATTCAGAGAAGATAGCCGCAGCCCAAGCAGGAGTTTCAGTCTTGAAGTTCATGAAAAAGCATGGTAAGACTTTTGAAATTCAAAAACACATGTTTTGTTTTTAGTTGTTGCTTTCTTCTCTGTGTTTTGTATTTTAAATGAGCGTATTTCAGTGCATATGATTTCTCTCTTGCAATGAACAGATCTCTCCTCGATTATTGAAGTGGACGATTCTCTTTCTACACTGCAAATGATCTCTGCCCTTCAGGTGAGAGTTTCTCCACTTTATAAGCACAAAGAGATTCATACACATGTATTATACAGTGTCTTTCCTTCCTGCAAGGTCATATTTACGTCCGCCAGAGGTTTTTTTGCAATAACGTTATTGTATTTTCACAACAAAAGACATGGTCCCTACCAACGGGCTTTTGAAGGTTTGTATCCACCATACCAGGGCTGAAAATCACTAGCACCGGGCTACTGAAAAATGTGTAAGTTTTGGGGACCTCATTGCAGGAATTTTTCAACATTTTATTTTCACGTTTACTAGATTCACAAAGTGTGAGTTCATTTTCTTCAGAGAAAATAATCATCTGACCTTTCTTTTGGTATTTCATTTCAGAGAGAATTTTCATTGTTTTTATCCGTTGAGGAGTACCAGATTCCTGATATCAGAAATGGGCTATTTGAACAATATCTGCAGAAGTATTTGGGGTACAGTGAAGAGAAATATTGTGATGATTCAGATGAAAAGGTATCTGTTGTTCATTATTGTGAGGCAGTGAACAGAAATGATCAACAACTTTATATCCTCTCAGACTTTTGTGGATTAGTGGTGTGGCATGGTGGTCAAATCTTTAGTGCATTGGATCAGGGGGATAAAGCAGCCTCCCATAGATTCTCTTAAATTCATGAAGTCTGAATGATTATTTGACTGGTTGTCAGGAGATACTGCGACAGTGCATGATCGGCACATTAGTATAATTAATGTATGCATGCATGTATGTTTGATTAGCATCTGGTGAGTACCATCAGGAAATTATGACCAAAATTCAGCAACAACATCGTGATGGCCAGTGGGGAGAGTTCGATGCTGTACCTTTTTGTAGCAGTTGAATAAGGTTTCTCAGTAAAGCAAGGAAAATGTCTTTGAATTTTGTTTTCAACAAGCGAGGGTTGTTGTGAAATCAAGGCATGCTAATAAAAATGTGACAATTAAAAATTTCCATGTCCGATGTGGGTAGTAAATTGCAGTACATTCTTTTGCAGTTCAGTCTGAAAAACAATTCTTCTCTTTTCACATAATAGTGGTCATCTGTCAGGGCAACCTGATGTGGCGGACGGTTTAGAATGAAGAACAATTACTCCCACAATAGAGGTTCCTCTAATAATGGACGCAATTTCAACTCAACTCAACTCAATTTACAGTGAGAAGGCACCTTTAATACCTTAGTGACAGACAGAGAAGACTGCCTCAAGCCGCTTAATGTGGCAGATGTTACAACTCCTTGAGGGAGCAGATTCCAAACTCTTATAGCTCTAGGAAAAATATTTGAAAACTACAATACTTGCCTGAGGTTGATGGTTGCCTGTAATTGATTAAAAAGTCATCCCCAGGTGTTGCCATTATCCCAGTCGCTTCATGGTGTAGAAATTTAAACTACTGTAAGTGCTGCCACTGATTGGCAATCCGAATCTCAGGCAAGTCACTAAATTTAATCAAAACTTTCCATTATTTAATAGAGTCCATTTCAGCCTATTGTTGTAACTGATGACTGCATTACCTGGCCTTTATATGACAACAGAGTTTTGATTTTTATAGAAGGATCCGCAAAAGATTAGCAGTGAGGTACTCTCTGGCGTAAAAGATGTGAATTTGACCAAACTTTTCAGGTATCAGACTGTCAGTAAACTTTGAACATTTCCATTGAGGGCAAGACATGGCACAATTTGTATTTTGGCACAAAGTTTGTAAAATTCGCTTGTGACCAATGCACAAAGTTATTGTCATTTACTTCTACCGTTTTTACATTTACTTTACCATATCCAAATTGTGTTCAATTGATTTCTGACGTCCTGATGTTCAGAGAATTAGGAATGACAGCAGGGCTTGTTCTTTTACTCTCATCTTACTCGCATCTTGGACCTTTCTATAACACAAAAATTATTTCACAACTGGATAGTTGGTAAGGACGTTAATAGGGACGTTTCGTGTAATAATTATGTCAAACACGAGAGACAGTGACTCATCACATTTCCAAACATGAAGAAGAAAAATGAAAATAAGAACTTCAAGGTGTTTGGAAATGTGATGAAACACTCTTGGGCGTTCGACATCTTCTCAATCGAGGCTAAAATGACATAGAAAACAAAGAAATAAAAATCTTCAAAATCCATGCTAAATAAGATAGCAAGGATTTCCAAACCACGGTCATGGTCATTTCCTTTGTTTTAACTTGCTGAATTATTATAATTAAACGAGTCTGAAGACACTTAGCATTGCACACCTGTCATTGATAGGTTAATAGAATCAAACTGCCTGACACAAAAATGTAAGTGCTGTTTGTAGTGGCCTTGGATTTAGTTTTGAGATAGCTAGTTCCCAGGCAGGCCACTGAAACGCTGTAAAGTAATAGTTTAAATGAACGTAGCATGGTTAGAAATAACTACATCCCAACCGACAGTTTGGCGTTTCAAGCATTAGCCCTTCGTCAGAGCAATTCGCTCCGACGAAGGGCTAATGCTCGAAACGTCAGCTCTTGAATCTCTTTACGGTGGCCAATTCACATTATCAACCCAGTTGATAAAACCAAATTATATTGTTATACTTCCCACCGACGCAGTACCACAGTTTCTTTAGAAACTTACCCCCTTTATACAGTGTGGCCAAGGATTCAAACTCGGGATGACCAAGTACAAATCCAGATTACAACACCAGCACCTAAATTAATCTACTCGGCCATGCTGCCTTTTTGGTGATTAATGAAATTATAATGTCATGTTCTTCAAACTTTAAGTGAATTATATTCTCATGCTTGCAGACTTGGTGAGCTTGTGGGGGTATCAAAGGAAGAGGCACGACTGAAGTTGATGTTGAAAGCTCTGTCCAGCGGAGATGTTTCATATGCTCTTGATATGTGCAGGTATGTTTTCAAAAAGAAGTTTTTTTCTGAACCCTCTTAAAGTAAATTTTATAATTATATGCAAGATCTATGATACCTGTATGTATTAACTTTATTATGGCCTCAAAAGGCTAAAGGACAGTCTTAACCGTCGTCTGTGTGGTCACAGCCCAGCAATATTTGTATTCAAACCAGTTAGTCACTCATTGCTATTGTGAAGTCGGCTTTTACAGTGGCTGCTGTGTATTTGTAATAAAAGTGATGCAGAAATATTTCCGCATTATTTAAGTTTGTTTTTATGCTTTTTTTGGCAACTTGTGGCGTGCAAGAGTTGTCTTGGCGAACTGATTTGAGTAAAAATTACCCGGCTGACTACACAAATGGAGAATGGCAAGCTTGTCCATTGATAAATTGTGTGGCAGACTTCCAACCTCAAACTGTATAACTCGTGAAAACCTCTTGCATCTTGACAGCACTTTTGCCATAAACTTTTTCATCTATCAGAGATCACTGAGTATAGTAACAAAACAAAACATTAACATGTCAAGGTTATTTTGTATGTTCCAAGCGCACTGATTGAAAAAGCTCCATGCGAATCAACTGCACATACCCTGTACAGAGTGGTCCTTAAAATCTGTGAGAAGTTGGCTGAAGGAGATTCTGTGTTTACTGACAAGAACAGAAATGTGTATGATGTGACGCACACCACTCACCAGCTCCTGTGCCAAGCTTCGACACACTGTTCACCCGGTATGTAAACCTCGCAGGAAAGGGAAGGATAGATGGCAGTGACATAGCTGTTGATTTGCAGTGGCCAAATGGTTAGTGCGCTAGACTAAGGATTAGGTTGTCCGGGTTCAAGTCCTGGCCGGGGCACTGCATTGTGTTCTTGGGCAAGACACTTACTCTCACAGTGCCTCTCTTCACCAAGGTGTATAAATGGGTACCGACGAATCTACTGCTGGGGGTAACCCTGCAATGGACTAGCATCCATCCAGGGGGGAGTAGAAATACTCTCTGTCACTTCATGCTATGGAAACCAGGATAAGCTTGGGCCTGATGAGCCACTAGGCTCTTATGCAGACTTTATTTTATGTTGAAAGGAATGCAATTATTTGCTGCTCATAGTTTAAACAAGGGTTAATGTTACAGCTTTTTCTTAAATTTTTCTTAGTAAATCTTAATAAATCTGTACAGTTGTTTCATGTATTTGCATGACTGTATAACGATTGCAACAGAATAACGCTAGACTGGATGTGTTGGACTTTTCCTGGGTTGAAGCCAGACACGCACACAAACAGACAAGTTGACCAGCTATGCTGTTTGCTTCTTAGCTTATTTGTATCACATGTTGGGTTTTGATGTTCAGATTTGTTGTGTGACTGTTGTGAGCTGTGCAAGTGCTGTCACCTGACAGACAGTGTATATTTGCAGTGCGAGAGTGGAGATTATGGATTCTCAGTGCAGTCAACTCCACAAAGGTGAGAAGATAGTTGTCTTGTATTTAACTACTTGTAAGGCCCTATTTCCCAGTAGGGAAACGGCATTGGTGATAACGATGATGATGATGATGATGATGATGATTTCTACTTGAAATTGTCTAAAGTGGTAATAATCTATTATTACGTCTCATAGAGTAACACGTTAAAATAATTTGGAAAGATATTGCTTGGAAAATGGCTTGAAGAGTGAAACATTTGCGAGCAACTTACCATTAAGCTTGCCATGGGCTATACGTAATGTTTCAAATTCAGCATAAGTAAACAATACTTTCAAGGTGATAACCGAGTGAGTAATTCTAGCTTCTTCATTTTTCAGTTGTTTATCACCCTCCTTATTATCATCATATTAATCTTCATCTCTGTTGTCATCATCATCATGGTTCTTGGTGTTGCAATTCCATTGTAATTGTAAATTATTTCAGCTAAGCAGATTTGTTTATTTGCTGTCTTATTCCTCTTTTCTCAGCTCCAACCAGGATACATTCATCGAGTGGACATTTGGTCAAAGGTTCAAAGAAGACTGCCTAGTGTTGGACTCCTTTGTCGCTCTGCCATTGGCTGCAAAATTTAGCATGGCTGCTGTTCCTGGTAATGGTGTTTTCCAAGTCTTACATTAATTTTGTTTTGTGTAAGATGCTTACATGTTGGACTTGGGAATTGGGAATTGTTGCACTGTGTTTTATGGGGTTGTCAGACTACAAAACTTAACCCTCACAGGCTCTCTCTCCACCCAGGACTACAAAATTACTAAGAACTTGAAAATTGTTCTGAATGCCTGATAACCTTGCTGTAGGGTTTATTTTTATGTATTTTATTCATTGGCCACGAAGAAAAGTTTACAATCTTGATAAGGGTGACTTGCAATTGACCAGCATTTCACCCAGGAGTATACATAAAGCCTTTGGCTCTTATGGTCCCATCGACTAGTGCAGGCTGAAAGTTTTTAGCCAATGACCTGCCATTTCACGTTGACAATCATGTACATGAAGACACCCTTTAGTAAATGCATGTATTAAGCAGTTCTTTTCTGACTCCCACTAATTTTGTGTAAAACAGGGGTTTGCAGTCCAGATAAACAAGGACCATTCCACCAAAATAGAGTGGCCGGAAGAGGACACCTCTGCCAAGGTAAACATGCGCTGGATTCTTTGCTGATGTCTTGTTTTGTACAACTTCTAATTAATAAAAGTACTTTCTAAGATCTTGACTTGTGTTTGTTGAAGAATCAAAGGTAGCTGAGAGTGGTGATCTGGAAAATGAACCGTCGTATTTGATGTCAGTCAGTGTTGCTGGGGTAAATGTGATAAGACACTTGCAGGATAACAGTCTGTGTCAGTTGGCCTTGCAGTATCTACTTCAGGTGAGCTTAAGTGCATTCTAGGTTGTTGAGAAAGCTTTTATTCATATCATAATGTGTATTTACCGGTAATCCATGCACTTCAGTTTTCTGGTAGATCATTATAAAGTCAATAATTATGAAGATACCAACAATTAAAATATCTAGTCGACCATTATTCTTTTTGTTAAAAACTGCATCATTGGATAACAAAGGGATGTCATTAGTAAATATGTTTACACTGTAATATGTCATTGCAGGCTTCTTTTATGGTTCTGTGAAACATGTAAATGCTCCTACCTTTGCAGATAACATAAACTTTATAGCCTTCACAATTCTCACTATCATCATGCTCCACAATAATTACAGTACTGTTAATTATCCAACTTTATTCTTTCCCAAGAACTAAGAAGACAACAGCTTTCTGTACTCATTGTACTTGTTTAGCAAGTCATTTGACTTCTGCTAAATGAAGTACCTGCATGTACTTTTTAAACTCAAACTATTTTGATATAGCAAATGTAAAAATACTATGAGAGGTTTGTCTTCTTTGAATATCTTTATAGACACTCGGCCTTTGTCTTCAACACTTTGCAGCAAATAGCATGTTCACATGTAGTGGAAAAAAGGTAAGAGAGTGAGACTTTTGGCAGTTTAAACGTTCAATTGCCCCATCAGTTAGGGCTTCATGGAGCATTAAATTCTCCACATAGAATAAATTACCACAGAGTGAAGAGAACACTGATATGTATTTTCTTTCCATGTTGCTTGAAATTGCTCTTTCTAGCTCTGCTAATACGTTATCTGAGAAACATTTTTGGCAATGTCTCATTGAAAACCCATCTTCATTTTTAACCTAGTTTTATAGTTTAGTATAATACTTACGCTGTAGTTAGTTTATAAACTAGTCTCTTATTTTAACTACTTTTTTATTGTTAATTATTGAAGTGCATTGCAACGCAAATAAGAACCTTTATTATCATTAGTATTAACACCATAGCAAAAACAGGGATGGAATCGCGGATGGACAAGAGTGCTGTGAACATTCATGGATTATGAAACCGTTTAGTTTGAGGCCACTGATAAATGTTTCTTCAATGGTCAAATGCCCAGCCTGGCAGGCGAAGTTTTGCTTCAAATGCTTCACTATATGGACCAAACCTCAACTCAGGTTCCCAGGGTGTGCCCATGAGGGAGGGGATGGAGACGATGGGTGCTTTTGGGTTTGACTAAGACACAATACTCCTAGCTAATTGATATACTTACTGTCACAACCTACTTGGATCATCTAGGCAGAAGAAGGAGGCAGTAGCACAGAGAAACAAAGACTGCAAAAAATCGCTGCAATGGGCATTAAAATGATTCATGAGCTTTCTGGAAACCTCTTGAGAAAGGTAGTTGATTCACCATTCAGTATTTTTGGCCTGTTCGTGTGTCCCTTTCTTCAGTTCACTAGCAAGTTATGTCAAACTGCAAACATCTTTGCTTCAAGTGTTCACTAAGCAAGGTCATAACTTTCAAAGTCACTCTTTATAGTATGTGCAAGTATTGCTACATGTAGGTTTACACTGTAGCATGACCTTGGCCCATTCTCTAACATTTTTCTCTAACACCTGAGTATGGAAAATTGTATTTGCTTTGGTTTTGCATTACTATGGATAGTGAGTGGCTTAAAAAACGTGTGCCACTTTTTTCCCCTGCAGTAATCAGAAAACTAGAATCAACCGTGACTCTGATCTCTTGTGCAGGTGTATTTGTGCACAAGTATTTAGATAGCCTGTATCCTTTGTGATTTACATGTATCAGAGCATAGTTTTTAGTTTTTGTATATATGTTTTATGAACCCTCTAATTCCTCCAATCCCAGGTGGAATGGAACATTCAATATTCTTTGCTTTTCATCAGGTTTTTAACTGCAGATCAGTGGACCATGATGTGGGGCTTGGCTATCTGTGTTCCATTCCAAAACAGACTGCTTCTCAGTACTTGGTGACTGGAACAAATTTTCTTGGTCAGAGCTGTACAAAAATATTGGTAAGAAGGCAACTAAGACGGCCATACGATGTCTAACTCCGTTCGTCATATATAACGGTCTTTCAGTCCAGTGTTATAAATAATTGCAACTCTGCTCAATATCAAGGATCCGATCAGTAATAGGGCAGCTTCTTTCAGTTAACCCAG
The DNA here is from genome assembly GCA_947652115.1 of Blastomussa wellsi. NCBI lineage: Eukaryota > Metazoa > Cnidaria > Anthozoa > Scleractinia > Plerogyridae > Blastomussa > Blastomussa wellsi. The sequence continues at coordinate 21,556,357 of OX393565.1, forward strand.
TTAATAAGGGTAACTGAAAAGTATGGAAAAAAAGTTGCATCTCTTTCATGGAGATTCTGAAAAAAAAAACACTTCAATCAAGTGACCGTGTTATGCTGTACTTGAGTCACTACTGGCGCATTTTTGTGTCATTTGTGCAAGTAAAGCCTGGTTCAGTCAAATTCAAAAATGACCTTACACCAATGTGAACAACACAACATAACGACACAGTAGGAACATATAACACGTCGACTTCTATGCCTGTAATAAAATTTCCAGTTTTTTTTTTGTTTTTAGGCCTTTGCCAAGGTTGGCATGGACTATGCTCAGCTGTGTAATGAGCCTGCTCTAGAAGACAAGTGCCAGGAAATAGCGACCAATGCTACTTGGGGAATAAAGCTTGGAAGGCTTAAGGTAATCCTCATAAGACCTACAATTGCAAACAAATCTAGTTGAGTACTAAAAGGGTTTTGGCTTAATTTCCTTGAATTCTGGAAGTAAAAACGTTCAAATTTTATCATTTTCCCGTTTGCAGGGTTGGACACTTAATTTGAGAATACTCGCCATTCGGGCGAGTAACCCTCAAAATACACTCGCCGTGATTAGTATTTTTCACTTGTCAAAAAACTTCCTAGTCATTTTAATCCATTGATTAACATTGATTAACATGACAACCTTACCCTAAAATTTTCAAGATGAGTGACCTGTGACAGCCCCTTCTTGAATCTAGAGTATTACACATTAACATGGTCAAATCCATGGTTATTCTGTTCTTTTCCCTTTCTCTCAGATTCCTTTCGTCAGCTGCATCGATCCACATACGTCCGGCAAATAAACCAGACAATTAGAATCCAAATAGAAAACTCAATAATGGATAATTGTTATTTGTAGATGTCATTGAAAGATGTCTATAAAAGTGATCAAGAAGAGAAGTTAGCTATTCTACCAGACCTGATGCAAAAGCAGCAGATAAGCCTTGAGATGATTCTGGAGTTTTGCAGGTACAGAAGATAGCATCATCATTGCCAGTTGGGAAAAAATGGCCTTTACCAGTTGGGTGTAAAATAATAATGGTGACAGCTAAGGGTTATAAGGAATAGTTTTGAAAGCCATGATGTGACAGTAAAGTTATCTTAGGAGTAAAACCTTTTTCTTTTAGAAATTTCAAATAAAATGGTTTTTGGGGACTTCTGTCTGCCCTTTGTTGGAAGATGAAACAGATTAGCCTGTCTTGACTTTCTAGGTGCCAGGAATTGTGGAATTGTAGGTCACCTTGCTTGTTTTTGAGAAAACTGCGCTTTATTTCCCTCAAGCCATGTTGAATAGAACAATCCGCCATGTGTGCATCATTTTGTTAATTACATGCAATGCAATACTGTGGAATCACATTACGTGCCGTGAATTGGAAGAAAGTATATGCACATTATTGTAGTTAGCTTTTTAAGCTATTCAACAGTGGCAGATAGAAAGGATTTCTTGTATTATTGAGGATACAACTTAAGATTTGTCTGCAAACAAATTTAAGTGGTATTGTTGTGACATAAACAAACATTTTGGACGACAATCCTATTTCATTGAATTCCAACACTACCGAAGTTCTACAACATAATGTAACCTGCATGTACCAACTGAACCCTGTATCAATATGATTTACAGGGCATTTAAATTGGATGAGGACAGCGCTCTTCTGACATATGTAAGACAACAGCTGCTTCCACCCACCCCTCCCTCGCCATGCTCCTCTCCTCTGCCAGTTGCACAAGACAGTATAGAAGAGCCTCCTTATCAGCGAAATGTCAGGAAAGTGGTTAATAAGATATCTTCTACAACTTCACTTCTGAAACTACTTGTAGAAGTAGGTGCTAAGGTAATTGAATTCACTGTTGTTTAGAATTCTGGGATTTGTTTCTCAATAATCTTAACGTTGTGATTCGAGAGAAACCAATTTTAAAATGGGTTTCACAAGAGACCATGCATTGAGTGTTGGTATATAGAAGAAACAGACATTCTTGTGCAGCAAACAAAATGCCTAACTTAAAATACAGTAACGAAATTGGAGTTGCATTTCCATACAGATGGACTATGCTCAGTTAATAAGGTGGTTATTATATGAGCAAACAAGAAAACTGAAAGTCGCTTAAAGGAGCTACGTCACAGTTTGTGCATTTTGAAACATTTAGTCTAAAGTTTTCAAAATCTTCATTTGTAATCATACATACATACGTTTTATTTTTCCTTTTAAATTAAAATTACAATTAAACCATGCCCGCAGGTAGCAACGCTAGTCCAGGCGGGTCATGTTTAATCCGTCTCAATCTTCTCCATCCTTAACCATCCTTGTTCCTTTTTACTTTACTATCACCTCTTTGCTGTTTGTCTTCCTTGGTAAACTATTAGTTTTAGGTTTCCTTCATTTTAAGGGGAATTTGGTTCGTCACAAGAAAATAATTCAAAATGTTGTGACGAAGCTTCTTTAGAGAAGCTGCTGTGTACTCTGAGATGTTTCTTGCAAACAGCGATGAGCTGAATTTAAATTTGCCAAGGTTTACTCGTCTCTTTACTCTTTATTTTCGTCAAGCTTTTTGGCTTTTCCATTTTGCATTATTTTTTAGAAGAAAACGTCAGCGCTTTACAGTGATTTTGTTTGTATCTTTTTCATCACAAAATGTAACCACTCCAGTCTGGACGGGAAATGTAAAATGCGGTCAATAGTAATTTTAGCCAATCAAATTCATGACTCGGTAGTTCCCAGTCCTTTTGAGTCACGGCCATGTAATGAATCAATCATCGTTCCTGGGAAAAGCCTCACCCACCCCTCCCCTAACCCATGTTTCTGCACTAAAGCCACAAGTCATTCAACCTCGTTCCCAGAGTCTCATCTTCCCGCCCTCCCGGAATGAGGGAACCTGGAAACGAGGTTTCAAGTCGTTGAGAAACATGGGCTAGGGGTGGAGTGGGTGGGGGGGGGGGGGTTGGAACTATGATTGATCCCAGATGGATTATAATAATGAAATGTGTATAATAAATATTGCTCCACAGGTGGATCCTTACGACTATGATACTATTTTGTTCATACTTAAGCTGATTAAGGAACTCTCTCATGAGGAGACTTCTCCCATTGTACATAAGGTAGGGATGCAGTTTGCTGTGGTTTAAATTTACCATTGGTTTAAAATTTTTCAAACCAGTTTGATTTTTATTCCCCTTGTTTCAGATTACGATAATGGATATAAGACAATGAAAACTAAAAATCGAAATGGTTTGAAAAATATTATGCCATAATATTAATATTAATATTAATTTTGAACTTCAACACATATCATTAGTATTCCTGATGAGTAGTGTTGTGGGTGAAAGTGGGTGTCGAAATTTTTGTGCCTAACCTATCGCTACCTATCCTACACAGTCTCGGTGTGCAAAAAATTATTATTATTGTTGTTTATTTTTATTGTTCATTGTTTATTATCATCATTATCATCATCGTTATCATTATTACTATAGTAATAATCAAAGATTAGGAGTGCGTTCGATGCCTTCGATACACTTTGATACAAAGTTGCAGTCAGTGTATATAAAACCGTGCAGTGTAGACTGCATTGATTAATTGTCAGCAAAAACATTAAAAAATCTGCAAGTAGTAGCAGTGGCCAAATAAATTAATCACAAATATCATTTCTTTGTCGCCCATCAAATGTAAACAAATCAACGCAGCAAAGGGAAGACATGCAGGCTAAAATGCAAACATAAAATTCATGATTACAAAGACTGTCACGGCACCGATCGAAATCTGCTGTTATATATTCGCATCAGGAGTTGTATAATCTTCGCTACAACGCTGATTTGAACAGTAGAGCGTCACAACTCTGTATGCGCGGACAGAAGTTGGATCTCTAATGGCAAGCAACTGAGTATTATAATGAGATGTGTTGCTTGGGCGAATTGCAGCATCGATCTGTTTCCTAGAATACACACCAGCAGTATGCAGGCTTCAGATGTTCTGATAAGTAGTTCGATAAAATCGAAATCTTGAAGCACACACATGAGATCGAGGCTATTTGTGCCAGCCAGCCAGTCCAAGATGGCGTCCAAACCCTGAAATCGCCTGGCATCGTGATTACACCCGCGAGACATCCCGCGAGACAGACACAATTAGTAGGCGTTCTTAGAACGCAATTATTGTTGTTACATGTAACAACTGACAGTGGTGTGTTCAATTTACACCCTTGGCAGGGAATTCAGTTGTTGGACTACTTGTACCAATATGACCGCAAATCAGCACCAACTGGTTACGAGAAATCATTTTACTCTTCATCCCAGAATCCTGGAAATGAAAAGGTAATGATCTAAGCTCTATAAATAATAACTGTCTGTCGTTTTTTAATGGGTCATTTATCATAAAGCCGTGTCGCGGGTTTAAAACTTGGACCCGCAAAAGACACAGATAGTCCCACAGTGACCAAAGGGTACTATAAGAGTTTGTATGACACTATGCATGGATTTATAATTTAGCTGAAAATACTTCCTTTTTCCTTAGCTGCAATAAAGTTTAAAACCTTACCTGGAGTCCATTTTTAGCCTTTCATTAGCTTGTGAAAGTTATGCGCGATTTTCATTTCAACGTTCGACGCTTTAGTCTGCGCTATGGTCACTTGTGGTAGTTGCACCAATCAAAACGGCAAGCACATGCATCTGGCGTGTGGGAAATGTGGGAAACGTGCGCAGGCGAGTCACGATTGGTTTGGATTTAGCTACTGATTGGATGAGAAATTGGCTCGAGATTTTTCGACCAATCACTGAGTATATTAAATTAATGCAAAACCAAAGCAAAAATTAATTATTTGCTATACTCAAGTGATAACCGCTCTATTGTAAATGCTTTGTACCAATTGAAAAAGTAGAGACCTTTAGATTCTACTACGAGAATGACTGCGAGTATGATATTTGACTTGAAATTTTTTTTTTCGCGCGTACTTACAAAATAGCCTCACCAGAAAACTTCAGTTTCCTTTTTATCGACAGCAAAGTTAGCACGGTCATTTTTATTGAAGGCAGTTAGACCTCTCGTAATCGCGAAATGATAAAAAATAATTACTAACAGTTTGATAACTTGTTTTCGCCACTACGACATTCTCACTGAAACTCGTAGTGGCGAAAACAAGTTATCAAAATGTTAGTAGTTTTATCATCTTGCGATTAGGAGAAGCCAAACTTCCTTCAATAAAAATGGCCGTGTTAACTTTGCTGCTGATAAAACGGAAAATGAAGTTTTCTGGCAAGGCTATTTTGTTAGTACTTGCGAGAAATTTGAATTCACATCTCGTAGTCGTAGTTGTTCTCGTTGTAGAATCTAAAGGTCTCTACTGGTCTTGCAATTGAAAGATGATTAGAGGGGATGGGAATGAACTAATACTGCCTGACATCTTGTCCCTCGCAGACCACATTGAACAACGAGAAACCTCTTTCTGCACTCTCAAGATCCAGGCTTCCATATCATTCTTTACTCTATGGGGATCCTTGGAAAGTTCTAGGTGAGCAACAACTGAATAAGGATGATGTCTGTAATTATTACATGACTGTCTTTAAATAGCTGAAATTGCTTGAATATTCGTTTGAAATTGCAGCCCCAGAGCTGTCAGAGGAAACAGTTCCAAAACTCTTAGGCATTGCCAATTTGCTAAAGGTGAGGACTTATATATCTTCTTTCCTCATTAAATTGTATTCTGGCACTAGCATTGAATGGATGTTATGAAATGTTCGTGGAATTGCACGCGCTATGCCCGAGTTCATTATTTAAGCAATAGAGGATAATTTCCGTGTTTGCATAGCCTTATTTAAACACGCGGGAGGTTGAGAGAATTCAAGACAGGCGATGCAGAATTTAAATATTTTGCAGCCCGCATTGCAACTGGATTGAGGAAATACGATCACATCACGCCATCTTTAAATCAGCTTCACTGGTTACCAGTCGCACAGTTATTTGCGATTGGGGACATTGGAACGACTTTTTCAAATGTGTTAAAGCACTTGTCTCACCCCATCTTAGTAAAAGATTTAAGAATAGAAATGTAATACCAGAAACAACAATAAGTTAGACCTTCCTTTCTTCTGTATGTCGAGCAGTCCCTCTTTGGAATGACCTCCCAGAATCTTTTGGTAGAACAGAGAGCGTTCCACGTTTTAAGACTGAAGTAAAAAAGCAGATTTTAGTTGTGATCAGATGAATTAGGAACCATATGATTAATCTACTGCTTATTCTAGCATTTTATAACAGATTGTTATAATTGTTATGTTCTCATGAGTTCGGTTTATTTGTAAACACTGCATGAAATGGTCTGTATAAGGAGCCTTCCTCAAGCGGTACATTATTGATATAAGGACAATGTAAGGACGTGGCAGGATGTATACGGTCCGTATAATGATCAGTATATTTCAGGGTTGGCCAACAAAAATACCAGGATCAGTATACACTAGTATAAGGAAAGCGAGGTACACTGTTCATTATACAGACCTTATACCCAAAGTTCAGTATACACCAGTATACCTTTCCGTACACATTATGTATACGGTCTCATTATACCTCCGTATATATGCCATTTCATGCAGTGAAAGTTGGTCTGAAAAACCATAAACAGTTACTGAAGACAACTTATAAATTATTCTTATCAGCTTTCCAGTGATCAGATGTATCTAACAGCCATCCGCAACCTGGCACGATCTTCACCTGGCTGGACACCGCCAAGCGATCCTAGTGATCCTAACATGAGTGGAGTCAGTTCAGGAGAAGATTCCAGCCAATTGGCCAAAAGTTACAACAGTGAAAAAGCCAAAAGTATGCTCTACTCTATCAAGAACAAGGAAATGGCCATTGCTGCTGCCAAGTGGATTGCTCAGCAGTTGCCTCTTGGTAAATGAATCCCTTGTGCTTTTTTTCTTTTCTTTTCTTTTACCTGACATCTCGGTGGTCATATTGGTCTCCCAAAACAAAGAAACTGCAGCGATATAGACCCTATGCATAAATGGCTACCAATTTAAAATTCTTTTGTATATATTTAAATTAGCCCCACTAACCTCGTACTTTGTACTTCCCTTAGGAGATGAAAAAATAGATATACTGAAGACTTGTGTAGACCTAGCTAAGGCTTGGAAAACGGCATGCTCTCAACAGGTAAACCGGGGGGGGTTCAATAATTTGAAGTAGGCAGCCGGATTGAGTAGAGTAACCGCTTGTAGTTGACATTTCCAGGGAGCCCACTGTTAAGCGATTGTGGTATTTATGACTGCCGTTTGCTTAACAACAGTCCGGTGCAAAATCCAAAACCAGTTCTGTTTTTTTCTTTTGGCGTCGAAGCTTGCACGAGTTGGAATAAAATATTTACAAGACTTTTGTAAGAAAACAAGCAGGGACAAACACACTTTGAGCTGATCAACTAGGTTAAATAATATCAATAAAAATGTCAAATAATATCTCCATGCATATGCGGCTTACAACAGTTGCCTTCTCATAGCTGTCTTAGCTTCTTTTGGTTCGATATGAACTGTGTGCGCGGACTGTTTGACCACAGTGTATTGATATTGTTTTGGTACATAGTACAATCACTTTATGTAGTGTTGTCACCCGCATTTTAGGATGAAGAGAAGGCGAAGCTTACTCACAGTCGCTTGTTGGAGCTGTGTCGGGGTGTGGCCACTGAGCACGTGCTTCAGAAATACAACATTGCGGATCCCACAATGGCTTCTTTGACCAGTAAACCGGCCAAACTTGTTTGTCAACTGTATGAGAATTTAGGAGCTAGGGAGCCAGGAACTGCCCACCAACCGCCAGGTACTGGTACTAGTAAATACTGAATGGAAAAGAATATTGTATGGTTAATTTCACCTTGATGGAAACTCGGATCTCGATACAGATTAGGGATATAAAGATTAACGCCTTCATCACAAATGGCGGTTGGGCGACTGGAGCTGCTGACCCCAAACCCAGATACACCCCAAAAGCCTTCTCTGCACGTAGCCCAGCCCCCGTCCGCCTAACCCAGCCCAAGCCTTAGCACCCGTCACACTGAACTGGAAGTTCAATGGAAGAGACTACGAAGTAAAAAAATAAGTAGCAGTACGGATTAAAACCTGATGTGAAAAAGGGAGAGGAGGGAGGGCGCACTAAAATCTGCGAGCTACAAAATCGCCCTGTACGCTGAGTAAAGCCTCAAGCACATGCAAAAGCGCACGAATAAAACGCATCAGAATACTGCTGACCCTGCAAACGCCAGAAATGTGCTGACAACAGCCCAGTACTGCAGCATGACAGTAGCAATGCCGCAAACGCTAAAAAAGGACCCCCAGCACCACAAGGCTGGGCAATAAAAGCTAACGCAACTGAGCAAACGTGCTCCTCGTCGTTAACTAAGTTAAAGTAACATTTGATAGACTCCTTTTCTCTTCAAGACCTTCACAAAGCTACCGAAGAAATTGCCAGCGTAAACAACACCAAGATAGAAAAGATCAGGCTGCATTTGATAGAGGTAGGTTCAGCGTGCACATCCAAATGATGCCTTTAAAAACTTGCAAAGATCAGTTTGGTTTTGGCGACGATAAAACGGTGACGTTAAAACCAGTTTGTTTTGCAACGAATTTTCCTCCTCTGAGGCACCTTAAGGGGTATCCAAACCTGCTTCACGGTTATGATTTTCTTTGTTTTAACTCGATGAAGTATTAATGAGTATTAAAAATTATACCTTGCCTGTTCTTTTTTCTTTCTGTTTTCAGAAATGGCTGCCTTCCTCCACTCATGCTACAGGAGGTGACACTGAGGTATTAAAATATATTTGTTTTAACTCATCTATTGTTCCTCTGCTTGCTCTTACAAAACAGAGAAACTCAGCATTGTTTGACTGAAATATAGACTGAGATATACAATAAATAGTGTTATAATAAATATTAATATTTATATATTGTTTTAACTCATCTATTGTTCCTCCGCTTGCTCTTACAAAACAGAGAAACTCAGCATTGTTTGGCTGAAATATCGACTGAGATATACAATACAATAATTAGTGTTATAATAAATATTAATATTTATATAATATTTATATAGCGCAAGGGTTGTGCAGCTGTAGCCCTACGCACACAATGCAGACTTATCGTGCTAATATATTATAGGCATTTAATTATGTAGCTGTATCCCTGTGCGCGCATTGCTGACATATCGTGTAATATTTTTGGCACGCATGCCTATGTAATGCGTGCAGTGGGCTTCCCAGCTGTAGCCCTTTGCGTGCGTTTCAGTCAATAGTGCATTGTCTCGTGACAACTGTCACAAATTCTGGGTCTCCTCGCTTGGTAGCTGTCATGATCATAGGTTTGTATCACTGTGATACAAACATGGATCTTCAACTTAAAGCGTTTTCGAAAAGGGAATATTAAGTTCAGCAACAATTAATGCTTCACTTCTAGTTTGCCACACCAGCCAATGAAGAGAACAGTGAAAACGAGGAAGACGAGCTGAACTTGAGAAGGTAAATAGACTAATGCAGTCAGTGTTGATACATATCAACAAACTGGTCGTACAAACAAGCAAACAATCAAGTAAACTGAAGCAAACTGGTCTTACTTGCCAACATTTTTATTCTTTTGATTGTATGTTGTAAAGCAGGCGGCAGGTCCACCCCTCAGGGTTTTCATTAAGTTTCAAATTAAGAGGGGACACATAGTCGAGTAAGCGGGCACACAAGAACGCAGTTTAGTGAATTTCTTCATGTTCAATTTTGAGAGTGGGCGGGCACTGACTTGTTTGCCCTGCTACTGATACGCGGGACCCGCCTTCAAATGAGAAAAATAACTCACTAAACCAAATATAATTTGGTTTTATCAACTGGGTTGATAATGTCAATTGGCCACCGTAAAGAGATTCAAGTGCTGACGTTTCGAGCGTTAGCCCTTCGTCGGAGCGAAGGGCTAACGCTCGAAACGTCAGCACTTGAATCTCTTTACGGTGGCCAATTGACATTATCAACCCAGTTGATAAAACCAAATTATATTGTTATACTTCCCACCGACGCAGCACCATAGTTTCTTTAGAAACTTACCCCCTCTATTCACTAAACCAAAGCCTAGTAATCACTCTGGGCAATGACATAGGGCACGGACTTTCCAGTGGACCAAACAAAACTCCAAACAAAAACATTTAGCTTGCACGAAGCGTAGGGAAGTCTGCACAAGCGAGTCATCAGGGTTCGTATGGGTCCTGGAAAACCTAGAATTTTATTATGGCATTTTCCAGGACTGGAAAGCCCCGGAAGAAGATTACAGGTCCTGGAAAGTCCTGGAAATCTGTTAAAGTCAAGAACTGAATTTTTCTGAACTAACTTTCTAAGAAATGCGAGGAGAATTGGGAGAATTTATATTGGACTCTTGGAAGAAAAAGGCTTTAATGTGAATTTTGGAGTCCTGGAAAAGGCCTGGAAAAGTCCTGGAAATTTTGTCTGTGAAAAGAGGTACGAACCCTGAGTCATGATTGGCTTTGGTTTTACTTTTGATTGGCCAAAACGATAGAGCGAGTTTATTAAAGGAGCTACGTTCCGGTTTGTGCCTTTTCAAAATCGTCATTTCTAATCCGTGTCAATCTTCTCCATCCTCAACCATCCGTGTTCCTTTTTGGTTTAGTATCACTTCTGTCTTGTTTTTCTTCCTTAGTAAACTATTATTTTTAGGTTTCCTACATTTTAAGGGTAATTTGGTTCGTCGCAAAAAAATAGCTCAAAATATCATGACACAGCTCTTTTAAACCAATCACTAAGCCCAGTTAGGCAAACCAAAGCAAACTAGGAGTTTACCTCGGTGCAAAACCTGTTACTTTTTTGTTTGTTTTTGACCTATTGTTTTTCTGTTCTATATTGTTTCGAGGTTCTTTGTTTTCTTGTTCGTTCTTTGTTTTACGTCACCCGTGAGTTTCACAGGTTTTTACGCAGGAGGATCCCAAACTAGAATTGCTTTTGGCCCTCAAGTGTCCGCCTGTTGGAGAAATTTGACTTATTATCAAAGCACTTCATCCCTGGAAACACTAACTTTTGAATTCATCAAAAGCAGATTTTCAGCTTGGCACATTAGCCTAATTTTGGATGCTAATTTTAGTTATGATACCTATTTGGATGCAAGAAATTTTTCGCAGCAACACCGGGTGCCGAGCTGCACCAAGCCTGGTGTGAGGTAACTTTGTGTTTTCTCTTTTTTCCAGGGTCATTTACATCATGCAAAGCAGTGACCAACAAACTGCTGTCAGATTTCTTCTCAATCTTGCAAACAAAGTAAGATTTGAAAGTGAAGCATGATCACATGATCATGCTTCACTTTCATCTACATCCGCAGTTCAAATATGAATTATTTCATATATACTTCACAAAGTAAGATTTGTTATTATCATTATGTGAGATATACAACCCTGTAGAGTCTTGAAGCTTTTCTTCAAATTACCAGCAATTTCTGTTTATAAACTACGTATTTCCTTGCAGTAAACACTTAACACCTGTCTCAAACGTCTTTCTGTATTCTCTGATGCAAAATTAATGTCCCTCTAGCATGCACTATGACCCTAATCTCACTGCGACAAGTCCCTTAAAAAAATAAGGGATGTTGCTTCTGCCTCTGAGTGGGTTTCTTGCATTTCTATGCTGCAATAACACCAAACTATTTGCGTTGCATAAGTACACACTTGGTTCAGGTTGTCTGAGAAGGGAGCAACAAATTCAGAAGCTTTTCTAGCCATGGCTGACCTATTGGTTCTATTTTGTTCTTGTTCAGACGGGCTCTGCGAGTAATTGCCGTCTTCGTGCTCTACGAGCTCTTTTCGCCATCGCCCCTGGAGAATTTATTGAGCAACTCTGCGACACCTCAGTCAGTGTGATCAGGTGAGATCAGAAACCGTTACTTAGAAGCTAGTAGGGAGTACTGTGAGTAAGTGAAATGCTCCCGAGAGGTTGACGCAAGAACAGCACCGATGAGCTGATCCTGATGAATAATCTAAGCAGAAAAGAAACATCCGATCGTTTGTTCGCCAATATCAACTGGCACATGGATCGTCGATCAAAACGGGCCATATGCGGTAATGTCCGTGCACAACAACACTGCGAGCATAATGCAGACATTTAGAAATTCGGAAATCCACACATATGAATGAAACATGATTAGATTTGCTTATTTTTGAGCGCTTACAGTATTTACAACCCAGAAAGAAAACTCGGTGAATAGTCCATTTTTGAGATGTTGTTTCCCTCTGTTTCAAGATGAGTCCTGGTGCACAACCATATGGAAATGAGTTTTATTCGCACATCTTTTGTCTTGAAAATCAAACTCATTTCCATATGAAAGGATGTGTACCAAGACTCGTCTTGAAACGGAGGTAAACAGCATCTCGGAAATGGCTTATTAGGTTTCCTTACCCTTTGCATGGGCATCTCCATACCATCAACCCATTGTACACCACATACCTAGCTGTGCTATTTGTTATGCTGACAGGCAGCAGATGCAGGCTCTGGTTTGTCTGGCAGAGCTTGAGGGCCTGCACATCCAGCAGTCAGCCAGCGCGTTTGACAAGTGCAATAAGGAGGGACTGGTACGAGGACTATGGAGGAATCACAAACACGAGAAAAAGGTGCTGTAATGTCAAGTTCAGTTTCATCATTTGAACGGTGTTTTACAGGTTTTGCTTTCTTTTAAAGCAAGAGCATTTGCTTTGTCAAGCATAATCCATTAGACTGAAACAGATAAGTGGTCAGATATGGTTAGTGCGCTAGACTGTGGGTCAAATATTATAATTTGGTTTTATCAACTGGGTTGATACTGTCAATTGGCCACCGTAAAGAGATTCAAGAGCTGACGTTTCGAGCGTTAGCCCTTGAATCTCTTGAATCTCTTTACGGTGGCCAATTGACATTATCAACCCAGTTGATAAAACCAAATTATATTGTTCTACTTCCCTACTTCCCTATTCATTTGTGGGTCAAATAGTCTGGGTCTAAGCCCTGATCGGAGTGCTGTGTTCTTGGGCAAGACACTTCACCCAATGGCTCTATCTACTGAGTTGTTTTAAAAGGTGAAATAAACGCAGCAAGTTCAGTAGAGGGGAAAGGACAGACATACCCCTAGTCCATTTATTCTACGTTAAACCATGAGTTAAGTGAAAGTCTTCCGCGGATCGTACTATTTAAACAGTAGAGTGTTCCTGTCGAGGAACTATCGGCTGATAGTTGCCCCGCGGAAATTTGATGTTCTTAAAACAAATATTTGCCCGAGAAGCGAAGCTTCGAGGGCGAATATGCTAGTTTTAAGAACAGCAAATTTCCAAGGGGCAACTATCAGCCGATAGTTCCGAGACAAACACTCTATTGTCTTTATTGTTCACCACTAAATTTTCTTCCGCTAGCAAATTCACAAACTAGCATCTTGAGTTTTTGCTGCAAGCCGAAACGTACGTTTAAACGAAAATCAGGTAAGAAACCCTCGAAATGCAGATCAATCAAATAGCGTTTGATTTTTTACCGAAAGCCTGCTTGTTAACAAAAAATTTCACAGACGGGCGCCATCCATCCGGGTATTTTCCTCGGACGGGCACTATGCGCTGACAGTGCCCTCCGCGGATGAACACTATCGCGTCACGTGTTTAATTTAGACCAATGGGAATCGGAGAAAATTTAGTGGTGAACTATAAGGGTTATTAGGCTCAAATGCAGACTTAACCTTTCAGAGTAGCTAAATACGCTACATACACTGTAATACTTGACACAATCGACTTTGCTGTGTGGAATAGCACCAAATGTAAACTACAGCCATAGAACTAAAAAACTAATATATATTTACTACATTACTACAGCAGTTTGTTTTAGTGAAGAAGGAATTAGTTTCTTTTTCTTCCATTTTTGGACCAAGCTGTTTTACACGCCTTTGATTCGGTAATGCCGTGTACTTCACCGATAGGCGGGTTTCAAAAAAGATGTAAAGGGATTTAATTTGTTTTGTGCTATTTTGCTGTTTCAGGCCGTACGTCTTGTAGCAGACTTGTGTCTAGACAATAACATACATGATCCTCAGCTATGGAACAGTGTTTTACAGCAGCTTCTGGCGTTCGGAATGGTGAGCAGACAGAAATTTTTGAAGTAGACAACTAACTCCACGAACTGTTGCAGGTATGGAGTGTGTTCCTTTGAGCTCTTTAGGAGGATGCGGATTAGCGTCAATGATCCAAGATCACTTGCGCGAGTGTATCAGAAAAACCGGTGATTGTAGCCCAGATTACCAGTTAATGACTTTACCTGAAGATAATACTTTTAATTTGGTTTTCTGAAAAAGAATCAGACTGCAGCAAAACAAGTCAGCATGTACAAAAACCAGGAACACCGGAACACCAGAAATACCAGAAAATGACAATAACTTTCTGGTGTTCCGGGGTGTTCCGGTGTTCCGGTGTTCCGGTGTTCCATATTTTGCGGTGTTCTGGTGTTCCTGTATTTAGTACATACCAAACAAGTCTGGGTGAAAATTCACCAGTTCCTTTGACTAATGCACCATGGTCCGGCTGATTTTGATCCCGATCCGGATCATCCCAAAGGATTACAGCAATTGTTACACCCATGTGTAGTGTAGCAGCTTCTGAATTCCTGTATGTGTTATTGTTTTATATGGATTTTGCCTTGTTTGCAGATAAAATACCTCAGGCGAGTTCTTGTAAACTTGGCGGGGATTTCTGACTTGTGGCAGGCGAGTATTGTTCGTGTGTTCAATGATGTGTCTTTTTATCGCAAATCACCAATATCGTGGTACATCTCAGACCTTAGTAAGTAAGTAAGTAATTTTACTTAAGCACATATCGCGTATGAGCGAAAGCTCGTTTAAATGCAAATGTCCTTTCATCATTGGAACAACATCGGAAATCAGGGGTTCGATTGTACAGGATCTGCGCGGAATTGAAGCAAAGCAAAGCAAAACAAACAAGTATTGAGCCGTTAAAATAAGAACCCGCGTTTTTTGCACATGAATCGCTTCCTATGGAAACTCTGGAACAATTTTGTGCGAACAGTGTCTTCATTTGCTGCGATGGGACTGTTTTATTTCTGAGCGAGGCTTCGTTTGAGCGTTTGTTTATTGCTTGCTCGTCGCTCTGGTACCCTCGCTCTCTGTGCTAAATATTGGCCTCCTTTTCTCTTGATAGGTTCGTTGCTTGCCGCAGGTATGGAGAAGTGTGTTAACGGCGCCCTTCAAGTCAGGTAGGCGAGGCCATTCATAAAAAAAACTTCTTGATATGCAGAAAAATAATCAAGAAAAGTTAGTACTACATGAAGTGTAGTGCCTTTTACTATGGTTTCTACTTTTTACCAATAGTACTTTTTGTCCCTTGATAACAGAGTTGACAAATCGGTTTTCACCCTGGCCTATCATAAAGGACACAATCCAGTAAACCAATCAAACAACTCGAAGGAAGCCATGATTGGTTTCATTGAGAAAGTTGCGGATTTTTTCACCAATCGCAAAACAACGTGAAGCAAAACCATTGCAAATGAAAACCACTCTTTGCTGTAGCACGTAGGAGGCGTGGCGACCTAATGGTTAGTGCGCTGGACTCCGGATCAGACGGTCCTGGTTCGAGCCTCGGCCAGGGCACTGAGTTGTGTTCTTGGGCAAGACACTTCGCTCTCGTAGTGCCTCTCTTCACCCAGGTGAATAAAAGCGTGCGATGGACTTGCAACCCCGAGGAGAAGTAGAAATACTCCCATGTTTCCTCATGCCTAATGGGTGTCCTCGTGCTGAGAGGATTACCAGGCTCTTTGCGGAATAGAATGCGCACTTTTTTGGTCAGGTCACTTTGAGTCTGAACGCTCTCTTTCCTGTCTAGTCTCAATTCCCTTATCTGAAGAGGAGCTTGCAGCCTGTGAAGAATCAGCTTCGTTGCTTCAGAGGTGAATAAGATAACCTTGTTTGAGTTATGTTTATGTTTAGTAGCTCTACCGTCTGGTATTTCGTAGTGTTGTGGCGGCTTCATTTCCACTGAAAGTCCTGCCAACATATTGGATTCTGATACTAAAATCGTTAACTTTGTGTTTTTGTATTTGAAATAGTTTCCTTTACTGAATCGTCCACTTCATGTAATCCAATGCGATTTGTCACCCGTCTTTCAGGTGCCCTCTTCTGCTTGACCTGGATGTGTATTCGATCGCTGTGCAGTTCCATAAAGTTGGTCTCCAGGCCCACGCGTTAGCCTGTCTCATGCTGATCCCGTCAAGCACTGCGCGTGAGCAGCACATTCAGGTTTGATCGAGTTGTCACTTTTCAACAAGACAACCCTCTGCAGCTTTATCACAAGTACAGATCAACGCTATTCCGAGATTTAGTACAAATCTACTAGCGTTTTGTTACAAATGCTGTCTTGTTGGCTACACTGCTCATTATTCTGTTGCAGAAAGTGAGTAGCGGTTGTCAGCACAATGGCGGTCGGCTTCGCGTTTGTGAGGTGCTTTCAGTGCCTGTGATTTGGATAATCTTGTTAAGTTTTGAATGTCTAGTAGATTTATACTAGCTATTTCGTGGTAATTGACGAGGGCTTAGCCCTCATTAACTCACTCTCAAGCTCATATCTAATTGTCAATAATACTAGTCTTCGTTGCAGTCGTTATATATGCTTGCAAATTATGTTTTAGACATAATTATATAGCTACATCAAAATCCATTGTCAACAGATGCATTTTTTATTAATTTTTGCCAACTGTCCAAATTTGAAATAAATTGGACAGTTTTTGCTCAAACTATCCAATTTAAGAAAAATCTGGATACCCTCCATAAACCAATCGATTGTCAAGAAAAACTAGTTTGGAGGGCAAAACATTTGCCATGTTCATATCTTTTTGTATACTATATAATTAATAGGTAACAGGACTACATGCTTGTCCAATTTGGAAATAATTGGATTCAAAAAATTCCTCGAACTGCCAAATTGGACTCGGCCAACTGCCTCGTCCAATTTCGCAGTCCTCGGAATTTTTTCCCATCCAGTTATTTTCAAATTGGACAGCATGTAGTCCTGTTTCATATGCAAATCGCGTGGCAGCCAAGCGTGCTGGTGTTTCTGGTCGCCAACATGGCATACACCGAATATTCGTGGGCTGTTCTTCTGTAAACCGTTGGGTGCACATTTGGTTGTGAGATTGGTAACGAACGTTTCTGAAAATTTCTTTTTAACCAAAGGGAACCTGTTAGAAATGCATACTGACTTTTTTTTTCATAAAACTACATTGTTGCGCGCAAGTTATAAATCCTGGTTCGTACTGTAATTTTTCAACTTTTTAACTTGCAGTCACTGCTGGACACGAAATGTGTAACTGACGTTCTCACTCAGCTGGATGAACAGCGCCAAGGAGGACACACCCTAACCCAGGCGGATATTGTAAGCTGTGTACTGTGCTTTAAAGGGGCATTGTCACGCTGTTAAAGGGTGCTTAAAACTGTCGATGCAACAAGGGAAACGTAGTAATGATAATGGTCTAATTTTGATGTTGAAGACTATAGTACTATATTGAAACTATTCTGTCACAGGTGACGAGGATGGAAATGGATTGCAATTTGAAAAACTTTGCCAATGTTTTCAAGGTTTTAAGCTATCGGTCTGCTTTCCCTGCTAAAATTTCATATGAATTCACCTTGGTGAGTCTGTTGGAGCATTTTGGCGCACAATAACAGGCATAAAGCAGTGATTTTGGCAGAATTGACCCAAAAAACTGCAAAAATCTCCGTGACAATTCCCGCCCTTTAAACAAGAAGGTCTGCTTTAAAAAAGGATGCAACTTCGCACACTTTTCGGTCTCTTCTGGAAAGTGCCTTCTGAACCTGTGCATCAATTTCTTTGCAAAAATTTCGCGTCGAAGAAAAGAATTTCGAAGAACTGTTTTGCTGGTTAAAGTAGTCTCAAAATTCAGTTTAAGATGCAGGGTTAAGTCCTTCGTGATTGTGTTTTTTAGAATTGATGAGTTTCAACGTTTGTTTTGTTTTCTTCCGTGAAAGAAGTAAGATTCGACCCTCCACTTCTCACCAATAAAATAAGCACTGTGGGAATTGAGTGTTGCGCGAAATTCCTTACTAATTTTGATATGATAATATTTAGTTGAACATTATTGTGTATCGTCTTTAGGTTGAACAAGAAGTGTTCAAATACGTAGAACGAAAGCAAGAATATCAAGTAAGTATATAGGGAAGATTCATTTAGTTTTAAAATGATTGATGTAACTTGTAGCTGCAGGAAGAGATTAACTGGCTGCGAAATAGAGCGGTCGCCACGAAGCTCTTCGGAAGATCTCATAGGATTAGCTGGGAAAATTATACACAAACAAAAATAACAATGAACCTAGCCCTAAGACAACAGAGATCCAATAAAATTACAGGTTCCGTAAAGCTTCATGACAACTGACATAGAGCGCAGAGCACCATTTTTAGGGTATTTCGTGACTGAAGTTTACGCTTATTTCGCTGGCCCTCTTGCTGACTCTTTTCTGCATCTGCCATGTAGGGTAGTTTTAAAAAGGATTCCTTTAAGCGTACTTACTTACCCTGTTCTGGGCTTTCTTTGTCACTTCTGACCAGTTCAAGTCTTGCTGTTTAAGCTCTTCTTCAGTGTCTCGTCTCCAGCTGTTTCGGGGTCGTCCTCGCTTCCTCTTCCCCTGAGGGTTCCAAGTCAGGACTTGCCGCGTGATGCTGGATACCGGCTTCCGAAGGGTGTGTCCGATCCAACCCCACTTTCTTTTCAGGATTTGCTTGGCCACTGGTTCCTGTCCCGCTCGCTCCCATAGGTCTTCGTTTCGGATTTTCTCTGGCCATCTGATGTTGTAGATGCGCCTCAGACATGTGTTGGTAAATGTCTGGAGTTTCCGCAGCATTGTCGTTGTCTTCCTCCAAGTTTCGCATCCATAGAGCAGAACCGGCTTCACGTTGGAATTGAAGATGCGAAGTTTGGTTCTTGTGCTAAACTCTTTGGAGGCCCAGATGTCCTTAAGCATGACAAAAGCCGCTCTAGCTTTACCGATCCTGACTGTAACATCTCTGTCCGTGCCCCCCTGTTGGTCAATGGCACTTCCAAGGTAGGTGAAAGAATCCACTTCCCTGATGGGCTCTCCCCCGACCGTGACTGATGGTGTGTTGACAGCGGTGTTGATCTTCATCAGCTCAGTTTTCTTCCTGCTGATCTTGAGCCCTGTCCCAGCCGATACGGTCTCCAGGTGGGTGGTCTTGTCCTGCATCTGTCTGTGGTTGTGAGACAGGAGCGCCAGGTCGTCGGCAAAGTCAAGGTCCTCTAGCTGCGTCCAGAGTGTCCACTGTATCCCGTTGTTCCTACCTGCTGTAGTGGTCTTCATGATCCAATCTATGACCAGGAGGAAAAGAAATGGTGACAGTAGGCACCCCTGACGGACTCCGGTCTTCACCTCAAAACTTTCTGACAGCTGGCCAGCATGGGCGATCTTACAGCTCATGCCTTCGTACGTGCACTGGATGAGGGAGATGATCTTGTCAGGGACTCCATAATGCTTAAGCAGTTTCCACAGTGTCCCCCTGTCCACGCTGTCAAAGGCCTTCTCGTAGTCTATGAAGTTGATGTAAAGGGTGGAATTCCATTCCAGTGACTGCTCTACTATGATGCGAAGGCTGGCAATTTGGTCCGCGCATGATCGATTCCTGCGGAAGCCTGCCTGCTGATCTCTAAGCTTGGAGTCGACTGCCTCCCGTAGCCTCCCCAATAGGATTCTATTGAGCACTTTGCCTGGCGCTGACAGTAACATGATTCCTCGGTAGTTATTACAGTCTCTGAGGTCACCTTTCTTGGGCAGCTTGATTAAAATCCCTTCTTTCCACTGTGTTGGCACTTCCTCCTTTTCCCAGATCTTGCTGAAGAGGCTGTGCAGCATGCTGGTCGTAGTTTCAATGTCTGCCTTGATGGCCTCTGCTGGTATCTCGTCCGGCCCAGCCGCTTTCCCATTCCTCAGTTGCATGATGGCCTTCTTGATCTCCGCTTTTGTGGGCTTTTCACAGTTGATGGGTAGTTCGGTCTCCGCAGGTGGGATGTCGGGTAATAAGTCAGGAGCAGGACGGTTCAACAGCTCTCTGAAGTGTTCTGCCCATCGCTTAAGCTGATCTTCTGCTGTTGTCAGTGGGTTTCCGTCTTTATCCTTTACGGGCATGTGTGTCTGCTGGAACTTGCCTGCCAACTTCTTGGTGGTAATGTACAGGTCTTTAGAGTTGCCTTGTCCGGCTGCTTCCTCCGCTTGGCTGGCCAGGTGTTCGATGTAGTCACGTTTGTCTTTCCTGATGCTCTTTTTCACTTCTCTGTCTGCTGCTGTGTATTCTGCTTGTGCCTTTGACTTTGCTGCTCTTGTCCGGCTCACGTTCAGCACATTTTTTTTCCCTTTTCTTGCCTCTAACCTCTGGATGGTGTCAGCGGAGATCCATTCCTTGTGCTGTGCCTTCTTTATGCCCAGGACTTCTTCACAAGTGTCCAGCCAGAGTTTCTTGCTCTCCTCCCACTGTGTCTCGAGGTCTGTCTCACTATCATCTATCAGTCCCTGTAGTAGCTGGAACCTGTTGGAAAAGCTGATCTGGAATGCGGTTTGTGTGTCTTTGTTCCTAAGCAGTCCCACATTGTATCTTTTTCGGGTGTTATTATTGGTGTTGGTGTATTTCTTGAGTCGGAGTCTCACTACTGTCAAAACCAGGTGGTGATCTGATGACACATCAGCACCTCTCAGCACCCTCACATCCCGCCATGACCTCCTAAACTTCTGGCTGATACAGATATGGTCGATCTGGTTCTCTGTTCTGTGGTCTGGGGATCTCCATGTAGCTTTGTGGATGCGCTTATGCGGGAAGATACTTCCTCCAATCACCAGCCGGTTTAGGGCGCACAAGTCCGCAAAGAGCTCACCGTTTTCGTTCATGTTTCCCAGCCCATGCTTCCCCATGATCTCCTCGTAGCCCGTATTATCTGCGCCGATCTTAGCATTGAAGTCTCCCATCAGTATAGTCATGTCTTTGGCTCCACCGCTGTCCAACACTGCCTGTAGTTGCTGGTAGAATTCCTCCTTCCTCTCTTCTTCTGCATCATTGGTGGGAGCATAACATTGAATGATATTCAGTCTGATGTCCTTCTTCTTAGTGGTAAACTTCGCTGTAATGATGCGAGAGTTTACAGGTTCCCAACCAATGAGTGCTCGCTGTGCCTCTGGTGCCAGCATCAGGGCCACACCCTCAGTGTGGGGGGCTCCATCCATTGTATGTCCGGAGTACAACAGCTGCTCTCCTGATGACAATCTCAGCTGTCCTGACTTAAGCCACCTTGTTTCACTCAGTCCAAGAACTCCGATCTTGTAGTTCCTCAACTCTCTCGCTATTTGGTTGGTTCTTCCTGCTTCATACATTGTCCTGATGTTCCATGTAGCTATTCTTGTAGTTGTCCTGGTTGTCAGAAGGGGTGTCGGCCTTACAGCTTCCTTTCGGCTTTCCCTGTACTGCGTCATGAGTCTCCAGGTTGGAGGCCCTTCCTCTCCCAGGTGAGTGTTTTGGTTAAAAGCCGTTGATGCTTCAGTAACATGTTCTTTTTACAGGTAGGGGTGTTAGCCCTACGCAAACCCAATTAACCTCTGGGTGAGGTGATCCACATTAGTCTGACCCCTACCCTTCGACCTGTCCAGCATGGGTGGCCCTACCAGGAGCGTATGCTCCCGCTGGCATAGCTCTCCGGGTCACTGAGGTGCTCAAGCTATCACACCGCGACAAGGGGTGGACCATGTGATAGTCCTTTAAGCGTAGGGCTTTTCTATTCTGGTGCTTTTTAACTCCGGATTCCGAAGCGTAAAGTGACTAGTTACAGGGGCGGATCTAGGGGAAGGGTGCAGGGGGTGCGCACCCCTCCTGTTTATCCTGCCTGGGTTTTTATCAGGCTTCCTCGATATCTAAGTAAAGAGACAATGCCAGGGAAAGGAGTCTTGTCGCTGAGCCCAGTGCAGCAGGCACCGCTTCTCCTGTAGGCTGGGACAGTGGGTGCTCAATTAGTTTAGCTTAGACTTTGCACTTAGACTCGCCTTGAAATGGAGGCACAAGCGAACTCGGAAATGGCCTATTCACCGAAGGAAGAAAGATGGCGACTGTACATTTTACCACAATACCTTGCGACCCTGACACAGCCCACAGGGTATATAGAAAGTTACAATGTAACGAAATTCGTTCCTGTAATAACAACATTGTACTTGTCGAGTTTGAAATTTAGGGGGTTTTCTTTGCGTTTTTAGAGTTTTCGCGCGCAAAGAATTCTAGGTGAATGTACCAGTCGCCATGTTTTTTCTTATGGTGGATTGTAATTCCATCCTTATGCCATTGCTGACTAACGAGCACTTTTCTTTGTTGTGTTTGCAATCTCCCCTTGCTGTGTTATTAGTTTACTGTTGCGTTTTGTTTTTTGTGTCTTCAGATCTTCCTTCAAACCCCTTATTTTGACAAGTTCTTGAGATTCCTTATCATGAACAAAACTGTTACTGGCATTCTGCTCAAAACAATACAAGCCGGCAGGTACCTTACATGTTCAAACTTTCATTTCACAAGTAATATTACATCAAAAATATAGAAACTGAGAGTTTTTCATTACATTTCCCAACATCGAGAAGAGCGTTTAAATAGGGGAATCCTTGTTCACAATATTTGCCTCATTAGCATATGCGATTCAGTTTCTGATGGAGCTACAAAAAAATCAGTTCTGAATATTGTAAATTCATAGCACGATTAACTCTGCCAATGAATTTCAGCTAGATGTAATGAATTCTTTTTGTCTGACGCGGGTTTAAAAACTCATAATTTTACAAAGAATGTATGAGCTCATTAGCGCTTTTGCCACCCAGAAATTTTGGAGTTTTTGAAAGACAATTTCTCCTTGAATGTTACACGCAAAGAGCTAAAAATTTCACCATATACTAAATTTCATTAGCTCTTTAACCTGTTTGGAGTCCATTCATATCTGACATGTTGCCTTCTGTACGCCAAGCCGTATGCTAATGAGAAAAAAGGTAAACAATGACGTCAGCATGAATCCCCCTATAAGAAACGCAGTGATTTTTGACGAACTTTGTGGAATCTGGAGATGGGACGAAACACTGTCTCGTGTGTTTGATATATCTTATCAATCGATACTAAAACTTGGAGAATTAGAGAAATAATACAAAATATGTTGTCTATTGTTTCTCTCAATTACTGTGGGTCTTATCTTTAGATTTGAGAACGCAATACAGCTTGTCCGACTGTTTCACCAAGCACACCCTGACTTATCGTCCTCCCAATATGTGACCACTCACCACATGAAGGGATTTGAAGAACTCTGGGTAAGTCCCGTTTGTTTTGCCAAAAAATAGCAAATGTAAATCCAGAAGTTTCCAAAAACCTTTCCGAAAAAAGGAAGAGAGAAACTTGGCCAACGGGCGCTAAATAAAACACCCCACTTCACTTTTATGGACCGTGATCGGAGTGATATCAGACTACGAGAAGTACCTTTATTTCCCCAGTCTGTCGAGCAGGAAGCCTTGTAGACAAACGTTTATTTTTTTGGCTCGTCACGCAATCTTCCTCACCAACGAGGAAGATTGCGTGACGAACCAAAGAATGTCTGCCTAAGAGGCTAGATAGATAGATAGGAAGCGAAAAAAGTGCTAGTGGAAAATCGAGAGCTGCGAAACACTTGAACACGTAGTCTGGAGTGATCTTGAATCACTGGTTGCGATTCAAAGGATGTCAGAGGGAGGCACCTTGTACTTTCCTCAACAAAACAACGTTTGAAACTGTTACTTGTTACTTCCCTTCAGGTTTTTCTGGAGATGCACAACATATTAGAGCCATGTCTTCCATTTCTACCAAAGATGGACGCTGACGAAGATGGTGAGCCTACAGAACAGCAGTCCCAGTCCCTGTGGGTTGAGGAGGCAGACCAAACTATGGAGCAGACTAATATCGAAGATCATCGTGAAGATTTTGTGATGACACTTACGGAGGACTGTAGTGTGGAGTTTCCACTCTAAAAAACAGAAGCGTTTTCAAATTATTTGGCTTTTGAAGAGGCTAACAACAAAATAAGCGAAGGAAAGCTTGTAATTGAACCGAGCTGGTTTCAACTCTGTTCAAAAACGTCGTAAAATGTCCTGTAGACTTGCCGCTTGAATCAGATATTCTAATAAACAGAAAAGAACGAACATTGTCATGGAAAATAATTCAGTTACTTTTCTTCAAATGTGTCATTCAGTGAAATCAATCTCATCCAAAAGCCCGCTTTTTTATGCTCAACACCAACAATAACAACTGGCTTAGTCCGATGTGAAAGTGCACAATTCACGGACTTCGTGTTGTTGACGCCCAAATTTGATTAAAGAAACTAAGCACTCGGCGCATGCCCAAAATCGTATTTTGCCACAATCTCGTTCCTGATTGTATGGGCTAGGTTTCATGATTGATTGAATGATAATACATTGCGTGCAATGTATTCCATTTCGTACCTACCTACCTGCAATTTGTCAACCGCTGGTCAAGGTCGGTTAAGGGGGGCGTGTTCTTGGTGTACCCTGGTCAAAACAAAGGCAAATACCGAAACCGGAAACCGTGCATGAAAAGCCTCTGGCAACCAGGGTATTCTTGGGGCTGACCAAAAGAAAAGTAAGAATTCAACTCCACGCGGCAGATGAGTAATGAACAGATCCATATTTGGCGCCACCTGGCGGGCACGTGATTCCCCTCTCTTCCGTCGTTCGAGTTTTCACCGCAGTTGACGATTTTCTCAATTTTTCATGTCTGAAATACCTAACTAGCAATGGTCGAGAACTCCACCTAAAACATATATCAACCAAAACGACACTCATCCTTCGACAATCACTGTATTTTAATTATTTTTGTTCCAAAATATAAACAAGACCTAAGACAGGAACGTATCTCAATAAATACCCGTAATGATATATTTACAATCCAGATGGGGAAGTATAAAAATACTCTAGAAAAATATGCGTCAACTTTTTTAAATATTGTAATTTCATGTCATTGATTTATCACCTTCAAGTACATTGTTCAATTATCGTGATTTACAACGCCCCTTGTCAAAAGGAAACTGGCGTTCCAATAACAATACATGTTATGTCTCTTACAAAGTAGCCATGGAATTCGTTCCTGGTCATTTGATTGTATGATTTTTGGCGGTATGTTCTAAAAACCATGGCGTGTCTTGCAAGTACATACGTGTTTACAAAACCAACAGAATAAATACCTCTTAAAGCGATTTAGGTTTAATGCGGTGGAATATCAAATCCTTTGTCGCGATTCGAAAGTCTCGAGGCTTGACCCGTAGAAATACATATACTAATTAAATCCAAAGTTGTTTGATTGAACGCGATTGTACAATGCTATTTTATCGGTCATGGTGCTTTGTGGATAGAAATAAATGACCGGACCTACGCCGCGCTGCGGCAATGGTCTGTAACATTACTAATGGTCAAACATTCTCATTTGCAGTATTTTATATGGTAAAAGCTACATTGTTAAACGACGAATAACCAAAATCGATGGGTGTGAAACGCATACGAACGTAGAATGTGACGATTTTCCTTGTCTCCTAATTTTCATCCGCTTTGGAGAGTGTATCAATTAGGTTTACAAATGAAATACGTTCAGGCGTGAACAGATAAAATAAATCCTTTTACAAACGGGGCCTGAAATTTAATTCCAAGCCTCGGCGTCTCGAAATTAAGTTTGAATCATGAATACTTCAATGAACTTGCCCCAACCCTTCTCATCATATCGCACATTTATATTGCGCTAACTACATGATCACACACAGTGCACTGCTGATCTTCTCTGTTCCAAACTTGTGCCTTCCGTCGTCTTCTTTGTTTTTCTTACTCGCAGAATTTTTCATCCCGGACTCCTTAGTTCCTTTCCCAGAGTCTGAACTGCTAGTGTTTTTAGTTCCTAATGAATCATTTGAAGACATCCGCGGCAGCTTGGCCCCGTGGGATGATGATACGGAAGGACACGGAGCAACCGCGCGAGACGGCCGGATAACCCGGGAGGTCCGGGCGCTCCGCATATCCTGGGTGGTCTTGCGCATAATCTCATCCACTGAGATACTGTCGGCGCCCAACTCAGCCGACTTTCTCGCTAGTTCTAATTGAGTTTCCAAGTGTTTCGTTCGCTGCTGAAGACGTTTACTCTCGTTTTCGGACATTTCCAACTGCAAAATAAACAAGTGATAAGAATTTACTTTTTGAAAGTGAACAGATAGACAAACCAGATCAATGCAATGTACTAATCCACCGAAGGAAAAAGTTACAATTTAACGAAATTCGTTCCTGTATAAACAACATTGTTCTTGACTAGTTTGAAAGTTTAGGGGCTATCCTTTGCGTTCTCATAAGCGTCTTTATCGTATTCGCGCACAAAAGTTATAGGTAAATGTACCAGTCGCATCTTTGTACTTACGGTGGATTGCGCGAGGGGTGGGGAGGAGTCAGTTAAAGTCTACTTTGCACGGTACGGGTGAGGCGGTGGTCTTATTGTTAATGCGTTGGGCTCTGGATCTCAAGCCCTGGCCGGGACACTGTATTGTGTTCTTGGGCAAAACACTTTACCCTAACAGTACCTCGCTCCACACAGGTACCGTACAGGCAAAATAATACTGGGCGGGGTAATCCTGCGTGGATTAGAATCCCAACCAAGATACATCAATTTTAGGAATACGTAGTCGCTTCATGCAAAGAAATCGGGATAAGCTCCGGCCTGGTGGGCCACTCCGGCGGTTCGTACGCAGAATTTTTGTCTGCTGGGCAATAGACCAATTCCGATATATTAAAATTCTAACATGGCGCCGAGGCTTAGGGGAATAAAACAAAAGAAATTATTTATTCATCCCTAAGCCTCGATGTAAAATCTTTTGTTTTATTCCCCCAAGCCTCGGTGGCATGTTAGAATATTAATATATCGGAATTGGTCTATTAGACAACCCATCCTGGTCAGCGTTTTGCAAACGAAAATGACAGGATCCCAGCCCAGTCACTTTATCTAGCTACCCTGTGAACTCTTTGTGACTATAATGTAAGTGTTCCGACCTACAGTGAATTGATGCATTTGTAGAGGACTTTAGTCTTTATTATTCGCCTACAAACACTCACAGACATAACTGTAATCTGAACGGTTGAAAGTGTGACCCCACTGTAGCTAATCCACTAGCGAAGTACGGCCCATCCTGTGGCACAAACTGTTAGTACATTACTAGAAACTCAAAGTAGTCCCTAGCCGGTACCGCAGATATTGCTTAAATATAATGATGGTCAATGATGATCGTATATGTTATAACGTATCGGTAAAACTAATACCTTTTCTTTTAACTCCGTGAGTTCCTCATCCTTGCTCTCGCAAGCTTTCTTGAGAGTGAATAGCTCCTCAAGTAACTGTCGATTCTGAGATTTCAGTTCCTCAATCCTCAAGTCCACTCCTTTACTTGCGATACTAACTCGACTCGCGCTCCTGAAAAAAAGAAACACAAAACATCCTTCAGATCTGTCTTATTTACCGTTTTTATACTAGACGTTAAAGTCGTCTCGAGACAGCTTTAACGTCTCAGACGGCTTTATCGTCTCTAGCATAAGAACGGCCGTTGTCTTCTTCTGTATGCCCGGGGGTGGGGAATAAAACCGCTAAATAAGAAAAAAAGTGGTGCATTATGATTTCCAGCCAACTGAATTTAAATGCTACACAAAAAACCTTATTTGCCAAATCTTATTTGCCAAAATCGTAATTTTTCTTTCTTTACATGGCAAATAAATAAAAACCCTGATTGTAAGACTACTGGATTTACGATCACTGTGCAAAATACCTCATTCTTTGGGGAGGAGCGGATACAACCATGTCTTCCTCGGAACTTTGATGTAGAAGTTGATGTTTGTTTACTAACTTTTCTTTCCTTGTCTCTAGTTCTTTTGCTAGAGTATCCAGTTCCTAGGAGATAAGCAGATGTAGATGAATTAACTGATTACCTAAGTACGTCATATAAATGGGGCCATAGGGATTGTGCAAAATCTTTAGTCACATCAAGATGGCAGTTTCCTTTTGTCGTTTGTCTTTCTCTCTCCCAGCTCCAGTCTTTGTGCCTAACACCCCCTGCAGAATGTTAATTTGGCACCCGCCCCTCCCCACCCCAAAACAACCTGTAACCACCACCCCCTCCCCCCCGATCTCTTGCATGTCACACATCATGACGTAATAACAGCAGTAGCTTACTTACGTTTTGTAAAATACCTAAATCCTCTTCTTTGCTATTGCATACAGCATGGCGTCGGTTTAAGTACTCTTCATACTCACGAATCTGTATTGCGAAGAAACAAAAATAAATTAGAGGGTACATGTAATTGCCTCAAAAAAAAACAGTTGGACACCGGCTCAAGCAGTTAGAATTAGAGTTCAGAGTCGCTGTATTACGTTCTCGGATAAAACACTTCATTCCATAATAATTATGGAGAGAATTCTCGCACGCCCATTGGTCAAGAGTCATGGTCGATGAGAGTATAGACCATGAAAGTGACGTGGCCTGTATCGCAAAATAATGCAAATTTCAAACTTGTAAAATTGAGCCAACTTTTCCATGAAACAGAATCCAGCGAGTTGAAAAGTCGGCAGAATCACTGGAAAAATGCAACATCAAGAGATGCCACGTGCACAGAATTTCACATTTATTCATGGACAACACTTATAGACAATAAAAATGACGCCATAGTATGCTCAAACATTGTCAATGAAACCACACACCCAACGGCACGTCAGTGGTTCCACTTGAATTTTGCACATTATGATGTCATTTCTGTGGTCAATAAATAAAAACTATAGACCATCATGTTCATGTACCTCTTTGTCTCGTTCTTGAACTTCTTGTGTTCGTTGATTGAGGTCTTTTTCCATCTGAGATATTGTTGCCTGTGTAAAGAAAATAAGATTTTCATTTTTCCATGGCTGAATACATCACTACTGTTGGGTTTACCTCAGTGTAAGAACCTGTGACTTTTTTCTTTGTTTTTGAGCTATTATTTCTGTGTTCTTTATTGTTTCAAGGTTCTTATTGTCTTGTTTGTTCTTTGTTTTACGTCACTCATGAGTTTCACAGGTTCTTACACCGAGGCCAGGATGAGCCCTACTGTTTGGGTAGCCTGAATTTAAGCCATCTACTCAAGTCACCAGACAATGGCTGAGATAAATGGATGACAGGCAGAGAATTGTGTGCACTCATGTAAACTGATATACTTCAAAATCCTTTTTACAATTTCAAAGGCTATTTCATTTACTCCAAATGTACCTCATGTTCATAATATCTTTGCCTTCTCTCCTCTAGCTTCTTTTCATTTCTGAATTCTTCAAGTTCCTCTTCAAATTTTTTCCTAATACAAAATAGTATGAATCAGACCATAACCCCAAAATAACCCCAAAATACATTTTTCTCTAAGATTAACCCTTCACAAGTTCAAAATGCATTGCACCCTTTGTTTCTCCGTTTTACCAAATGCTGACTTTTTATATTATTTCCAGAACATGTTAAAGACCACTTTAGGCACTGAAGCTGCCACTCTCTTCATTATTATTACCAGTATTTTTACTTTTCTCTTCTGTTATTACTGTTATAATTCAATGTAAATAACATATTAATTAATGAAAGCTTGACAAAAAACAGGTTGCAAAAACTGAGCATTATTTGTTACATGAGCAAGCCAGAAGGGGCATGCAAATTGATTTGCATCGTATCAAGTCTTTGTAAACATGCATGCAAATCAGTTTGTGGTGTCTACCCAGGAATAGACCCACACCCCTTCCGACTCGGTTGTGCAACAAATGATGGACAGAGCATAATTTTGGTAAAAAGGAGAAACAAAAGGTGCAGTGCATTTCAAACTGGTGCAAAGGTTTTTCAAATGGGGTTAGCAGCGTTTCAAAACAAGGCAGCGACAGCCAGAGTTCCACCGGTTACTTGACTATTATGCCGTCGGCTACTCTGGTCATAGCAATCAGCTTGTGGCAAAAAATGTCACTTATAACAGCCGCCTACTTTTCCAGTTGCTGACGCCTACTTCAAATCAATTTGAAACCCCTGGGCTAGGTGCACTTTAATTTGAGAGATGACGATACATGTGTTGAACAGAGAAATTAATATGTTGACAACATTAGAGGTGACCTAATAATGAATG
This sequence comes from Blastomussa wellsi, assembly GCA_947652115.1. NCBI lineage: Eukaryota > Metazoa > Cnidaria > Anthozoa > Scleractinia > Plerogyridae > Blastomussa > Blastomussa wellsi. The sequence goes on from OX393565.1 coordinate 21,586,593, forward strand.
CATTTGTTTCTTACTTTTGTTCTTCTCTTCTTCTATCAATGTCCTCCATTTCAGTGCTGTAATTTATTTTTCTGTCCTCTAAATCTTTATGTAATTTGTCCATCTGAAAAAAAAAGTATCAGCAAATCTTGTCACACTGTGACAGCACCCACACACTGTATATAATTATGTTTACTTGATGACTGCAAAAGCGAGGTAGCTAGGTATGTTGGTTGGTAGATAGGTAAGCAGGTCAACAGGAGATTTAGACTTTCTCAAAGCTCATTTCCATTAGTTATGTGGTCTGGCGGAAAATAGACTTTCCTCACCAACAAGGATTTTGAAGTTCACAGAAGCTTGCAATTTACATGTAGAAGCCCTTGTAACAAAATGCTTTCAATGGGAAATTGGGTTCAAAACACTTTCCACGCACAAAATAAAAATGGCATCTTTCGACTTTGGGAAGAGACTGACCTGGGAAATAGTTTCTGTTAGGATCAAGGCATCTCCACTCAGAGGAAGGCATGGAATTCAGACGGTCCAGTCATTCGAGTGATCAGCAGGCAGTTTGTCAATCTAGGTCATGCCCACTATTTTTTTTTCACACCACCAATGTGCAAAATTAAATTCAATCTCTTGCAAGCAGAACAAACGACTTCATCTCCTGCCTTCACTCTCTTACCTCTTGTTTGGTGTCCTCTCTTGATTTCTTCAGCCTGATGCTTAAACTGGACATCTCTTTCTCCGCAGACTCTTGTTTTGCTCTTAGAGATGACTCCAAGTGGAGAACCTGTATATAACAATTATATGAAATACTAAAAAATATTTAAATTAATAGTCATTAAAGATTGACCTGGGCATAAATGTAAAGGTCAGGGGGAGGATCCTGGATGTCAGATAACCTACAGTATCCCCACCCACCCAACTCATAATGTACTGCACAGTGAAAAAAAATGTTGAAGGCTATTCCTGACATTCTGAGAGTGACATAAAAGGTGTAGAGAAATTGTCAAACAAAATCTACCATTTACCAAAAGAGAGGGTACAACTGGAGATATTGGTTGAAAAGTATATTCTACAGTTTCATTCCACAGTGTGTGCAAGTTTGGATTTCACCCTATCCTAAACCCCCCCCCCCCCCCCCTCCCACTCTCCTCTTCTATTACAAATACTTGGATCCACTTCTTGACCTTAGAGGATGTACATAATATATAATTATGATGTAAACCACAATCATATCAATAATTTCAAGTTCAATAACTTTCAAAGTTGCAAATAAAAATACAAATTATTAACCTCACCTGATTCCTAAGGTCCAACAATCTTTTTTCCTCGCAAAATTTACCATCCTCCTTCTGTAATGGTCCATTTAAAAGCTTTTCTCCAACTGAATCAGTGACATCATTAACTGATTCTATAGTTCCATTTACTTTAGTTGAATTTAAACTTGTGTTTGAGTCACTTGATTTGTTATTAACCTCTGAAGCAGGAGTACTTTTATCAACTAAATGACCAAATTTGTTCAATTGAGAATCGTCTTCACTCAACTCCCGATCAGTTTGGTCTGAATAGTCTTCCTCGTCATCATCTTCGTCAGAATCATTGTCATCGCTGTCATCATCATCGTCACCATTATCATCATCATCATCATCATCATCATCATCATAAGTACCAGCACCATTTAATGAGTAATCCACAAAATTAACATTGCTCATAAGATCGTGGTGATCGTCATCATCAAATGGCTGGCCATAGCTGTAACAATATTCCTTGTTTCTCTCCATGTTAAACCGAACTTGTTTCTTGGCTGGTGCATCCTGTTCAACAAGTTTGAAATATATTATTTTAATACAAAGTAGAGTACATGTACTTGTTGTACTATTTGAGGCTGACTGAAGATGTGCCCAGGGTCGTCAATAAGATTTGAAGTATGCGGAGATATTTTGAAAGTAGACGGCACTGGAGGCCCTTTTTTTGAGCATTTTTGTAATGAACGCTTTTTTCCCGCTTATCTCCACCAAATTGTAGCCGGTGAAAATGTTTAAGTAGCCGGCGATGCCATGTATACTGTTCATTGAAGTGGGGTGGCAAATTTTGATGAAACATGATCGTATCACACAAAAAACATTGTCAGTTTTGCAATGTGACCGCAAACATTGCATTGGTCAAAAGTGAGATGTAACGAGACAAAACCATTGACGTTTTAAAAGCAAAACAAAATGTTAAATTTGTCACATTTCAAGGGTGGATGCAAATGGTAGTAAAGGAAACATGATTCAACTAAAAAGTTGCTAACAGGACCCACCTTTCTAAAACCATTTTTTAAACTATGAATTTTATCTGCTTCTTCCAACAATGTGTCTAGATTTGAGGAATCTGATGAACACTGGAAAACAAAGTACATGTGCATAAGCATGAAATAGTTAATGTTTTGTTTAATCACTGAAAGTTACAAACAAAGTGGAAGTACATGAGGAACAAAGATATTTACAAATTTTGATTGAAGATTTTGAATAATTCATTCCTGAGTCTTGAGCCTGTGGTTCAACAACTTTGATCCCATGCTTGTTCATGTTTTTCAGACCAATTTCTCCTACCTCGTTGAAAAATTAATTTTGAGCTAAAATTATTTGTATTTAACTGAGACAGCTTATAAAAATATATAAACTGGAAGCAATTAATGGAATGAAAATTGTATGTACATGACAGTATTTCCCCTGAGTTTGACTAAACACATCCTGGCACTGGGATGCAGAAATCCTCCACGTGTCTATATTTTGGAACATGCAAGTCACTAACCTCTGATGATGAGCGGTGTTGCCGTCCAAGGAATTCAAAGTCTCCATTTAGAAGTGGCTTATGATTAAGGACTATCGGGTCTTTCACCATTGTATGAGATGTTCTTTCATGAATCTTAAATAGAAGCATACAATCTGGGTTCACTTACACTTAGTTAGCATGCGTGTAGGTGCATCAATATACACTAGTGAGGCCCTGTTAGAGTAAATTCCGACAGGTGACACGGCTCTGAAACGGCGACATGAAGGAGCTGAAATGACGATGAACGACAAGCCGCTCACGCGAAATTATGACAGCGACATGTGAACCTACCGAAATTGCAATGTGGAAAGGTTTGAAATTCAGATGGGGGACATAAAGACCCCCCCTAACAGGGCCTCACTAGTAGCACAATCACTGTTTACAAAATAGATGAGATACCACAATTCCGCACTCTTACTGGTCAATGGGTGTGTTTAGTTGAGCATTATGTAAACACGGTTGTGACATAATTTTTAGATTTGCAGTATTTTCTGATCTAAATATCTTATAAAAGCAATAGAGGACTTCTTCTGTGTTTACATAGCATAATCTAAACACTCAGGTGGTTGGGACAATTCTCAAAAGTTATGCAAACCCTTGACTGTGTCTCGGGTTTCCATAAATGTATTGAATTTCATTTTTTGATGAGGTTATACAAACACAGAAAAAGTCCTCTACTGCTTCAATCTGTAATATACAATTAGCATCTCTACCAGCAAGCATTTTTAATAAGGAAAACTATACCCAATAGTTATAAATATATACTCAAAAGTTCTTCTAGCTTGTTCCATTAATGGAAAAGTCACTGGCACATATCAAGTCAACCTTAAGCAGGCTATTCTGGTTAACAAATGTGTATGATGGTGGAAGATGAATATCAGTATTCATCAGAAGAATTGTTTACACTATTAAACACTGTGGATTCAATAGTATTTGGATATAATTTTATTTAGTATTCACTTTATATTAATAAGATTGCAGAGTCAAAATCTCCAGAGACATGACCAAGCCATATCATGCTTTCCATTTGGATTTGCCCACCTGTGTGTAAATAGCAAAACGAATCTGGTACTAAAACATCCCGGATCAGGAGCAAATCTGCAAAAGTTCTGTCTAGTGTAAATTTATGTAGTGGGGGTCTAGACAAGGGTCCAGTTGGTTGAGGGGGGATCGACGTTTTGTCTGACCTGTCTAAGACCTCAGTTTTCACCAAAACAGTGAGAGTTATCCTGGAATTATTGATTCATCTGAGTGAGTTTAAAACCATGCAGTTTATAAATTTGCATATCAAACAGACAGTAACAGAAAGACAAGCAGAGAAACTTAATTAATATTATTTCACAAATTGTTATAATTAGCGACAAAAACAGAGATTAAGATTTTGAATCAGACCTTCTCCACAAACCACCCAGCTTTTCAAAATAAAGGAGCAAGAACAATATACAGCGCTCCAAAGATTTAAACATCTGTTGAATTGAAATGTACCAAAATTGCAGCCAAAATAAACTTTTTTAGTTATAAGGAAAGCGAGAACAAATCACTGAAGACTCCAAATATTAAAACAAAACAATTTGCTATTAATATTTTTTTGTTTTGACAAACTCCTATGTAGAACACCTATTGTTTGTGATCCATCTCCGTACGTAGCTGCCATTTATCATCAGACAAATTTCTTTTTAAAAGCACTTTATACTTACTTCCATGCCTTCCAAAATAAAATACAAAAGTCGAAAAGTAAGAAAAGTTTTCGTGTTTTTACCTTTCAAACACCGTTCTTTCTTTAATTTATGGAACTTTAAGTGAATAACAACAAATACTTTATTCATTTTCAAGTCGCAAAACAATCGCGTTGAAAAATTACCATAACAAAACTTTTCCCTGGTGTACTTAACTACAGCAAGTGAATAAAAGAGAACTGGATTTCGTCGCTGTTATGGCCAACAATATCAGCTTTGGCGTCTATAGAATTGTTTCAAAACCACATTTCGCCAAAGGAGAGCAAACTGCAAAAAGTCAAACACTTGAAAATCTGTCACATACGGTGTAACATGTCCTGTGAAAACTGTCAAGGGCAATGTTATCACGTCAACAACAAAAAATATTTGAACCCCTTTTGTTTTACTAGCAGAAAAACTAGTTAAATCTCGATCGATCTGGACGCAATGCAACTTATTCTTATTTTGAAATCAACCTTGTCTAATCAAATAGCGATTTAGGTCTTCCTCCATTAAAAATTTCACTTATATTGTATTTAAAGTTACAACCCCTCCACAAAGCAAACAAGGTAAATCACTTGTTCGACACGACGAAAGCGACAAATTAGTTAATTTCGCGAGAATTACCATCTGTTCATCATTTTCTTCAGCTGTTGGGGCCTCTATCACAAGTATTTATCAGATAAAGGACGAAACTAAACGAAATTTATAAGTTTGTAGATCTTAAAACTCCATCGCTACAAGATCACTGTGCTATAAACACGTTCCCGAATCGAAGCCCAAAAACCTAAAGAAATAGAGATTGAATATCGATCATTTCGACCTGCCGGAAACAAGAAATTATATTCAAAGACTTCAACACTATAAAGTTATCCTAGAGTTACAAAGACGGGCTTCTTTGTCACTTTCCGAAAGAATGATCAAACATAAGCTTACTCATCTAAATCATGGCGACTAAGTAAAAGTCAATACATACCACGGTTGCCCCTCATGAATTATTACACACGATTTCTCTCAGATAAAGTTCCTGTGATTATAGAAAATTTTGCAGCATACCTGACTATAGTCTGCTTTCCTTTCCATTAAAAGTTCTGTCATTTCGACCATATTGAGCGCAAATCTTACTAGCCCATTTCAGCTTCTCACTGACTTGTCCTCCGATCGTTCGCAAAGTGATCTTACACGAAGTACTGGAACGTCAGATTATGATTGCTCACCATGGAAACAAATTTGACAGATGACGGGTCGTGAGGACTGGAAGTACATTTCGCGGGATTTCCAAACTCAGCAGAAAAATTACAGAAATGAACTATAATTAGGCAAAAAAGCTGTTCAGAAAAGTGAAAAACTAAATGAGGTTAGCAGATAGCAAAAATATGATGCGTTTAGCCTTGACCTCGGTTGCAAAATGCAGAGAAAAACGTAGAAAAGTTAAAAAAAATCCAAAATATTAAATCCGAAAACGGATTTTGCGTCTCTCTATCAAACAAATTAATCCAAGATCACTCGGATTAAAGGAACTGAAGGGAATGGTCAGGTACGATTTTCGGGGGATCGGCCATAATTGACAAGGATTAAAGGTGGGGCCAGAAGAAAAAAAAGATTTTTTCTAGTAGTGTTGAGACCGCCATAAATAACCTAAACCATGTTAATTTATTGCCTCCTCTATGCTCTTGTATTTATTAGCTTCCTTTTGTATTCAAGCACGATCTAATTCAGCTAAAGTAATCAATGGTTTTGCATATTTATTACACGCGATGGCTTGAAAATGTGTTCAAGATTTATAGTTCAAATGTCAAAGTTCCATGTTTCAAATCCGAAAGGCAACAACAACAGCAGGAGTAAGAAAAATTTCCATGTAGCAATAAGTGTTAAGTTCATTATGAAATCTTCCATAACCAACATGGGGGGGATCAGAGAAACGCTATATACTTAGAGGGGGTCACATAAGGGCTCCCTTGTCGCAAGAAAATCTTCCGCATCCTCCTCCCCCCCCCCCCCCCCCGCCCCCTGTGGCCATAAGTAACAATCCTTGCCCAGAGTGGATTCGTTGGTTTCTTTGATCCACCATGATCCGAGTGATCTTGGATTAATCTGTTTAATAAGAAATGCAAAATCCGTTTTCTAATTTAAGAAACTTGGCACCACAAATGTGCATCACAAAAAGAAACGAAATGATACCCTTAGTGCTGCTGCCATGACAACAGTTTTGCAGCTAGTACTGTCTTAATAAAAACTGAAATTCCGAGTTTTTGCTGAAACCAAGAATCATCTACCACAGCCAATCCAGTGATGGGAATTGAGGCAATATGGGAACTATGTCTTAGTGTTCCAAGTAGGACCCTTTGCATCACTTCGACATTGCAAATGGAGATATTTGTTTTTTTTGACAGAGAGAGACTGGAGCTGAAAGAGTTGCTATGGCAACAATGCAAGGGTGCCATTTTCTTTCTTTCGGAATGAACATTTGTGGTGCCAAGTTTCAAGAACACTGTATCAATAGTTTTAGATATATTGTTTATTCAGTATTTCACCATTTTTTAGTTCAAACCAGCTGATATCACACTGATCTAATTTGCATAATAGAAAAATATCAATATCTCTAAAATGAAAAAAGATATTTCAAAAAGAAGCATGCCATTCTTCTTAATTTTGAAAGGCCTTTCAAATAAGAAGAAAATATTTTTCATTACATATACACTTTAAACAAGAAGAAAATTGCGTAGCAAGTGTTGTTAGACAAGAAATGCAAAGTTGGCATGCGGGCCAGGCAAGTGGCGAAGTGATCATGCACGCCAGTAACCTACAAAAATTTGAAACCTCATGGACATCCGTCACCGAGGAAAAGCTACCTGAATCCTTCTTATGCTTGTCCAAAACAAATTTTTGCCAAGGAAGTACTGAACGGTGAAGAATGATCATCGCAGTAAATTTCCAATTTAAGAAGAAGAAGAAGAAGCCTGAACAAATCAGGGCTTAAACGGGATTCGAATCCGTAACCTCCGCAATATCGGTGCGAGCTCTACCAACTGAACTATGAAGCCACACATTGGGAGCAAGGAAGTGCTGTTCGTGTGGAGCATGTGGGGGCGGGGGAGTTCCCCATTCACCCACTCTAGATCTCACTAGCGCGAGAAGGTGTAGGTGGAGGGGGGACGGGGAGGCGGGGAGACGGGGAGGGGGTTCCGCGGATTTCAAATGACTGGTGAATTATTACTCAGCTCGGCATTTTCTCGGTGATTTTGACCATCATATATATTATCCACTGGATTTGTCATGACTTTCTCCTTGTGTCCCACGACTACACCTACAACTTGATTACAGGTTTTTAGTCAGTGAACTATTTTTGACTTTTGCGAACGTCAATTACAAGCAATTAATCTAACAGGCATTAAGCTTCATCCTAGTTTGTTCGTTTAAGGGTAGATTGCCCCGAAAAATCAGGGCCGTACCGAGGATTTTTTGTCTGTGGGGACAAACTCCGCACACCTTCACTTCCCACAAGATGATAGCCCAGCAAAATCAAACTAATATGGTTTATGGAACGTATCCAGATTTTTCTTAAATTTGACAGTTTAATAAATTGGGCAGTTGGCAAAAATTAATAAAAAATACATCTGTTGACAACAATGGATTTTGAAGTAGCTATATAATTAAGTACCAACGTACTAAAAGTATTAACGTACTTTTATCGTTCCCTGCCTATTCATAGTTAGCTAATCTTCACATTTTCACTATTTGGAGGAGGAAAAGTGAGGTCAATGAGTTGGGGAGGGGCGTGACGAGTCACAAATGAGGGATAACCCTCCCCTAAATCCGGACCTCGACGATGATGATGATTCTCATCGCCTCCTCTATTTATATTGTTCAAAGCAAATGCCGGTAGCCAAGTGGGAGCGCTTCACGATTGCTGTGCGCATGCGCTCTTTGTGATTCATGTTAATAAGTACATCTTCCCAACAAATGACACATCTTGCTTTGCTACATGAATCTTAAACATGTAACTGTTTGTCTCCACTGTGTTTAGCGGTGTTTCCAGTTTGAAACTGAAACAATAACCTTTCTTCAGGTCTCTTCATAGTTAATGCATTGGCGCGTTCAACAAACTCTTGTAAACTAAGTAACCCTAGTCGTACAGACTTCAAGCACTTCATTTCTTTATTTGTAGAAAGTGAAAACCTCAAGAACAGAGAACATATTATTTCCCGCATAACCTGCTTCTTCTTCAAAACAAACGCGTCATAGGTTTGTCTGTAGACGAAGTTGATGCATAATGTAAAGATGAAGACCGCGTTGTAAAAATTCTTTAAAACTTAAAATAACCCTGGTCGTACAGACCTTTAACACTTCATTTCTCTATTTGTGGAAAGTGTAAACCTCTGGAACAGAGGTTGCCTCGCGGAAAGAAGAAGTTTCCAAAACCTGCTTGTTCTTCAAAACAAACGCGAGATATGTAATATAATTTTGTTTTATCAACTGGGTTGATAATGTGAATTGGCCACCGTAAAGAGATTCAAGAGCTGACGTTTCGAGCGTTAGCCCTTCGTCGGAGCGAATCAAGGAATTGTGAGTCTTGTGTTGTTTATATACAGAAAGATGGAGCTTCGCTATTGTCTGGTGCCTGGTAACGTGAAATGTAAAAATGAAGACCGCGTTGTAAAATTCTTTAAAACTTTCACGGCACCAGGCACCAACCAATAGCTAAGCTCCATCTTTCTGTATATGAACAACACAGGACTCACAATTCCTTGATTCGCTCCGACGAAGGGCTACCGCTCGAAACGTCAGCTCTTGAATCTCTTTACGGTGGCCAATTCACATTATCAACCCAGTTGATAAAACCAAATTATATTGTTATACTAGAATAGAGGGGGTAAGTTTCTAAAGAAACTGTGGTGCTGCGTCGGTGGGAAGTAAAAAAAAAACTTAACCTTTCTTCAGGTCTCTTCATAGTTAATGCATTGGCGCGTTCAACAAACTCTTGTAAACTAAGTAACCCTAGTCGTACAGACTTACCCCCTCTATTCACGAGATATGTAAATTTGCTTGTCGGGGAAACCCCCTTATTGATATTTAGTACAATGATGCTTTCATTTCAAGTCGCGCGCTGTAGATTCGATGTCATTCGTGTGTGAATTGAAATTATGCTTCTTTGCTTGGTTTGAAAGAGAAAAAATTCCATCCATTAGACATTCAGTGTGTTTTCATTTCCTTCTGGACTTTTGATGTCATTTTCAATGACAGCGTCCATCTCCTGCAAGATCGCTTTTCGCGGAAGAGATAAGCATCAAGAGGCCACGAAACATATTTATAAGGATTTGTATGGGGAAAATAACGATTGTTTCTGTAACCTTTGAAAATGTATCAATTTAAATAAAAATCGTCTTACCTTACTTTAGTTGTGTGGTTTTTCCCTCCTGTGTGGTCTTCGAGCCGATTTATGACCATTCTATTGGTTTTAGTTTAACCGGGTTTGCTGTCTCATATGAATAGTGAATAACCCCCCCCCCCCCCCCCCACAAATCCGGACCTCGAGATTGGAAGCCTTTGCTTCACATATTGACCATTTTCGCATTACCCATAATACACCTTGTTTACCCCCAAAAATTTTGCACAAGCATTGTCTTCAGATTTTCTTGGTTTCAGGTTATGCAAAATTTTGAGGGGGAAACAAGGTGTATTAAAGGACAATGCGAAAATGGTCAATATATGATGATCAGAGTCAGCCGTGGTTTCCTTGTGGTAACATTATCTTTCCATGCATGCGCCTTCCGTGGCGTAAATTTCATCTGTAAATGTTGGGGAGTGACTAGTTTATTTAATTTTCGCCGTGTGTCATTTTCTTAAATAGGCGTTAGGCTGAACGATCAGCTTGCGGTTATTTACATGCATATGGGTTATTGACCAAGCGTTCGGTCAAGATGGCTGGATATTAGCCAAGTTTTTTTGCGTGTTTCTTTGCGTGTTTATGAAACAGGCAAAAAAAAGAACGAGGCCAATATCCAGCCATCTTGACCGAACAAGCTTGGTCAATAAAAAATTTATTATATGGGATAAAACACCAAAAAATGATCTTTGTACTTGAGAGCCAAACCGCGTAATCCCGAGTGGGCAAGATAGCTTCATTTTGACCGCTCGGGTAGCCAATCACAGAGCGGGATTTGTTTCATCTTGTCCGCTCACGGAGCTAGTCATACAACAATTGCCCGATTTCATACGGGGGGAACTGGTAACGAAATCCGTATATTATGGGATTATTCAACACAAGACCCCCATAGTCAGATAATGCACACCGAGCATTACAAAATACGTAAGTTTGGTGTTAATAAGGTCAATATTGAAGGAGATATAGCCATTCAAAACCTTGAAAATTTACTAAGAAATGTATGGATTGCCGGACACTTTTTCCGGACTCATATTTCTTAGTAAATTTTGAAGTTTTTGGTTGGCTGTATCTCGTTCAATATTAGACCGATAAGCACCAAACTTGAGGATCTTGTAAAGCTCGGTGTGCTCTTTCTGAGTAGGTGGGTCTTGTTTTGAATAATCCCATAATATACAGTCTAGGACCCAGTCCCCCCGTATGAAATCAGGCAATAGAGGATAATGCCAGTGAAAGATTGTCTAATTTTCCGAAAAACTGATCAACGCTCGTTTGGCCGAGAAACACGCGAAGACGACAGCAACTTGTTTAAATTTTGATGACAACCTTTCAGCCAAGGAAATTGTCAGCAAGCAAGAAAGAGGTGTTTATTTTCTTTATAACCCTCAGATATATTTCAAAAACACCTGCAGTGAAAATTTATACAATATTATGAAAATTTTGTAAAATGTTCAGTATGAAAATTAAATACTCTCTTACAAAGGAGCTATAAACTAATTTGATTAAAATTCCGGGAATATTCCGTAACCGAGAACAAAATTTTGTGTTGCCGAGTTTAAGAAAAGCCACACGTGGACCGGTTCGCGATTTTGTGAGAAGAAAATAGGCAAGCGAGATTTTCCAGTAACCTTGGTAATCCGGTGATGAATTCACATGGTACGGTTCATTCCGGTGGATTTTTTCGGGAAAAAGGTAATACCTTGCGCCAAAACAAACAATTGTAATTTTGTAGTTATGTTTGATTTTTATATTTTTCCATCTTGCTGTCTATTTGGAAAAAAATTCTAAAAGCTTCATGCAAGATAAAATCCGCAATTACTGAACCGAAATCTAATCAGTTGAATAAAAAAAGGGGCAAAAACTCCGAAGTAAAATTACTGGGTGATGTTCGTATTTTTCTATTTGTTATAATTTTATTGTTGTTACTATTTTTGTGGTCGTTGATGCCTATGAACTAAGCCGAATGTAGTCGCCTTATGGTCGAGCCGATGTTTCGGAAAAATCTATTGATTCATGTTTTAATTGCTTCGCTTTATGATACTCTTCAAAGCAGTGTCAACCTTTGGACGGATCGATCTGCCAGGAGAGAACCGTTATTAAACTAATGCAACAAATTGCTTTTTGTTTGACTCTTGTTTCTAGTGTTTGGGGTGTTTTGTCAACACACGGGCGATTGTTTTGTTTAAATTGTCTACAGGAAAGCGTTAGCCAGTTTAGAATTTTTCCATGTTTCTTCCTTGCCAAGGCAGCAAGCCGATTTGTTGTGGCAATATTAATTTTGAAAAGACAATAACATCGGTTCGATTCCGGCATGGATGCCTAGTACAAAAAATATATATAAAAAAATAAACAGCTATGACGTACTGTCAAACATTTTTTTCGGCATTGGTGAAAAGTTTTAGGTCAGTACGAGAGAGTTAGAACGCCCGTTGTTGCGTTTTTACTTGAAGTGATGTTTTATTATAGATTAAATTGTTTTTTCTGCGTGGGCTTTTTGAGGTAACCATTTCCTCATATTAAAACGACCTTGATTTGAATGAGCTTAATTTTAAAAATTGCATCCAAACTTGCCCGTTTTAATTATACATTTTTTCGTGGTTCCTGTTTAATATTGGCTGTTATCTAAATCTTTTTAAGACACATTCTTCAAAATTTCTCAGGCCAAAACAGTTCCGGATACACAAAGACAAGACGATATTTTCAGCTGCGCGTGGTTGCCCGTAGCGGGTATATTTTTTCTAGCTGTTTCGCCGCTCGCTTAGAATTAAATTTTTAAGCGTTTCTCGCAACCTATTAACACTTCGACTATTACAAAATGAAGGCTTTCATCGAATAAACAATGTCTGCATACCGTGACAGTCATCCCGAAAAATTAGATTGTGCGGAACAGCAGGGATGAACTGACAAAGGCTCCCAATCGCGTTATTAGAAACTAGAAAAATTACGGCACAATTGGTTTTGATCGGAAGTACGTACTTTGATATTAAATAAGGAAACGAAATGTTGAAAACGTGGAGTTATTGAAACCAATTCTTTGAGGATTATAAATTTTATCCGTGCTGTTTTTCACACCGTGCAAACACAAGATTATTGAAAATAATTGAAAAATTCTCTGTGAGGAATTGGGGCGTACGTAATGATGGCCTATGGTCTGAAATTTTAAATTGAAAACAATAGCCCGTTTGTTTTTGATATATATGGCTTGCGAGGTTTCATACAATTCCTTGCACAAAACAATTATCGAAGTTGTCTAAGCTGAAATGTCAAAAGTGTTTTTTTTATGTTACAGTAATAAGCTAGAAATTAAAATTGTAGAAATGTTTTCTCTGATTTTTTTTTATCGTTTTCTGGCGGCATTGTTAGAATCGCAAGGGAGCGCTGCGAATTACATACATGCCGCCGAGAGGAAAAGATTAAAACATCACGTTAGTAGTAGATTTACATATCAACTAAATGCACCTAACTTGATAAGCAAAACCGGACAAGAAATTTAATCAAGAATTCAAAGCTGTTTTTGAGCAATTATCATATTTTCCTGATATATGCATGTCATAAAGCAGAGAGTTCCTTTTCTCGATCAAAAAACTGATGCCTGTAAAATATTTCCGTGTTTAAAATTTGATATCGTGTTCGATGAGAGGTGAGTCCGATCAAACGAAAATGAATATCAAACCTGGATCAAACTACGAATACTGCTGACAACTAATTTATCTTTTTCCTCAGACTTCAAACAAACCGAACACACTGTTTAATCGGAATCCCCTTTTATATTACGATTTTGTAGCTGCCCGTAACATTTTTTTCAACCTGAAAATTTTCGTTTCGTTCAGAATATTTTTCTTCTGGGCATTATTTGTAAGTAAACTACTTTGTGTTAACTGTACCTGGTACGGACGAATAAATTTAATTATTCCTTAGTCAGCTGAACAAATAAAAGGGTTGATTTATTGAATACTATAAATAAATCGAACACCTTTGAAGACATTTTCGAATCTATTGATGACCAAATTGTGCGGACTTGTTTTTTTGCGAGGGGAACTGAAGGGAACTTATCGTTTCGAGTGAGGCTTTATGTTCAAGAAGAAAGTGAACTAAAAACCGCAGGTGGTCTACCAAATGACAAGGATCGTTTCATCTGTTTCAATGTGTGTTTACCACCAGCGAAAAGCTATCTCCGTGTTTTGCGCTCTCGACGCGAGATAATTGAGCAAAATAAAAACAACCTGGACAAAAACAGCCAAGCAATTAACACCCTTGTCATTTTCCTTTCATGTTTGCAGTGGATTACAGATCAGACGCCCGCGCATTCAGGCTAGAGGACCTCTCAGAGGACTTCCTCTTTCTCTCTCGATTCTCATGCACTTTGTTTTATGTGGCCTTACCATAGTATAAACGTGAAGAGTAAAATATAGAGATAAGTGAAAATCTAAAAGTGTGATAACTGGGAATTACTAAATGCCTTTTGAGGAATATGTACTTGAGGTACTTCGCTATGTAAACTTTGAATCGAAAAATGCAAACGTTTTTGCGATACATCTGTGCGTTTTTTGACCCTTGAATTGGACAGCCGTCGTGCGAGTATCCTCAGTTTCCTGTCTCGAAGAAGCACACACGTTTCCGCAAGGAGTGCGCGCGAAAGCTTTACATGCTGGAAATTACTAGACTTACATTTAATGCCTTTAAGGTTTTTAGAAATGTGAAGTGCTGCCCTCTTCTATATTTAATAGCTGCCTTTTGAGAAAAGGACCGATCTATCGGGAAAAAATAACATTAACTTTGCGACCGACCGGAACTGCAGGTGAGCAGGTCAACACCAGAGCGAGGCGAAGCGCGCGCTGGCGAGCGCTCAAATGAGATAAGAACGTGAATTGGCTCGATCAATTAGTTGAAGACATAAAATGGGAGAGCAGCTGGTTTTCTGATTCATTAATCTAGTGGCCTTCGTCGTTAATCGTCGAGGGAAGAATGTGGTGGACTGTAGCGTTCCTTTTACTTTGTTTCGCGAGCATTTCGCGAGGAAATGGTGGGGAGAGTAGGGGCAGTGCGAAGGTATTTACGCTTATCAATGATTAGTTGTTCGAAGTTCGTTCGGAGTGTTTCGTTCTTTTCAAGTGTTCATAACTCACTCACTGGTTTTTTACCTTTATCGATCGTCAAATTGATATGTTTGTTTTGTAATTTTGTTTCTTCACCTTTGTACAGAGACTCGCGGAACATCCTCTGCCGCGTTCTCTACCCGAGTCGAAGCTAAACGACTTGGCGGAGAGAACAGATTACCAAACATTCTACAACGACATATTTCTGAAGGGTGTCTATCGAGTACGTGTTCCCGGAACGACGGGTCACCACAAAGTCAAAATGGTAAGCAAAATAACGGGAAAATTCCGTACTTCCTTTATGTATTCAAGTAAACAAGCTTGGCACTTCTTTTAATTACCTTTCGGAGTCATCGCTGTTAAAACTAAAAGGGTTAGCCTATATATCTACATGAGAACGTTGTTTTGAAAAGACCAATTTCACTTCTTTTCGCGTGAGAGCCCGGCTTTTTTTTCTGTTTCACTAATAGCTATGGACAACCGTATTTTAAGTCAGCGACTTTGAAGGCGTAACTTTGTTATATGATTGTTCTTGTGAATGTTTTACCTGTAAAGCGATCGAAATTTACGAAGTCAACAATTGGATATTGCTATTTGTGAAAGCTTGTAGTGATCCATTTTTTTTTTAGAAATTAATCGGATGCAATATGAAGGACTGTCCCTTCTCAGGTAATAAACTATTTCTTGTATTGACAGCGATTTCCTTGTTTTCTTTACCAAAAATAATCTGCGGAAACAGAAATAGACGGTTGATTTAGCCTATCTACAGCCAATATTTTCGTATATACCATGGAGACTACATTTCGTATTAAAGCGCGATCTAAGTTCTTGCGGATTTTGCGCGCGGGCTGTTTTTATAAAATGTTGGAATAGCGGTGACAACATACTTATATTTTTTTACTTAAACACATTTTTGCATTGATTTAGAATCCTATGAAAAATAACCCACACTTTATAATTCAAGCTAAATATTGTATTCAAAAATTAGGCACCCCATTGTAATTTCCACTATGATATTGAATTAACAAATTATAACAACAATTGAAGAGAAAATTGGTTGTCCTGTATGGTGAATTCTGATATGCTGAAAAAATGTATAATTTGCATAATTTCTGCGTATGTTAGTATTTTCTCTTGCTAGCATGAATTTTTTATCCAAATATTATATTTTAGAATTACATATTAAAAGAAATCAGTAAATCAGTTCTCAAAGAAAATAAGTTTTTTTAAAACCAGAAAGTATCATTTCAGAAACAGGGTGGATTTTGACATTTTTTTGTTGGCTGCCATAAAGAACCCAGCCGAAAAAAGTGTCTTCACTTATTGTAGTAAATAAAATTAGTGAGTTCGTGGGACTAGTTTATTTATCCTAAGCCAGAGACATTCTTGCCCTTGTAAAGAGAATTGCCACTCAGAGACAGTGCTGAAAAAAAGTGAGATGACGAGACCATAAAATTTGACTTAAAATCCAAAAGGCTTTCATTTTCGAGGGAGTATTTGCCACCCTTTTTATTAGAATATGGCTGTTATTGAAAAAATCTTTAAAAAAAATAAAATTTCAGCCCTTCTAAATTATGTTTACATTGAAGTGACAAACTACGGAGGAAATTAAAAAGTAGCATAGCCAAACAACACATGAATCACATTTGCAAGTTAGGAAAGTTGTGGTGAGACGTTTTAATTATTTTGTTTCTTATTTGCATATTTGCCATCAGTTTTATTCAAGGATTTTTTGTTGTCTTAAATTAGCAATTGACAGATTCTACGTCTATTTATAAATTAAATCTCACCAATGAAAGTACTTGTGATATCAGTAAATATTTAAAATTTATTTTTCCTTTTTAAGCCAAGGTGTTCTTGATATTGAGTGGTTAGGATGTTATCAGGTCAATTATCCAGGGTGTCACAATCACTTAATAAAGAAAATCTATTTTTGATTAAATTGAGATGCTGGTTTCCCACAAATTATGGAATTTAGGCATTAATAAAATTCATTTATTGTCAGCGCTAATGACCTGATCTGGACTAAAAATGTTTCCTCTTGTGTGTACAGTTAGGCAGTTGTTTATTCTTACATGTAAGCCTGGTTCTCACGACAGAGTCGGAGTCGTAAGCAGAGTTCCAATTCCCCTTGTAACTCTGTCGTTTGCAGTCTAGTAAAAACTAGATTGTCGGAGTCGCAAGCAGAAAGGATGTACTCGAAGTTCCTGGAGCTAGCATTTGTGGTTGGTTTATTCTTCTGCTTCTGCTTGCGACTCCAACAATCTAGTTTTCATTATATTGTAAGTGACAGATAGCGTAATCAGAAGAAAATGGAAATGTTCTGTTTTATGAGTGTTATTACGATTGTAGTCTGAGTACAATGATTACAGGGTTGTCAATAAGATTTGAAGTATGCGGAGATATTTTGAAAGTAGACAGCTCTGGGGTCCCTTTTGTTAAGCGTTTTTGTAATGCCCGCATTTTTCCCGCTTATCTCTGCCAAATTGTAGCCGGTGAAAACATTTAAGTAGCCGGCGATATCGCCGGTCGCCAGTGCTTATCGACAACCCTGTGATTATGTATAAAATTCATAATTTATAATCTTTCCCCATCATACCTGAGGCAGATTTTTACCACCTCCAATGTACATGCAACTCTGAGATAAATTGCTATGTTCCAAGCTGATGTGTCTGGAGATCTGTGATCTTGATCTTAGGTTAAAAGTCTTACATTTAATATAGCGGTCTGAAATCATCTTTCTTCACTCATGTCTTTCTAAGCTTTAAATGTAAAGAACCCTTCAAGTCACTATTGACAATACACTTAACATCACTGTGCTAATCAGAACCTGACAATGTTCTAAGAGTTCCTTTAATCTTTTTTACAGTTTATAAAGAAACAATTTGAGGACCTCAATTGGACAGTGAACTTGGATGAGTTTGATGATTTCACTCCACTTGGCCCCAAGCGATTCACGAACATTATTGCCACACTCAACCCCAATGCCAAAAGAAGGCTTATTTTTGCTGCTCATTATGACTCTAAATATTTCCCTGATGATGGCAGTGGAAAGTTCTTTCTTGCTGCTACTGATTCAGCAATACCTTGTGCAATGCTAATTGAAATTGCTAAAATAGTGACTCCTTTGTTCAGAGCACGGCAGCAACAGGAAGCAAACATGACTGAGGCTGATGATGAGGTACATTTCAAGTCATATAAATAATATTGTCACTTGCCATTTTTTGGCAACTCTTAAAAAAATAGATAATTTTCCTTACTAGATATTTTACATTTTTTAAATATTACCTGATCACGAGGACCCTTTTGCAAACCACTTTGTGACGTACATGTGTAGGCTTTCATGTCATTTTTTTAACAATTAAAAGACCCGAGTTGCACATAAGCTTTAGGTAGAACTATGTTTCTTCAAACTTCTTGGTATACTAACTTGAGTGGATTGGAATATTCTGAAAAGGTATTTTGTGAATCCTCGTTGAATGATATGTATTTGCATCTGAGAGGTGATTGTTCATGTTTGTTTGAAGAGCTGGTGTCTTCAACCACCCCCCTCCCCCCACCCCACACACACACACCTCCCATTGTGGCCCCTGTGGGGGGAGGGTTGTTTTTCTACACTTTTGTCTCAGTTAGACCATACAGTGGTATGATAATCTGCTCTATTGGTTGTTTCCATGTAGCAGTCAGATGTCACACTGCAAATGGTGTTCTTTGATGGTGAGGAAGCATTTGTGCAGTGGACAAAAACAGACTCTCTATATGGTGCTAGACATCTTGCACAGAACTGGAGCAGCACACATCACCCGAAAGGCTCCAACACTACAATGATAGACACAATAGTAAGGACAATTTTAATGGTTCGGGATCTGTGCATTCTGAAGCATTGCTTGATGCAATGCCAAGTTAAAGTTGTTATTTAAAGTCAACTAGCATATTATACTGTATAATTTTATTTTATTATATCCATATGATAAAGTGAGCGTGTGAGTCCAGTGTTCCATCAGGCTGGAGCTTGTGCCAGGTTCCAACCCAAAAGGAGGGTGGTTCAATGTTACCCTTGGTGCTATTTAGTATTTTCCTTTGTTCTTGTGTATGCAGAGTTAAATTGTACTTATTATAACACAAAGGAAAATACCAAATTATATCAAGATAATCATGGTAAAATTGAACCGGTCCAACATTTACCTGTTGTTAATCATTGACAAGTCCCAGGCTCATTGTATGATATATATGATATATGGCTTGAGTGTTTCCTTGTATGACCCAAGTATGATGCGTCTGGGGAATAAATTTACAGGAAAAAACAAGGATCTGTTGTATCTCATATTACAAATCATGGCAACGAGGTAAAGATCATTGGATGTTTTCCTAGCTGTTATAACTCACATTGTGAGGAGAAAAATAATAATATTTCACATCCAATAAGCAACATGTGGGACATACTGTTGCATTGGCCAGAGGACTACAGCAGTGTGGTTGAGTTAGGCTGAAGGGTGCTAGTAGCTGACGGTAGTGTTGTAAGTCTGAGATCCCAGGTTCAAGCCTTCCACCCTGCCAACAGTGGTATTGCAAATGTTGCTTGGTAGACCGACTTCAAATCCTCCATTACACTTGTCCATCCCTCACCAGTTAAGAATTTTGACTAATATAATGTTCATTTAACATATTTATTTCCTCTATTTCACACATACCTGAAGACTAGATACATGTTGTATCTTGAAGCTAAGTGCTTGTTTTGACCACTATAAAAAAAACATTTTGCATTTTTGCTAATCACAGAATGCATTCAAGGCTGTGCTCTAAGAAACCCAAAGGTTCCAAACCATGAGATCCAGGGTGCCCAGCACTGAAGCTTAAATATGAAAAAGGAAGTTTATCTGGTCGCCTAATGTCAAAATTTAGTCGCCTGAGGGACTTGGGTGCTCTTAGAGCACAGACCTGCCATACTATCTGCAGTAAAGCATGCCCTGTAATTTAAAATTGGTCAATCACAGAGCGATACAATAGGTTATGGTACTTTTTGTTGGTCCTGAGATTGTAGTGTGTAGTTCATAGTGACTGTTGTGTGTTTGATCTCTTCTAAACAGACTGCCTTGGTACTGTTGGATCTTATTGGTGCGTCTAACCCAGTGTTCTATAATTCTTTTAAAGAGACTAATGATTTATTTGAGAGAATGCAGCTCATTGGTATGTATATTGCATTTCGGATGAGTTATATCAGTTCTTCAATAGAAATGATCGTCTTTTGTCATTGTCCTATCATCCATTGTCATGATATCCTTTCTCTATAAATGTTCAAAGTAACTATGCACCCACCCACCCCAAAATCTAAATGGATGGCAAGGTTCTCCTTAAGTCCCAGGACAACATTCCAGTTTATGGAAGGTGCAGTGGCCTAATGGTTACAAGTTAATGTGTGCTGGAGTCTTGAATGGGGGAGGAGGGGTGGGGGATAAGTTCTTACCTCAGCTGGGGCCACTTTATGCTACAAAAATAGAGTTAACCGCCTCTTTGACATAGAGAGGTTCAGAGTTTTCTACTAAGGTTGCTTCAGCCATTCAAAAGTTTCTCCCAGCCTGGTAATGGATACACTTGCCTCCAGTGCAAAATTTACTCCATAATCCATAATCCACTGTAGTTTTGTATGCCAATTTTGATTAGAACGTCGTTTGATGAGCAGTAATCAGATTGGGAGTCACAGAAAACCATATTTCTTTCCTGGTCTAATGGATAGAAGATACCTTGTGGAAGATGATCACATACCTTTCTTAGAAAGAAGTAAGTAACATGACTGTTTAATGTGTCAAGTTGGTGAATCAATAACACTTTTCCCTGAAGGCTCAGCTTTTAAGACATGGTGACCAAGTAGTGTACAGTTTATTGGCTCGGGCTCCAGTGCTGGTTGGGAGGTGTGGTGGCCTAATGGTTAGGGACGGACCATGAGAAAAGTGATGGGGGGGGGGGGGGGTGGTCATTGTTGGATTTGCTAAAACTTTTTTCAGAGAGTTTTAGTCGCATGCTTTTTTTTTACAGTACAAGTTCTTTTTTCGGAAGGTATAGGGCCTGCATGAATTTTTTTTTCTATTTTTTTTTTCCTTGTATGAATTGTTTGGCTTTCCCCCCCCCCCCCCCACAGAACCCTTGCAGTGGCTCTCCACAAAGGAGTATAAATGATTACTCATAAAGTAATGCCTTTTAAACCAAACTGGCTCTTAGCTGCCAGCGCTTAACTCCAGTTTCCGTAGCATGAATTAAGTGGCTAGGAGTATTTCTACCCCCTGGATGGGATGCTAGTCCCTCGGAAGGAATATGGCGTTTTCCATACTAAGCTTTGTAAATTTGCGTGGAACGTTTTGGCAAATACCTCGTGAACTGGGCACAACACAGGCCTGAGACTTGGGGAAAATTTTTATTTATTTATCATCTACACTTGCTGAAATTCTAAGCTTCTGTGGTTGAATTCTTTTGAATGTTAGTTTTTGATAGCGTGACAGTGAAAATCACCAATATTTTTGTAATTTGGCTATTAAGGCATGGCCCGCCTAGATTAGCTATTGCTAGTTGTGGGCATGCCCTTTTTTGTAAAATTTCATTAAAAATAAAGTGTGAAGTGCAAATTGAAGTGAAGTGTGAAAGTCAGATTTGACAATGAGTCCATGAATCACTGTCTTGAATCACAGTGGTAACCAGAGGTCTCGATTCTTAGTGCTGACAATAAGGATCAGGGTTTTTGGGGATGAGAATGCTCCTAGAGTCGCAGAAACTGAGGTATTATGAGCTGGAGGCCTGATTATTCCTTTAGCCATGTTGATTTAATTTGTCTCATTTATTTGTGTTTCATTATTAGATGTAAAAGTACTGCATCTGATCTCACTTCCATTTCCACCATGTTGGCACAAGGGGTGCGACAACTCATCTTCTATAGATCACGAGGCTGTTAAGGATTTGTTAAAGATCTTCCAAGTGTTTGTCGTGGAATACTTTGGCCTGTCAGTGGTATAATTTATACAACACTGTAATCCAATTTTATGGGTCATGGATGGTCCCTCTAAATAATGCAGTGTTTGCAAAACCAGGCTTTTGCTCAAAATGCTTGCAAAATTTTAGTTGGTGCTTGTCTTCTCATGTTTGCGTGCATATATTTATAACTGCTCACATAATTGGTTTTAAGTGGAAATAGTTTTTTTTGTTAATTAAAGTGCTTGTTGCTTGCAAGGCCTACTTTTGTCAATGCTCACACCTGCAAAGGAAAATTGCGTGCTCGCAAATGCTTGCTAGAGACCATTCAATTCCCCTAAAGTTGATTCGCAGAGAGGAAGCACCTTGTTGCAACTACTTGCTTATTTTTTTAATGTATGAAACCATGTTAATTGTATATTCATATCACTTTTAATTATGCAAAGGGTTGTAGCATAATAATTTATTATAGTTTTCCAGAAATGAATAATGATGGGAACACTTCAGTTGGTTTGACTGTAGAATGTTATTAGGCTGGTGGTAATTGGTTTTAGAGATTTCTGTCTACAAAGGTTGACTGTGTGATTTTTATGTGAAACCGACTTAATAATAATAATCATAATAATGATTATGTTAATGATAATAAGGGTAATGATAATAATAATAATAAAAGTCTTTATTTAGCAGTTCTTCCAAACTATGATATATATATGTAAAGTGAGTGATGTAGTGGCCTAATGGTAATTAGTAGAAACTCAGCTGTGTTCTATTGGAAATCCCTGAATCTGATTGGTTCTCCCACTGTTTTCTATTCACTGATAGATAACAATTGCACATGTGTTGCTCTTTGGAGGCCACATTTTTCTTTATTTTTGGTGTAAAAGTACATAAAATGGTAGCTTTAGGAATGCAGTCCTTTAGTGTCTCTACTAAAACAATTAAACCACTCGCCCTCGTTTTCTCTGAGCAGTAGTCAACTTGACTGCACGTCATTGACTCTTCACTCATAGAAAACTTGGGTTGGTAGTCTAGCTGTTAATTCATTGTCCTGGCTGGGGCACTGTGTTGTGTTCTTGGACAAGACACTTCACTTCCGTAGTACCTCTCTTTGCCTGGGGTGGATAAATGAGGGTATAATTATGTTTACTCGCTTCACGATAAGGAAACCAGGATTACATGTAGCTCCGTCCTGATTGATCACTAGGCTTCACCGCTTGTGCACAGACTTCTATTGACATGCTACTTAAGGTTCATGTCTCTGTGCCTGTGAAATTAAAAAAATAATAATAATTAACATTGTGGTGGACATCAACCTGAACTGAATGACTGTTTTCCAAAAAATCCGTTCATTGTTCGTTTATTGAAAAGAAATTTTAAAGTGTATGATGGATACTAATAAATAAATATTAAAGAAAGCAATATATAATAAAAATTAGCGAAAGCAAACAACGTTTTGAAGTCATCATTAATGAAGCCAGGATGACTTCAAACTGTATAATGGATAAAAGCATAAATTTAGCAAAATTTGACCTAATGCACTCAACAAAAATACTATTCATCCCAAAAATTAAAGATATAAGTTTATTAATTTTGAGTTAAGATTTAATGAAATGTATATTAAATTAAAGTGCTCTCTTGCAACTACAATTTTATTTTAACATATTAAAAATGGAGAGGTTATAATTTATGTTGACCGCAGATACCTTAATTTCAGATGGCTTTCTCTGGTCATATGCTCCTGCGAGACCAGTGGAAGATGATCTCTTGCAACTAAAATTTTATGTTAACATATTCAAAATGGAGAGGTTATAATTTATGTTGACCGCAGATACCTTAATTTCAGATGGCTTTCTCTGGTCATATGCTCCTGCGAGACCAGAGGAAGATGATCTCTTGTAACTAAAATTTTATGTTAACATATTCAAAATGGAGTGGTTATAATTTATGTTAACCGCAGATACCTTAATTTCAGATGGCTTTCTCTGGTCATATGTTCCTGCGAGACCAGAGGAAGATGCCAGGTTACCTGTGTGATTATTAAATCAATATTAAATTTATGGGTACTTGACAGCTATTTCACTGTTTTACTGCTTTTGCAATTAAATAACAGTTTACTTTTTTATATAGCTTTACTATTCTGTCTAGAAAAGAACTTTTGATATAATAAGATGAATTTACAATGTACTTTACAGATTTGAGAGAAAAGGTTTTGACTTTGTTAACCAAAGTTAAAAAAAAGCTTAATATTTTGTTGCTCGATGATTGAAAAAGAGAGAAATTTTTATTTTATATATACCATAAAATTATCCAAATTGTTGTGGGAAGTATCATGATTATTATTTGTCTCCTGTAGTATTAATGAAATCAGGATTGAAGGAAGTTGAGCCAGAATTGACCAAGAGTCGACTAAGAGTGCTTTGGTTAGCCTATATTTCACTCCGATTTGGTGGCAGTTAGTGCAATGATACACTTAAAAAAAAAAAAAACAGTCCAGACAATCGCATGATCCCTGAGCTCGAGTCTTGGCTCAATTCCTAAGCTATCTCAAAGAATAGCTCAAGTCCTGGAAATGAGTTTAGTTTATTCAATAGAGGTTTAACTACCAGCTCAGCCTTGATTTTTTGCCTTGCACATGTGGAACACAAATGTTGGTCACATGCTAGAGGTCATCTTTCAAATCTGGATTAAAAGCAAAATTGAACTGTGGTTCAGTTTGTTACCTTAGAATCGCTAGTTTCAGTATAGACACCAGCACTTGTTGCATTTTTTCCTATTGGTCCTACGATTCTCGGAAGAACATTGGGCTGGGTATAACCAGCTGTGAAAATGCCAACCTTGGTCACAGGGTCTTGCATCTTCTTGCCCTCTCCTCCCTTGCTTTATGTGGGTGGGAAGGTGAGAGGCCTGGGAACAAGGTGTGAAAATGCAAAAACCTTCAGGTCATCTTTGGTTCATAAAATATTTTTATCACCATGGAAGTGGTTTAGATTGACAGGTATACTTGACATTACTAGTTCAGCAGACATGTTTACTTTTGTTTCACATTGCACGATTACAAGACCTGTTGAAGGTGTACATTCTGAACCAGTGAGTGTACTAAAACTAGTAAAATGAAATCAGGGCTTTGACAATGACTGGCAAGGGATATGGGGACAAAGGAATCTTCGTGTAGCTTGACAAGGGGTAGCCAGCAGAATTTCAGACATCTTTCTCTGGTGTTGCCCTTCTGAGAAAAGATGTCTTTTCTCTGGGAGCACACAGCTGGAGGAAGATGTCTGACATTCAGGTTTGACAAGGGGTGTTAAAGAAAAAAAAATGTCTTCAATATTATAGTCCATACAGTATTATCACCAAGATGAATTTCTCCGAAGAAATTTCGCTCTTCATCTAAGGTTGTCACAATAAAAATTAATATGCTTTACATCAGTGTCTCAAATGTTAAACTTGTTATTTGTAATGATTTGTGGGACGAAGGGCCCTTAGTGATCAGGTTCCAGGGGGTGGGGGTGGGTACTCCGTCATCTGGGCTATACAGGGAAATGCCACTGGATAGGGTATGGTTTTTGACCGCTCAGTCCTGAACAGGGTGTATAATTGAAGCAAGTTTAGGTGTGGATATCAAGGAGTTGTCTTAGACAGGGTATGGCTTCAGGACTTTTAAGCAGAATTATCCAACAACAGAAATGTTGATCAGTGTGCACCCCCCCCCCCCCCGATCAGGTTTTTTTTAGCAACCCTAAGTTTTACAAATGCCAAAAAATAACAAACCAAGCAACTACAAAGATAACTATAATAAATGTTTTATTAGTAATTAAAGCCATAAACAGTTTTAGGCCTTCTTTTTCGTAATTTATACTGCTTGTGACCAGTAAGAAAATCAGGGCAAAAACTTATACTAGACTGAGCACAGACAAGAGTAGACTTGCCTACAAATCAAGCTCTAAGAGCGAAAGCGAGCGTGAGGCACCAGAGCTACTACCAAACCGGAAATGAGAAGACAGGTGAATTGTGATTATGGCCTCCAGAAATGCTTTTCCCATTAAATAGCCCGACTTGAAAATACAGTAATGAGTAATGAAGCATACAAATTTATATTTTCTTGTGTTTGTGAGTGGAAAAAGACACTGAAAGTGCTATAATTGCATGTGCATTACCCAAGAACACAAAATAACCCTGGCCAACACTCGCAAATAGTATGTTCAGTAGCACGTTTACATTACAGAGATTCCAACCATTTGAAATGATAAAACAGAAGGTTTCGTAAGCAGCTAAGCCTCTAGGGGTCTGGGGACATTCTCTCCTGCAAAGAATCAAAAAACTTATAGGCCTCTAAGATGTTATTTCCTACTTTGTTGTTTCATTGGATAAACCGCAAACAAACGCAAACCTCACACAAAGTTAACACAATCCAGTGCATTACAGGGCTCACAATGCTTAGGCTCAAGTTTAGGATGCCAAAGCCCAAGGTAACAGAGGTAACCCAAAAAACCAGCAGCAGATTTACACTAAAAGACTAGTGAAGCAGGGACAATGTTGAAAACAGGAGGGTTGGAATCTCTAATTTACAAGTTAGGGCCCAGTTATATGGTCTTGGGTACCCGAGACAACCCTCCCCCAAAGGCAACTTTATTGAGCGTTTATATGACAAAAAATTGTCCTTGTCGGCTGAGTAAAAGTTGACCCTGTTTTCTTTTCCTACCTGCCCAGACGAGACAACTTGCCTACCCAAGTTGTCTCACCTCCGAGACAACTCAGATAGGAACCTGTAAACGGTTGGTAGTATTTTTCAATGTTTTAGTGAAAAGCTACCTCGTCCAGGGTAATTTGGGGGGAGGGTACCCGAGACCATATAAATGCGGCCCTAGTTCCTACACTGAAGCTAGCCAGTGAAGGCAAAGTGGCCTAATGGTTAGAGAACTGCAATCAAGCCGTCTGGGTTTCAACTCTGGCCAGGGGTTAAGTGCATTCTCTTGGGCAAGACACATGCTGATGTACCCCAAGGGGTCACATTAATACCCTACTTCAGTTTATGCTATGGAAACCTGGATAAGCTCTGGCCTGAACATAGAAAATCTGGTTATTGTTTCATGTCGCTAAAAACACATGCATCCATCCATACAGTTGCAACTCTTTCTGCAAAATTTCACAAGCAAGTTCATAGCAAGCTAAGCGTCATAGATATCAAGGAACCTGTTACTATCAAACTCACTGGAGTGGTAAAACTGGAGTTACTTAGAAATTTGAATTCAAAGCAGTTTGCTTCTTAACACATGATCTGAAAAAATTGTCACATGGTTCGTGTTTGTGAGTGTCCCTGTCAGCAATGATGTTATTTTAATGGTAGCTTCATGGCCATGTAAACATCGTTTTTCCAGAATTTGTCTGAACAATAATGACGCTCTCAAACCAACAGAGTCGGAAAACTCACGAGAATAGATGTATTCAGGTTGAAAGCGGAGAGTATCCGAAATTTTTCGGTTTGCTTTCCAATAATTATAATAATAAACAGTGTCCACGTGATAAAAGCATTTTACCAATCTAGTGATTTTGATAGTATCGGATCCTGAAAATTCAAGTCTTGGTTACTGATTTCTTTGAAAAACCCACTGTATGCAACAGTTTATGCCAGTTACATATCAGAATGAATTGTATGATGCGTGAAGTCATAACTTGCATGTAGATTCTTCTCGTTTTACAAATTGTACTCTCACTGGGCGATCAGGAATGATAACTGGGCCATGAATCGTCCGCTCAACTGTTTCACCAACAGGAACAAACAGTTGGTAATTTTGTATGATCCTTGTTAGCAGTAAGTACTGTTCGAGCTCTGACACTCTCCGACCTACACACATCCGTGTGCCAAACCCAAATGGTAACGAAGCAAATGCGTCAACATTTCTTCCCCCATCCGAAGTTTTTTTATTAGTTCGCAGCCATCTCTCTGGTTCAAAGGAGGAAGGATCTTGAAAATAATTCTCACTCATAGCCATGGCATATGTAAGAATCATGACCTGTGTACCAGCCGGGATTTTGTATCCACTCAAAACTAAGTCTTGTTCAGTTATTCGGTGCAAGTGAAACACTGGGTACAGTCTAAGGACCTCCTTGATGCATGCTTTTAAGAAGGGCAACTTGGACAGTGATTTAGAAGTGGCAATTTCTCCCAGACCAAGGACTGTAGAAATTTCTTCGTACAATTTCAGTTGCTTGTCTTGGTGTTTTGCCAAAAGATGTAAGCTCCACAGGATTGCAGTTGCTGTTGTGTCGACCCCAGCAAAATATATGTCAACATAAGTTGCCAACAGATCTTCGTGTGTCATGTCAGAATTCAAGGCCAACAATTTTAAAAGCTCCATCTTTTCACTGCTTTGATTCTGTTCTGTGTCTTGCTTCTCGAACTCTTTTAATTTTCTTTTTATCACCTTGTCGGTAAACTCATAAAGTTTATCATAGTTGTATACAAACTGTTTGTACATCTTTGTTGGAAAAATTTTGTGCAGCCAAGGAGGTTGGACGTGTATGTGAGCTGTAGAGTGCAAAAAGTTGGCAACAGCGCCAATGAACTCTTCTACTTCCGGTTTAATCACATCCTCTAAAGCACCAAACCGTTCATCAAATAACAGCAGTGATACGGACTCAAAGGACCACTTGAAAAGCTCGTCTTCAATCAAAGGAATCTCATTTTCCAGGCCGTGGCGTCCTCGAAGATTTTCCAGCCTGGCAACAAATTCCGTGACGATTTCATTAAAAGCAGGTTCATACTCGGCCACACTTTTCGGTTGAAGCATTCGTTCGTTGACTGGTTTTCGATGTTTGTACCAGGTCAGCCCATTATCGAAGATTAGCCCTGCGGGCTTGCTAGTATCTTTCCTGTAGTACTCCATGACTGGATTTTCTGGTCTGCGTGGAATTTGTCCCTCGGACCGTAGCACAGTAGCTACATCAGATGGGTTGGAAATCTTGACATTGTCCTCAACCCTCAAACCAGTGAACTTTGTTCTAAATATTGGACCGAACCTTTCCACATTCCTAACTTGCGCTTTTAATATGATTTTTCCTGCATCCAAGTCATTAGTTCTCTGCTGGAAAGCGAGGAGTTTAAGACCATCCAGTACGAATTTCTTTGCCAGAGAAATGACTCCCAAATTCGAATGAGGACCAGGCAAATCATCAACAGTATAAAGTTCCTCGGTTTCTTGGGTATTTTTGCCAGAAGCCAAAGCAAACAACCTGTTAGGACGATTCAAGTTTCTTTTACAGTTTAACTGAACCGAAATGGCAATATTGACACTAATTAAGCGCATTATTTTAGGACTATAACCGCCACGATGGAACGCTACGAGCACATCACGTGACATGTTGTAGATGACGCTTTGTAAAACCCATCAAGTGTCCACAGGTAAAGTTCACGTGTACCATTCCTCAATCCTGGGACAGGGAGGGCCCGAAGTTAAGTAAAAATGTCAGCTGAGGTGAAAGAGGGAGATAAACCAGATTCTGGAGCTGTTAAAGTAACTGCAAAGAAACACAGATGGTATCTGGGAGGTATCGCTTCCGCAATGGCGGCTGCCTGCACTCATCCGCTGGATCTCCTGAAGGTATGAAATTGAAAAGCGAAAGTTGACGCTACAGGAAAGATAAATTCAACCGATTGCAGTATTAGTGTTGTTGGCAAGCAAAAGAAACTAATTTTCTTGCTTATATGCGCAGCTTTAACGAGAAATGGGCTGGACTAGTTTCCGCTTCACTTCATACTTCATGTAAGCGTAGTTAAAAGTAAGCATTGGGTTTCATCTTTCAAAACTTACGATTCTTATTTTTGATCATGTGAATTATCGGGCAAGCTGATCGGTGGTGAATCCTTTGGCATGAGGCTGTGTAGACCGGAAAAAGATGTCTCACTGCTTTTTGTTTGTATGTAATTGTTTTTACACTGCAACCAAGGTGCACTCCATTAATTGAAGCTTGAAAACACTGAAGCTGACTGTAATGGTCCACTTGTAGCAAATTTTGCACGGGTTTCCACTCTTAATTGCAGGGTATGACAAAAAGAGGTGTGTTATAAGACCCAGGCGGCACTCGGAATTTCTGCAGTGCAACCTCTTTTGTGTCTCTTGCAGGTTCATTTGCAAACTCAGCAGCAGGTAACACAGAGGTTGTTGTCCATGGCAGTGCATGTAGTGCGTTCACAGGGTGTTCTGGCACTCTACAATGGACTGTCAGCTTCTCTTATGAGACAGGTAATAAGATCACAAATTCTACCTGGCATGAACTGCAGAGTGTTCAAAGGCCAAAAGGAATAAAGATGACTTAGGCAGCAAAAAACTCTCATTCAAAATTTGTCGACATTTTTTTCAGCTTACATATTCCACAACACGTTATGGATTGTACGAAGTAGTGTCGCATGAACTAAGGAAAGGAGATGGTAAGTAGAGGTTTTAGAAGCATTTCATTGTGCAACAACAATACAACTGATTATGATGATGTTGATGTTTATGTCGATGATGATGACAGGGGCGGATCCAGGATTTTCTGAAAGGGGGGGTTGTACAGATGTCGGTGATTTAGAAGGGGCCGTAAGGCCCCTTCCAACTAGGGAGGTCTGGGGGCATGCCCCCCCAGAAAAATTTGAAATCTAGAAGCTCGGAAATGCAATTTCCAGCATTCTGGGCATCAAAAGGCGTGTTGTTGTAGCCTGTATTTCAAGGTTGGAAAGAGTGTTTTTTTTGACGTTGTCTTCCGTTCTAGAAATCTTCCGTTGCTTTCTTGCATTACTTATTAGTTTAGTTCTAGTAGAAGAGAGACTAAGAATTACAAACTGTGAATAGACGGCTGCAAGAGGCATGACAGGCGGCAGTAAACCGCCGGTAACCGGCTTTTATTGAAACCCTTGCCGGCGGCCCGTTTGTACATTATTGTAGTACACTTTTATCGCCAATGGCAGAAGGCGAGTGATGGCCCCATGCCTCTGGCGTGAGCTCTTAACAGTTCCAGTGTCATACCTGTCCCCCAAAAATATGATGTTTAGATTTTGTGAAGGCATGATATAAAATCTGGGATTAATCTTATTTCTCAGACAGAAATTAAAAAATAATAATGTATGATTGAACTGTCCAGCAGTTGTTGTCGTTTTTCTACTGCATTAGCATACCTCATTAATCAAACAACGAAGCCTCTTTTACGCTTGAATGAATTTCACCTGTGTTCCTATTATATATGACCCTGAGGACGTCACGCGATCCTAATAAGACTTTCTCCCAAGTAACTGATCCCCCACACTGACAGAAGTTGCGAAATGTATAGAGAATTTTGTTCTTATTTTTTTTTAAAGAAAGAATTAAAAAAAATAAAAATGCTGCTCAAAGGGGGGGTTGCAACGCCCTCAACCCCTCCCCTGGATCCGCCCCTGGATGATGATGATGATGATGACGATGACAATGATTAAGTTCCGTCATACACTTACTCTTTTATATGGCAGACCATTCTGTTTAAAACTTGTGGAATACACTTACATCATTGCTCTGTAGTGTGATTAGTTTCCATGAGTGGCATAGACTTGTATTTTTAGCTGAGCTCCAGCAACCTGAAGGGCCACTGAGTGGAGCCCCATACCTATAGAAATAGGAGACCCATGCATGCATAGAAATAAGAGAACCCATGCAGCTCACTTTCCATGGTCAAAATGGCTAGCGGCATAGCTAGCGGGTGCATGCACCGTATGTACGCCGTGCAACCAACCCTTTATTTTTCCTTAAAACTGGTTGCCCTAAGATTTAGTTGTCTTGGGCAACTGGGCAACTGCTAATTTTGAGCACTGTTCCAGAAACGGTTTAACCTGGTTAAGATTAACGTAAGCGTGCATCTTTGATATTGGACATAAATATTATGAGGCATTGACAACTGTCAAAACAAGATATCCACTGACCAGTATCACATGACCATATTGTGGGCTCAGGTTTGGGCTAATCGATGTCACAGGTTTTTTTTAAGTTGATCCCTGGCCAGGTAATGGTTTTCCATTGTATCATGGTCTCAGGTCCTATTTTTTATCTTGTAGTCTTTTTTCATAAATTGTCAGCATACGGTAATTTCTGTGATTGGAGTTGACGATTAATTCTGATTGTTCTCGGAAACAAAATCTTTCTTGAGGAGTTGCATACACTAGTATTTTCATGTAGATCATTTTCTCGAATTATTAAGAACCAGAAAACAGTATGGAGCTCCACTTTTAGGCTTGGCTAAATCTATAGATCTAGAGCATATATTCACTCGTGTGATAAAAAATAAATTAAAAACTATTAAGTAGACAGAGTCAAGAAACTACAATATCATAAAAGATAAATAAAGAATACACTTCTCCAAGTTTCATTTGTGTGTGTTATTCCAAACTTCAGATAATTGTCAAAATATTCCGCACAAATTTAAAGAGCCCAATATGGAGCTGCCATATTGGTGTACCTCAGTGGAACACCAAATGAATATGGCAGTCAGAAATAGTGTAAACATCTGGAATTTGCTAAGGTTTATCTACTGTAGGTGACTGATCACCTGCACTGAACAAACAAATCTTTTTATAAACACTTTTCCTAAAACTCGCAAGATAAGTATGTGTTTTGTACAAACACAATCACAACTTTATGTCACGAACCACCATAACTCTGAAAATTTAAAATATGTCAGTTTCTAAACGAATGACACTGTTGAGCTGAAAAGTTGTATACAGAAATAAATTTAGCACCTCTTGACTTATGCCTGATCAATGAGTATTAAAAGTTTGGCGGCTCTATTTTATAATTTTATGATGTCACGGGCAGCCCTCTCCCCCAAATTTTGGTCAACTCAGTTTTTTGGGCAAATTGTCCCTCCCCCCGGGCACAAAATTGCCTGTATGTACGCCTATGTATAGAGGTAATCTCGCCCTAGATTTGTGCGAAGGGCGGTAGCACTAGAGTGATAATCAGATTACACGAGTCATACATGCCTGTACTCTTTAGTTTTAGGCCATTCACTTTTGAAGTGCATATACATGTACAGTACACTTGTTTGACTGTTTTATGTTTTATTGAGAATCATTCAAGGTGAGGGGGGCATTAATGGTAGCCTCCCACGCAGATGCCCTTTGGGCTTCGTCACAAGTTTCTTCCCCATAGACGTCTGCTGAATTGAACGACCACTTCCATTCATGGCTACCAACCAATCAGAGGTAACTTTCCAGTTTTGGGAAAACGATTCACAGCATGTGATAGGATAGCTGTCATGCAGTGAGTCAATAGTGATTGTTTTCTTTAATTGGATTAAACGGCCTGTGAACGGAAGTGGACGTTTGGTTCAGCAGACATCTGTGGGGAAGGTATGCGTGATGAAGCCTAAAGGACGTCTGCGTGGGAGGCTACATGAATGGATGACAATTTAGATGTCACCTTGCATGCATTAATTGGGTTTTGAAATAAATAGATACCTTGTCTGTGTTGATGAAATACCTTTTTTCCCTTTTAAAAACTATTTTTAGCCCCACTACCCTTTTATCAGAAAATTGCTGTAGGAGCAGTTTCAGGTAAGGTCAACATGTACACGTGTTGAAGTTTATATCAAATTTTGATGTTGATTTTATCAGGAAATGAAAATTTATTTATTAATTTTTGACATCCCTTAATTTTAGACCTCTTATGTATATGCTTACATGTGTAAATGTTCGGTATGGTAGAATTAATGTTATACAGTGTGTAAGTTGATAAATACTATTATACACTATATACACTGTAACAAGAGTACGAAACTGGGTTTTATTCTGTAACAAAGATTGACACATGAGAGGTCCATTACCTGTCTTGGCTACCAGTATTTTCTAACTATTGGAGTGACTGCTTAAAGGGACACTGTCACAGGGATTTGTTGGCTTTTTTGGTAATACTGTACTAAGATAATGATTAATTATTTTTTTAAGTAGTTTCTCTCGTACAGGAAATGCTCCTTAGGACGTCAAGATGAAATTATGAAGTAAATTATTGAGTGAAGTGGGAGCCATAATTAGTTTTCAAGGGGAGAAAGCCAGCCTGACTTTTTCAAGTTGAAATCTGAAGCTCCTGTTGGTATTAATTTGTAGCTTCATTGCACTCATGTCCAGCCACTTATATTTGTAGATGTCCAATCACTATGGTGTACATATGTCTTGAATTTTTTAAGTAATGCTGGTGATTGTGTCCCTTTAGGGTTGTCTAATTAATCTCTTATTAGTGGAGATGGGTGGGTGGGGGAGTCCAGAAGAATAGTATAATAATTGTTACAAAGGACAGGCGGGGTACAGGAGGCAGGAGAAAAGAAGGTGGGAAGCTAGACGGGGTGGGGGAGGAATGGAGAGGTACAGGAGGCAGAAGAAAAAATGTGGGAAGCGGGACAGGGGTAGGGAATGACAGGAGGTGGAAAAAAAGAAGGTAGGAAGCTGGATGGGGTGGCGGAGGACAGGAGTGATACAGGAGGCAGGAGAAAAGAAGGCAGCAAGCTGGACGGGATGGGGGAGGACAGGAGAGGTACAGCAGGCAGAAGAAAACAAGGTGGGAAGCTGGACGGGGTGGGGGAGGACAGGAGAGGTAAAGGAGGCAGGAGAAAAGAAGGTAGGAAGCTGGACGTGATGGGGGAGAACAAGAGGGGTACAGCAGGCAGAGGAAAAGAAGGTGGGCAGATGGACGGGGTGGGGGAGGACAGGAGAGGTATGGGAGGCAGAAGAAAAGAAGGTGGGAAGCCGGACGGGGTGGGGGACGACAGGAGGGGTATAGGAGGCAAAAGAAAAGAAGTTGGGAAGCTGGACGGGGTGGGGGAGGACTGGAGGGGTACAGGAGGATGGAGAAAAGAAGGTAGGAAGCTGGACGTGATGGGGGAGGACAAGAGGGGTACAGCAGGCAGAAGAAAAGAAGGTGGGAAGCTGGACGGGGTGGGGGAGGACAGGAGAGGTAAAGGAGACAGGAGAAAAGAAAGTAGGAAGCTGAACGTGATGGGGGAGGACAAGAGGGGTACAGCAGGCAGAAGAAAAGAAGGTGGGAAGCTGGACGGGGTGGGGGAGGACAGGAGAGGTATGGGAGGCAGAAGAAAACAAGGTGGGAAGCCGGATGGGATGGGGGACGACAGGAGGGGTATAGGAGGCAGGAGAAAAGAAGTTGGGAAGCTGGACAGGGTGGGGGAGGACAGGAGGGGTACAGGACGCAGATGAAAAGAAGGTTGGAAGTTAGACGGGGTGGGGGAGGACAGGAGGAGTACAGGAGGTGGAACAGGAGCTGGACGGGGTGAGGGAGGACAGGAAGGGTACAGTAGGCAGAAGAAAAGAAGGTGGGAAGCTGGACGGGGTGTGGGGAGGACAGAAGAGGTACACAAGGCAGAAGAAAAGCGAAGAAGCTGGACGGGGTGGGAGAGAACAGGAGAGGTACAGGAGACATGAGAAAAGAAGGTAGGAAGCTGGACGTGTTGTGGGAGGACAGGAGAAGTACAGGAGGGAGAAGAAAAAATGTGGGAAGCGGGACGGGATAGGGAATAAGAGGAGGTGGAAGAAAAGAAGGTAGGAAGCTGGATGGGATGGGGGAGGACAGGAGAGGTACAGCAGGCAGAAGAAAAGAAGGTGGGCAGGTGGACTGGGTGGGGGAGGACAGGAGAGGTAAAGGAGACAGGAGTAAAGAAGGTAGGAAGCTGGACAGGGTGGGGGAGGACAGGAGAGGTATGGGAGGCAGAAGAAAAGAAGGTGGGAAGCCGGACGGGGTGGGGGACGACAGGAAGCAGGAGAAGAGAAGTTGGGAACCTGGACGGGGTGGGGGAGGACTGGAGGGCTACAGGAGGAAGGAGAAAAGAAGGTGGGAAGCTTGACGTGGTGAGGGAGGACAGGAGGGGTACAGGAGGCTGGAGAAGAGAAGGTGGGAAGCTGGACGGGGTGGGGGAGGACAGGAGGAGTACAGGAGGTGGAAGAAAACAAGGCAGGGAGCTGGACGGGGTGGAGGAGGACAAGAGACGTACAGCAGGCAGAAGAAAAGAAGGTGGGAAGCTAGACGGGGTGAGGGAGGAAAGGAGAGGTACAGCAGGCAGAAGAAAAGAAGGTGGGAAGCTGGACTGGGTGTGGAAGGACATGAGGGGTACAGGAGGCAGAGGAAAAGGTTGGAAGCTTGACGGGATGGGGGAGGACAAGAGGGTACAGGAGGCAGAAGAAAATAAGGTTGGAAGCTGGACGGGGTGGGGGAGAACAGGAGAGGGGTACAGGAGGCAGAAGAAAAAAAAGGTGGGAAGCTGAACGGGGTGGGGGAGGACAGGAGGGGTACAGGAGGCAAGAGAAAGAAGGTAGGTAGCTGGACAGAGGTAGGACAGGAGGGTTACAAGAGACAGGAGAAAAGAAGGTGGGAAGCTGGACGGGGTGGGAGAGGGCATGAGAGGTACAGGAGGCAAGAGAAAAAAAGTTAGGAAGCTGGACGGGGTAGGGGAGGACACGAGAGGTACAGGGGCAGTAGAAAAGAAGGTGGGAAGCTGGACTGGGTGGGGGAGGACATGAGGGGTACAGGAGGCAAGAGAAAAGAAGGTAGGAAGCTTGATGGGGTGGGGGAGGACAGGAGAGGTATGGGAGGCAGAAGAAAAGGTGGTAAGCCGACGGGGTGGGGGACGACTGGAGGGGTACAGGAGGCAGGAGAAGAGAAGTTAGGAAGTTGGACGGGGTGGGGGAGGACTGGAGGGGTACAGGAGGAAGGAGAAAAGAAGGTGGGAAGCTTGACGTGGTGAGGGAGGACAGGAGGGTTACATGATGCAGGAGAAGAGAAGGTGGGAAGCTGGACGGGGTGGAGGAGGACAGGAGGGGTACAGGAGGCAGATGAAAAGAAGGTGGGAAGCTGGGCGGGGTGGGGGAGGACAGGAGGTGGAAGAAAAGAAGGCAGGGAGCTGGACGGTGTGGGAGAGGACAGGAGAGGTACAGCAGGCAGAAGAAAACGTGGGAAGCTGGACGGGGTGGGGGGGACAGGAGAGGTACAGGAGGTAGGAGAAAAGAAGTTGGGAAGCTGGACGGGGTGGGGGAGGACATGAGGGGTACAGGAGCGAGAAGAAAAGAAGGTGGGAAGCTGGACGAGGTGGGGGAGGACAGGAGAGGTACAGGAGGCAGGAGAAGAGAAGGTGGGAAGCTTGACGGGGTGGGGGAGGACAGGAGATGTACAGGAGGTAGGAGAAAAGAAGTTTGGAAGCTGGACGGAGTGGGGGAGGACATGATGGGTACAGGAGGTGGAAGAAAAGAAGGTGGGAAGCTTGACGAGGTGGGGGAGGACATGAGGGGTACAGGAGGTGGAAGAAAAGAAGGTGGGAAGCTTGACGAGGTGGGGGAGGACATGAGGGGTACATGCGGTGGAAGATAAGAAGGTGGAAAGCTTGACGGGGTCGGGGAGGACACGAGGGGTACTGGAGTTGGAAGAAAAGAAGGTGTGAAGCTGGACGGCGTTGGGGAGGACATGAGGGGTACAGGCAGTGGAAGAAAAGAAGGTGGGAAGCTTGATGGGGTGGGGGAGGACAGGAGGGGTACTGGAGGTGAAAGAAAAGAAGATGGGAAGCTGGACGGGGTGGGGGAGGACAGGAGAGGTACAGGAGTCAGGAGAAAAGAAGTAGGAAGCTGTATGGGGTGGGGGAGGACAGGAGGGGTACAGGAGGTGGAAGAAAAGAAGGTGGGAAGCTGGACGAGGTGGGGGAGGACATGAGGGGTACAGGAGGTGGAAGAAAAGAAGGTGTGAAGCTGGACGGGGTTGGGGAGGACATGAGGGGTACAGGAGGTGGAAGATAAGAAGGTGGAAAGCTTGACGGGGTCGGGGAGGACACGAGGGGTACTGGAGTTGGAAGAAAAGAAGGTGGGAAGCTTGACGGCGTTGGGGAGGACATGAGGGGTACAGGCAGTGGAAGAAAAGAAGGTGGGAAGCTTGACGGGGTGTGGGAGGACAGGAGGGGTACAGGAGGTGGAAGAAAAGAAGGTGGGAAGCTGGACGGGGTTGGGGAGGACATGAGGGGTACAGGAGGTGGAAGAAAAGAAGGTGGGAAGCTGGACGGGGTGGGGGAGGACATGAGGGGTACAGGAGGTGGAAGAAAGGAAGGTTTTTAAGGGGGATTGGATGTCAGAGGACAGGAGAGGTACAGGAGACAGGAGAAAATAAGGTCGGAAGCGGGATGGGGTGTGGGAGGACAGGAGAGGTGTAGGAGGCAGGAGAAAAGAGGGTGGGAAGCGGGATGGGGTGTGGGAGGACAGGAGAGGTACAGGAGGCAGGAGAAAAGAAGGTGGGAAGCGGGATGGGGTGTGGGAGGACAGGAGAGGTAAAGGAGGCAGGAGAAAAGAAGGCGGGAAGCGGGATGGGGTGGGGGAGGACAGGAGAGGTACAGGAGGCAGGAGAAAAGAAGGTGACTTGGTTAATAAGATATATATAAAATTAACCGCAGGTGTATTTATATGTTGCCCTCAAATGATCATCCCTTGGTTTGCTAGGTTTTGTGGGTGCATTTGTAGGAAATCCTGCAGATATGGTCAATGTCAGGTAAGGAATATTTATTAAAATGTGTTTAATTTCATAGTTTCCAGCATTGTCTTTTTAATTACTGCCAAAGATATGACACTTAAATAGGGTCAGGGTTAAAGACCTACCATGGCACACACCTACCTATGTCTCCATCCTCCCCCGTTTTGAACAGATGGACCAAAACGTAGAGCTGTTAAAGTGCACCTAACCCCAAAATATTTTTTCGCTTAAGAAAACCTTTGCACCAGTTCGAAACGTATTGCATGTTTCATTTCTCCTTTTCATCAAATTCTGACTATCTATAGCATTCAAAAGTTACGAAAAAGTGGGCGTCGTTTGTTCCATGACCGAGTCATAAGGGGCTGGGGTCTATTCCTGATATGATGTCACAAACTTATTTGCATCGCATCAAATCTTTGTAGAAATGCATGCAAATCAGTTTGTTACGTCATATCAGGAATAGACCCAAGCCCCTTATGACTCGGTCGTGAAACAAATGATCCACAAAGTTTCGTAAATTTTGAATGCTATAAATAGTCAGAATTTGGTGAAAAGGAGAAATGAAACGTGCAATACGTTTCGAGCTGATGCAAAGGTTTATTTTAGTGAAAAAATATTTTGGGGCTAGGTGCACTTTAAGAAGTGCACAATTTACAATGGTTGTGGATGAACATATACTTATAGATTTCACTAACAATTGATTTGATGTTACATTTAGGATGCAAAATGACGTTAAAATAATCGATGTTACAAAAAGGAGAAAGTGAGTATTGTCTGTTAATAGGTGGTTTTCACTCACATGATAAGGCAGCCATATTGGTGGACTAAACAATACAAAATTGTTGCGCAAAATTTGTATAAAAATAGAGTTTAGCTCCCAAAGGAGAGAAAGTCTATAACTGTTCTAGTCCACCAACATGGCCACCATGACGTCATGCGAAAACGATCTATTCGAGTTCACACAGAAGGTTGAATTAGTTTTGAATATTGTGGGAACTGCGGGAACATTTGAGTTAAGAACTACTGTAATTTTTAGTTGAAGGTAAAAATTGCAGTGTCAGTTTTATTTTAAACTCTGTACACTGCAGAAATGATTCAAGCTTGCTTACTTGCTTAATTTTGATTGATCTTGTGTATTTTCAGTTACAAGCATGTATTTGATGGTCTCTACAGAACAGCAACAGAAGGTATCAGTATCAATAAAATAATGCTAAATGAAGTGCAGATGGTAATAAATACACTGTAAGAATTTCCAGTGGTAATTCATTATTGTAGCTACTTTTGATGAACAACGCTCTTTACCAGTACATGTTCTAAATCGTGGCACTTTGTGTGACACATTTTGTGACCCGTAACAAGTTGGGTAACACTTTTTTGACAGTGACATCATCAGTACGCATTGTTTTTAATTAGTAATAAGGCGGCATCCTTTTCCTGTCCAAGTTATTCATCCATAATATTATCTTAATTCCTATATCAGAATAGCTTACAAAACGTTCATTCAAGTGAATCAGAAAAAGCATGAACGTTTGAGTTCCTTGTGGGATGATAAATTATTAGTTTTCAATTCAAAATCAAATCAAGTCAATGCCCATGAGTTTAGCAAATAATAAGCCTACAAACCTTTACTGTTAGTCAGACTTTATTTTAGATCTGTCATCTGTCCGCACTTTTCAGATTCACGTAGTTATTGTGCTTTTGTTTTGTTTTCCAGAGGGTGTATCTACGTGGATGAAGGGTGTCCAGATGACATCATCTAGAGCTGCACTGATAACAGTGGCACAAGTGAGCAAATAATAATAACACCCTTTTCTGCTACTCACTAAATTTAGCTGAACTGAAGGCTTGTATTATACTGACATCTTTATTCTGTTGCCATTATTAACTTCTTACTAACCGAGTGCCAGGACCATACTGGGGAATATGGGCCCGAGGTCGTGACAGTACGGACCGAGCGCAGCTGGGTCCGTACAAAAACGACCGAGGGCCAATATTTCCCAGAGCAAGCTAGGTTAGTAAGTAGTTCATTATATGGCACTCGGGTCGTGCATGCTTGTTATAAAAACTGATGCACTTTCGGTGACTTGAATTCAGAGGTTTTCCGCCGTAACATGTCTTGATATTAGGAACAACTCCGAGAGAACAAGCTACCACGATTTTAAAAACATTTTTTCAATTAGAGTATTTATATATGTATGTTCTAGTTGCAAATTTTAAGTTATCAAACTTTAAAAAAAATATGCAGCTATTTAGGACCATTTCTATAGAAACAGTTCGTATGGCAAAATCCCGACCAAGAAAGAACCAATAAGAACGTTGGGATTTTCCTTGCGATATAATAATAAAAATAATTTATAATACACACGATGGTTTATGGTTTTAACATTGCTGATCCTAGCAATACGTAGAACACTTGTCACAAATGTCAAACCTTAACATGACCCAGTTCTCCAAAAATCCCTGGACCATAGTTCAGTGGCTAGAGTACCAAACCAGTATCTGTGAGATCATTGGCTCGAATCCTGTCGGGGCTTCAGATGTTTTCTTTGTCCCATGCCCATGACAAACTAATTAAGGAACACAAAAGCCTGGTTCACACTTGTGAAATAAGTGTAACACAAGTAAAATAAACACAAGAAAAAAAGAAACATTTTCCTTTTATTTTGTGGTTATGCTTGTGCTTATTTCAGGCTTTAATCTTTGTCACCATTGTCAGTGAATGTTTCTATCATGCGATCACTATCATACATGCAAGCCATAATTTATTTACAACCCCCCCCCCCCCCAAAAAAAAAAAAGCTAAATGAATGGGTAATACAAGTTAAATTGTCCCTGTATGATAACTTGTTCACTATCAATGAAAATTATAATAACAATTGCATTAAAATTTGTTTCATTTTTAGGTGGCTTGTTATGACCAAACAAAACAGTTGCTACTTACGACGGGGTAAGTGTATGTCTGAAAACATTTCTGACTAATCATGTCCTCGCTTTAGGCAGTGTTGTCGATATTGCTCACTGCTGCACCATGCATCGTTGTGATTGTCAGCAGTTCTTGTATCTGTATGGAGCGCTGCAGGGTCAGAAGTTTTACTTTGGCCAAAACTCTGCAGCATTTTATTAATTATTAGTAATTACCAAATAAATACATGTGTGACTATGGAATGTTACTTTTATTATTTACAGATACTTCAAAGATAACATGTTTACACACTTCACTGCAAGTTTTATAGCGGTAAGAAGACTTCGAATGAGTTTCAAGTGACTATAAAATTGCTGTTAACGCAACAACCGGCTTACAAATTAAATTACGTAGTATTACTAATCTAGGATAAACCTTAGAAGTTGATGTAGCCATTATGTAATAATTCCCTAAGCCATGTTTACCATCTATTGACCTTTGCATCATGTGTTCGCCCGTGGATCCAAAATATCGACCTTACGCATACAGGCCAGTTTTTCATGCCTGATTGGCAAATCCGAATTTCTTGCTCATAAATCCGTTAAATGCAAATTTAATTCAATATAGTTCAAAAAGGTGTAGTAAATGAGCGTCGTTACTCATGTTTGAGTTCAATTTCACACACTTTGACAACGTTTGAAAGTCGTCAGAACATCTTCCTTACTCTTTCTTTATGCTCGGAAGTCGTTGGCCAGAATACCTTCGGAAATGTTCGGAAATACTCAGTACATCTTCGGAAATCCGAGTAATGACATGGAGATGGCATTCTCACGTATATGACTGAGGAAAGTTGGCAGGAATTTGGTCCATTTACACAGTTACAGGAGTGTTGAAAAAAACAATGTGCGCGAGTTATAGGTTTGATGTGGAGAAAAAAATGGGTCGTAAGCATGTTAATTGGACATTAAGTAAATTCAGGCCCTCGATTCTCATTTAGGGTACAATTGCCACTGGCGTTACACAACCTTTTGATGTAATGAAGACAAGACTCATGGAAGCCAAACCAGGACAGTACAAGGTACAGTGCGTATCGTTGAATGTTCCAAAAAATATGTCATTTCTGACGGTTGAGCGTGCGAATTAGACAGAAATTGATATTTCTACGGCACGAGAACAGAAGGGTCTGGATACGATTGCTGCAAGGCATGATGGGTATTAGGTTGTCTATAAAGTGTTAGTTCGTCACGTGGTGAGCCATTCTAGGCCTGCATCAGTCCGTGTAACTTTTGTTTCTTTTAATATATCATTATTGTTTTGTAACTAGAGACCCTTTAGGCCCCGTAGAGATCGTGACACTGCATTGGCTTCCAGTTTTTGTCCCTCACGGGGGTAGTTTGGTTTTTCGTATCCGGCGGTGTCACAGGGAATCGCTTTCCTGTAGATAATTAGTTGTTGTTATAGTTTCGCATGTACGTGGTTCATGCCTGCTGCTGGTGCAAGGCCAAAATAAACCAAAATAAACCTAATGGATTGCATTTGCCTGTGTAGTGAAGTTGAAATAGTGTATTTTAGATTGGAACTTTCTGATTTTAACCGTTGCCTATTCTTATTACAATTTGTACTTACGGTCGTTTTATTTTTCAGAGCATTGCACATTGTATACTTCACACAGCAAAGCTTGGACCTATGGGATTTTACAAGGTAGAAGTTCGAAGGACGCT
Organism: Blastomussa wellsi; assembly: GCA_947652115.1. Lineage (NCBI taxonomy): Eukaryota > Metazoa > Cnidaria > Anthozoa > Scleractinia > Plerogyridae > Blastomussa > Blastomussa wellsi. The sequence continues at coordinate 21,629,671 of OX393565.1, forward strand.
AATTTTGGCTTTTAGTGATTGGTTTCAAAATGGTGACCTGGGGCCGGTTTCTTGAAGGCCCCGGAAACTTTTCGGGCACGTAAAGCTACCTATGGTTATCTGTATCTAAACGACAGAGAAGTGTATAGGCCTGACACTTTGTATGAAGGGAACCACTGTTCATATCAAACATGTGAATAATACAGCTCTTTATAATCATAGATTTTGGGATTTTGCTATGGCTTTCCGGGTGCGAAAACTTTTCGGGACCTTCGGGTAACGGGCTCCAGCTCACACACGTTTTCCCGCGCTTTGCACTGAGTTTTGATTGGTATACTGGAGTTCTTGTGTCTGTTTTTATTGGCCAGAGTGATTGCTTGAACAAGACGTTCCGGTATAAAAGGGGCCTGCATGGCCTGGCCATTCTCACGCCCAGTTGTCAGTCGACCATCACAGCGTAAACAGCTGACAAACAACCCGCATTTTTTGCGACAGTTAACGAGAAAATGGATGTCATTTTTGCTGAAAATGTTGTGTAAAACATTAGAAATCTGTATCTTATTTTAGTCAAGAGATTTTGAAGTGTGTTTGGCCTGCAGAACACTCGACTCTACAACGTGCAAGCGACAAAATTTGCATTTCGAAAGGTGTGAAATGTAGGAGGAGATATCCCTTTTATAGTCTTGGTTTAATGATGTTTCTGTTGCATTTGATAAGTGCTGTACAATAGCTATACATTTATATGTTATTTTTTGTAGGGTTTTATCCCAGCTTGGATCCGGCTCGAACCTTACACAATTCTCACATGGATCTTCCTTGAACAGCTCAGAGTGTTCTTTCCCATGAAGCAGTCAGAGTGATTTCATTAGTTTGCAGATAGTAATGGTAGAGTATTTTCTCGATTATTATTTTTTAATAGTTAAACAGCTGGCCCGACTAGACAAGCGAGTGACATTTGTTCCTCCAGAGACAAATTTCGCTGGTTTCGCGAGTCGTGATTCTGTTTTTGTAGTATTTGTAAGATTTAATCGCAGAAAATAATTTTGTACAGGGAAAATATTTAAGGAGGCTATACTTGGCTTCGTCTAAAATTACCTATGTTGAGAGGGGTGTGTGTCTCGCTCATGTCTTAAGCAATCCAAGACCTCTCTTCGATTCTTATGAATCGCTGTTTTGGGATGTTTTATAAATCTTTAGTATATGTTTTGGGAAATATAGATTTTTTTCAATGAAATAGCAAAATTCAGAGAATGAGAAATATGTAGTTTTAAAAATTAGAATTTGTAAAATTGGTAGATGAAAACCAAAACAGACCACTTTTTTAAAACCTGGGCTGCTCTTTTGTGGAACCCAACATTCTGTTGGTGTCCCAAAAATCTTTTTCTTTCTCCTACATCTTCTTTAAACCTCTAAAAATCTCAAGGATATTCACGTGCGCCACTACCTTCAGTTAACAAGCCCATTTGTGCAGTCTGATATAGTCTACTTTACAGCTGTGTCTTGGTTGTCACGCAACTATTTTATGGAGAAGCGTTACGTGACAGCCAAAATGACGACCAAAATGGCATTTGGGGAATGTGTTGTGTGACAGTTAAGTCGAAAAGCAGTATATTGCATTACTGCAGTAGAAACGCGCAGGTTCGCAGTTTCTTCATTTTTTGTCCGTTTTTCACTCTCCATTTGTTTATAAAACCAAACATTATACACCTAGATTTTTTTCTGATAAGATACCTAAAATATAGTATAAACAAACTTCCTACAGAATAGTGTCATTGGTCTTGATTATTTAATCAGTATCTCAGTATTGGCAATCTCATGCAACGAATTATTCTTATTAAAACGTGCGTACAGCACTACTTGGATAGTAGTGTTTTTTTACCTTCTGAAACAATAAACTTCACTCAGTTGTGCGATATAACAATTCATTTTCTCATTAGTCCGTCCATCCATTCACTTGTTCGTTCGTTGACTCGACCGCCACTGATGAGCGCGTACGTGCGTCCGTCCGTCCACTCGGTCGGTCGGTCGGTCGGTCGGTCACTTGTTCCTTTGTTCGCTAGCTCGTTTATTCATTCGTTCGTTCCTTAGTAGTAAGGTGAGCTGCAGAGATAGATTATTCGTCTGCATAGCGCATAGTAACGCGGTAAAAACTTTGAAAAATACAAACAGAACCCAAGCAGAACCCAAACTTTAAAGTTGATTTTAAAGCTAAGAAAACAACAGCAAGTGCGTATGCACGCTAACAGCTCCACGCAATTGAGGGAGCAATGCATAGTCTCCTTAGGGTCGTCCTCCCCATTGCGTGACGACCCTAATAACGGCTGCGAAGGAGACTAAGCAATGCACCGCTTGTAGTTATTTCATGGGCTTGATCCAGGCCTCCGGACCGTGACGATGTTTGACAATCCACAGGTTATCGATAACTTGCCCTTCCTGTATGGAATGGAAGATGTCAAACGAAAAATACTGTCATTAGTATTTGCAGACAAACAACAAATAATTTTATACAATTTTCCTTTAAGGCACAGAACAGGGGGGGAAGGGTTGTCAATGAGCAATTATTAGAAAAAAATACTGCACGAGAAAAAGTGCCAAGAAAATATCATGCAAAGTGGGTTATGCAAAAGAAAAATAATGGTCCCTCCCTAAGTTGAAACTGCCCACTTAGGGGAGTGCATTTGTGTGGCTAGGACCATGAACAAAGTGTTCTTTTACGAGATATGTTTGTCAGTGGCGGTTCAAAATGGAACGTCAATAGATACGATGGGAACCTTCATCTTACTGCACACGTATTTTACCCGAGTCAAGATTCCGTGTCTACTCTGCCCTAAAGCAAGTACAGGAGTGGAATGTATTGCCTTGGAGTTCCATCATTATTAAACCTGGAACGATAGCTGGATGCCTGGATCAAATCCCTGACGAGATAACTCGATCTGATCATGGTGTGATGATGATGATGATAACTTTATTTAACGAAGGTAAAAACACTTCACAGTTAAAACTGATTAACTAGTGGCCCTCATGAATCTAGACCTGGCGTGACATCTGAATCTTAACCTGACCTGGTAGCTGGATCTAAACCTGCGTTTCACTTTAACAACCATTGGTAACTCTATGATTGCAAAATAGGAGATTTTTGGCGCAAAATGTTTTTGATATGGTTAAACTTCAGCCTTCTCTGCCAATGCTATTGATATCAGGCCCCGTTTGGTTCTCGACCTTGTAACGCAGATCTGGGGAGAGTGAGCCTGAGACAAATCGAGAACGATTCTCGGTCAGCTCTCCTGCGTTCCCGCCTATAACGTGTCTTTATGAGGCTTTCTACAATATTTGTTTTACGATTGGGACACCGAAGTCACCTGAAAATGCGGGTATACCTCGGTGTAAGAACCTGTAACTTTTTTATTTGTGTTTGAGCTATTGCTTTTTCTGTTCTGTGTTGTCTTGTCTTGCATAACTGGTGAGATTGACAGGACTATAATGGTTTGCGATCAATGCGCTCGACTGTCATTAAAGCTTTAGAAAGCTGACTGGAAACACGGAACATGATGAACTCACCTTGTCAACACTAACTTGTTCTAAATAAAGATGTGTGCTATTGTGAATGGTCATTCTTGTGTAGCCGTAATCAAGTGCACGAAATGCTGTCCACGGACCATAGTTGGATCGGAAAGGATCATGATGTTCCTTACATCCCTGCAATTCAGATTTATAGTTACAACGGTTTTAAAGTGCATATGAAGCCATTTTTTAATGCATATTTCTATCACTGAACATATTAAAGGAAAAATCTGAAAGTTTGAGAAGGAAAAAGAATAAACTGACGATTTTATAAGCCTTCAAAGTTACCGAATTGCCCTAAAAAAATGTCCGTCAAATTTCGTGGCCAAAATACCACGTGATTTCAGATCGTGACGTCAAGATGGTGAGACAAGTTGACGTTGAGTTGTTTGAAATAATTCCCACACTACAAATTTTAGTCCT
>OX393565.1:21636133-21646133 GCA_947652115.1 Blastomussa wellsi
CGATTATAAACTGGATAGAGTCTTTCATAAGAATGTTCATGAGCCCATACCATGAGATCCACACCTAGTAGTAGTGAGATAATAGTCATATTTTGAACCTTTCCAGAGGTGAAACAGGGCTGACAAAAAATAGTATCAAGTTGAGCATTCATACCATGCTTGTAAAGAAGGCTCTCCAATCCAATTCGAACCTTGGGAAAATTAGAGCTCATGTTAGTATTAAGATGCATAAGAGGTTAATATTCATTTTAAAGTATATGACTGTCATTTAAGGAGCCAACGCAAAGCTAAGTGAACCTGAGATTGATGATATTATTTTTTTCACATTGCCGTACTGCTGGAATCTTGGACAGAACCAGTTGATACACGCGAATATCATACACTTTTCGCGAATGTCTTGACAAGCAGGTAATAATATATTTTTATTATTCCCGTCGTCCTGCTCAATGTGGTTTCGTGGGGTTTGCCATTTACCCGGCTTTGTTTTGACAACATAACAACATTGGTAACATTGAAAGGGGGAGGGGGTTAAAGAAATCAGCCTTGGTACCCTAATTTAGTGCAAATTTGATTAAAGCATCCAAAGTAGTAGCCAAACATAGAATGACTTTCCCACACACCGTCCCTCGATTCTGCTTTTAGGACTTTTTTCGTGTTTGCGTAGCCCCGTCTAAGCACTAGGGGGGTTGGGAGAATTCGAGACAGTTATGCAAACCCTCGACTACGTCTCGTGTTTGCATAACTTTCGTGAATTATCCCAATCGAACGAGTGTTAAGATTAGGCTGTGTAAATGCGGAAAAAGTCCCATTGCTTTTGTAAAATATTTCTTAAAATTACGGACGAAACTATAACGTCACAACCGTGTTTACATACTCTCATCTGAACACACCTATCAACCAACGACCGCGCGCGTAGTATTTCGCGCGTAGTTGTTTTATAACAACATCTTTTGCATTACGCATTACACCAGTTACGAGCGTACCACACTTTCGTGTTTGGTGCAGTCGTCACCATCTGCATTTGAACAGTACATTGGCCTGTGACCCATTGTGATAATCCAAGGACGTTTTACTCGATTGCTCTTCTTCGTTGCCACCTGTTAATAAAAGAGGAAAGCACCGCGTGCACAATAAGATAGATTTAAATCTAGGAATTGACTGATACATAATGTCAATAGACACGACAAGGTAAAACGTCGAGAAACGTCAAGTAAATTGATTGTTAGCCTCGAAACTCATACAACAAAGGTATCAAAAAATACTTCTGTCACTCTAAAATATCTAGCCCGATGAGTGTGGTCATTCTACCATTGATCATTAAAATTACTGCTCCTCTCAGAGTTGAGCGCTCTCAAAAATTTAATTATTCTATTCAAGTTCAAGAAGGTAGCTGTAAATTTATATATTTTGCATATTTTGAACAATAGAGAAATAAGATCATCATCATCATTATTAATTATTATTATTCCAAATAGCTTTCTGCTACCCCGTGATACAAGTTTGCACAACTGAAAAAACTGTTAGAAAATAGCTAAGGTGGCACCTTGAGATCGGCCTCTAACCACTTGAGCTGATTTGCGATCTGGTGCGTTCCAAACTTGCGGTAGAAGTAAAATTCCGTGGAAATGCTTATAATGTGAGCAGGACCAACGTTCCAACTGAAATAAAATATGGACCATCGAGAATGGTTAAAACTTGACTTAACGTCAGTATGGAGAAGTAAGTCAGTTTAATATTGCAATTTGTCTTACCTGTAAAACATGTTGTTGCTCTCGCCTGGCATAGAAAACCTGTTTTTATAGTTTGAAAAATTGCTACAAGGAAGAAAAACCTGGATCAGAACAACTACTGACACAAATGAGACTCCCCCCTTCCATTGCATAGTCTCAATACAGCATTAACGGGTTTGGTTGGTGTAGGGAAATATGGAATGAGTGGTTGACCATTTGAAACAATGATACAAACCTGAAACAAACACTGGCTGGACAGATGTATAAAATGTAGCCTCTGGTATAACCTTATAATTCTACAGGGCCTCCAGTGTAGCAAATTGTCACTGTTTTTGGCCCTAGGGGCATGGCTAGCGAGCCATTCACGCGAGACCATACGAGAGCTGCTACCCGACTCAAAGGTTTCAGATCCCAAATTATCCAAAGCTTTGTAAAATCAAAGCTACCGTAGCCTGTGAGGCTCCAATGTAGCTAGGGAATATATAACAAAAGAGTAAAAACAAATAGGAAAACCAGATCGTACTAAGTTGCGCTCCACTCGCCAAGTTGTTTCTGCCTTATTTGGCGTTCTCTGGTGTTACCGCCATCTTAGTTTGAAAACTCTGGAACCCTCGCTACTAGGAAACAATTCTTGTAGGTGACTAATGCGGGCCTTTAAGAAATACGATGCTCTCTCTTCTCTTGGACAAGATTCAACCGGTTAAAGCCAGTTAGCGCAAATAAATATCACGTGACTTACTAGGCGTTTTCATGATTTCCTGGGCACGTCATGTATGGTACTCGGGCGGCGATTGGCTGAATTTGATTCATAAATTTATCAGCAACCCGCGCATTGTCCTACGAAATAAAAACTAACATCAATTGCCGCTTTGCAACCAATCCCGAGAGACTCAAATGACAATGAGCGTGGCGGCCATGTTGGATGACCAAACAAAAGAGGCTAATTAGAAATCTTTTGTTTCTGTCATCCAACTTGGCGTCGATGACGTCACTTGCCAACCAAGAATTAGTGTTTGATCCGATGAACCGAGGAAACAATTGACTGTCAATACCTCAGTCTCTAGTTAGAAAATACCACTTAGCAAAATACTATTTGGCGTATTTTCCGAAAAAGAAAATCTGCCGAGTCTGCAGCGTTTCTCTCAATCTGATATAAACCATTTACAATACCAGCTGGGAAGTACTGAGGTCTGAAAGAAAATAATACACAGAGTTGTGACTAATTCATGTTCTAACTGATAAGTTGCTCTGGGTATACTTTACTTCACGTTGAAAACTGAAAATCTTTACACGAAAATACACCCATCCACGTTCATTCTATTGAGAATCGATCTGGACAAATCATTTTTAATGCACCTCAGTTAAATGTCCTGCTAAAAGTTGATTGCCCCCTCCTCTAACGTTTAATTTTTTCCACGGTTTCAGTTCTTCCTCATACGATAAAGCAGTGGTGTCTAAAATATGCATGGGAAAAAAGGGAAATGCCTGGCTGGTCGGCATCTTAATCTTAACTTACCGAATGCATGTCATAGGCAAAGTCACCTGTGTAAAAATATAAAGGAAAACGAATTTTAACGGAGAAAATTTTATTGTGGTAAATCGAAGCATCAATAAGTGCTAACCAACATGGAGGATGACGTCAAAGTTTCCTTGTTTCGCTTCATCTTCCAGGTATGGAAGCGACTGACTGTCTGTACCCATATCGCCATACATAGCTATGCGAGGACTCCAACTCTCCCCACTCCTGAGGGTTTTGAATGTGTACACATCACTCCAGTGATTGTCTTCTCCACAGCGGTAATCTAGAGTCAAATAGCACCCCACCAATGTAAGCTGGTTCGACGATAGCCTTACAATGGGGTGGGAATAGTTGGGATTGTAGGCTAATGCGATGACATTCTTATAATAAAACATATAATAGAGAGTTTGGTTAAAGCAATAAGGGGCGAAGTGGCTTGTTTCAGTCCCCATTGAACTAAATTTACCACTGAACACCAGAAATTCATAAACGATGATTCGAGCGGTGATCAGCTTTGAGCACCTTGTTTTGAACAGTAAACAATTACGGTAAAATTTGAATGAAAAAGATATCATTCTATTTCTATTTTGAACTGTGTTGTACAAGAACCATGTACTCTACTAAAGTTTCCATATACAAATCTTTTAACATTTTCAAACTTAAGAGCAACCTCTAAATTCCCTCTTAATTATAATTATATTCTGCTTGTTTCTTCTCAGTTAATTTTTACCACTTTTTTGATTTTCTATCTTGGTAACTATTATAAATTTCAAAGTTTTCGTTGATTTGAAGACAAGTATATCTCAGGCGCAGTGGCCTAATGGTTGGTGCGCTGGACTCCGGATCGGACGGTCCGGGTTAGAGCCTCGGCCGGGTCACTGGGTTGTCTTCTTAGGCAAGACACTTTACTCTCACAGTGCCTCTCTTCACCCAGGTGTATAAATGGGTACCGGCGAATCTACTGCTGGGGGGTAACCCTGCGATGGACTAGCATCCCATCCAGGGGGGAGTAGAAATACTCTCAGTCGCTTCATGCTACAGAAACTGGGATAAGCTCCGCCGGTATGGGCCACCGGGCTCGACGCAGCCTTAATGATAAGTTCACGTGACTGTCCCTTGCTGTGGTGAGCTTATTTACCTACCATATGCTTGATTGGGTGTCAAGCCGGTTAGCTTTGCCCTGTGTATAAATAACACCCGGTGTTCCCATCCGCCGTCGGTGAATTTCGTTATGGAGCTCGTGACGGTTAAACTGAGCGGCTTTCCATGAACGTTATACTCAACGCTTTGGTTTTCTGTGGGCTTAAACGTTACCCACGTGACCATCATTTCGGTTGGTTTTCCTGTGGAAACAAACAAATATTGTTATGTTGCTGATTTTTCCCCTTTTCCATCTAAGTAGCTGAATGAACCAAAATTGTATTTAAAATAAACATAGTTACTTGCAATCTCTAAGTGTCTGGAAGTACGAGTCCATTTTAACGTTTACATGTGAGACAAATCACGAACTCGAAGCAAAATCCTTGCAGTGCAAGGCGCCCGCGGGGGCCTTGGTACTATGACACCGCCGAGACACAAGAACATGACTGAAAATGTAAACATGTTGGCAATTTTTAAGGAAAACCCAACATCATATAGACAGCTATTTTACAACTTTTAATTACTTCGGACTTTCTCTGACCCAATTATTGTTTTTAAAGAGGTGAAAGAAAACTCATGTTCAAGTATGTTATCTACTGAGCTATTTTGAAAACTACTGTACCGTGAAAAAGGTCTATTAACTATGCTAAGGTTATTAAGTTTGTCAACTTTGGGTTTCAAGAACAAAAATAAAATTAACTCAACTTGGATGATAGCGTTAATTAATGATGCCTTTTCAAAGCGTTCTTGAGCATGGCTTAATAATGTTGTGAACAAAATACCAACTAAATAACAAATTGTCATGTTGTACCGTCTTGGAAAGCGGCGCTTGAAAGAGACGGATGGAGACTAAAACTCTAAAAAGAACTTTTCGGCAGTATACTTGAAATCCAGACACTAAGTCAATACAATTAATTTGTCACGGGAACAAAAAATATAAAGTTTATCGTTTATTTTTTATCTTTACATTTTTTTCATTTATTTCCGTGACAAATAACACTTCAGAAAGTGTCTTAGAATCTACCTGCAATATATTGAAAACTTAGCATAACATAATTGTCCGGTATTAAAACTCGACCACCGCCCAAACCGCGAAGCTAGGAAGGGCCAAATGACTTGTTTCAATTATATTTATCGTTCGCGATCTGTCTTAAACGTATAAACGTCCCGGTTCTTCTTCCTGTTTTTTTTTTTTTTACCTTGGAAAACTGTTTTAAACTGTTTTGGAAAACTGCTTTTTTCAAAACAATGGATAAAAAAATGACCTTTTAAGTAGTTGATTGAAGAAAAAGTTTATTAATTATTTATTTCTTGATATTATTTCTTAATATTATTTCTTAATATTATTTCTTAATATTATTTCTTGGTTATATAAATATCGTGACATTTTCAGATAAAGTTGCGTTTTAAGGAAAGTATAGACTACGAGCAGTCCCTTTTTTCTTAGTCCGTCGAGTGCGGAGCGAAAACATGGCCGCGCGAAACCTGGGAGACGCGCCCACGCAGCGAGGCACGAAAAAGAGGGACTACCGCCTAAGCCACAGCCTTTGAATTATGCGTTGCTCTCACAACGCAAAAATATGATTAGCTAACGCTTCGAGCGTTGACGAGAACGTGTCAACACATTGTCAACACTCGAGTCTCTCCTTGCGTGTCATAAAAGCTTTGAAACCGCAACAAACACAAACGTTGAAAGCTCTTCTCGAATGTCAAAACTTTCTTGCTATTTTGCCTACTGATTTTGGAAAAGGCCTCATTTATCAAGTGTTTTGTCAGGCAAAGCTAGGTCAGGTTGCTAACCGAACTTGGTTTTCCTTCCATTGAAATCAGAATAATCGAAACGGTGGTTCTAGACCAATCTCACAGTATAGCCCAACATAGACATGGCAAATAATATTTTTGTTTTAATGCTTTTGTTTCCACTGTTTTCCATCAGACTGATGAACATTGGCCGTCCCTAAGATACAAGTGTACCACAAGGGACAAAAATCTTGAATTTCATATACCAGTTCCCGATTAAAAAAATGCTTCAAGCTCTGACGGAGCGCCGCCCACTCCGAATCAGGTGAATGTAGCGCAACAGAAATTCGCTTGAAGCTTTCCACCTCTATCGGGGAACATTGTATTGAACCGATGAATCTTCTGCTGATACAAAGCCGGATCACAGAAACCTCATAAGCGCGTCTCCCAGGTTTCGCGCGGCCATGTTTTTGCTCCGCACTCGACGGACTAAGAAAAAAGGGACTGCTCGTAGTCTAAGGAAATTAGAGAAGCAAGAAAACATTTCACATTTGCTAGTAAACTGGTTTTACCACAAAAGCAAAAATTCAGCGTTCGCGTGACTGTTCAATGATTTGTTCTCATACTCCCTTACGACATAAACCTGATCAAGCACTGCACGCCTTCCTGCCATAAAAATTAAGCTCCTATTTGATCTCGCGGTTATAATCCCTACATATATAATCAAGTATGGATTAAAACGCCATTTAATTTTCACTAAGAATCGATGCAATTTCTTTGAATTGGGCTTTGTACAATATGAAAATATCATTTGGCCCTCTTCTCACCTGTGCAAGCAAGGCTGATCTGCTCTGGTCGAAGACTATGAAAGACGTAAAACTCTATAGCAAGTAGAATTAAACCAATTATGCACACTACCAAAAGCGCCAGGCAGCTCAGAGATGCCATAGTTTGTTGAAGTTCCGTAAACCGGCGGTGATTCTCATACGTTGAAAATAATATTACCAGCGAGTTTGTTTCTTTGATAGTTCAACAATGCTAGTCGGCCATAAATTTTGAGTGATCAGACCATCCTTATATTGTTATTCGTTTTTCATCATATTCAGTATAGTGATATTCACGTCTAAAGCCATTTTAACGAAAGAAAAAAATTGAACCAAAACAATTGTCAAAGATTTGTGTTCCTTCGTGCTAGAAAAGCAATTCATTTTTATCTATTCAAATTTGTCGTTTCAACCATTTATTTCTGGTAATACTTGCGTGGATGAAAACAGCAAATAATATTACTCTAGGTGCTACGGAAAAACATGTGTCTAAGCTCAAGCTTTCTTTGATATTAGTCTGACATTCTACTTAGTAAGATAAGTGTTTACTCAAGCAACACATTTTTAGTATTTAATGTTATAAAGGTTTGCTTACATATCTCTAGTTCTGATAGGATGTCAATCTTTGTCCCATCCTCGTGTCATGTTGATAAATTAATCTTTCGCATTAAATTTACCGAGCTTAAAATTGACCATCACCTTCATTTACGATGTCAAAGATGTTATAATATTATGTCACATCTTAAAACACTACTCGTCGCTACTCGACGTAATTTTGACGTAAGAAGGAAATAGAAAACTGAAGCTTTATGTCAAGCTCGTGAAATTGAGGAAAGAAACACTAGGATATTAAGTTATTCGTTTAAGTTGAAACGTTCGTGAATTAGTGAGCGGAGGATTAATATTCGTTGTTACCGTCACGCAATGTAGAAAAATACATTTTTGGCCAAAAGGTAAGCAATAATTCTTTTCATAAGCAAGTCTTTTTCAAGAAAAACAACAGAAAATGAAAAAGAGCAAAAACAAATTAACTTCCAAAAAGCGCCCAGTACCCCTTGCTTGCTTCTTTTCGCTTTCGATTCTTGAAACACCTCAGAAACTTCTTTCTGGGGAGTCAATGTGTCTGAAACACTCAACATTGTAGTCAATAAAACACAAATATCGCAATTTTAATTGAAAGATGCTTGAAGAATGGAAATTTAATTACTGGTCTTATTTGACTGCAATGCGATGTTTTAATTTGTGCGCGAGAAAACCCGTGAAAGAGAAACAACATGCATGATCTGGCTTTGAGCCTTGGCAGGGCTCTACCTGGATTATAAATATTTTGTTGGGCATTTTAATGTCACGGTACCTCTCTCTACCGGCGTGACCAGTGTAGCCGGGAGAATTATCATGGCAACCTGCCAACATAGTGGAAAGGGCGGGAAGATAGCAAAACTCCCTGGGGTCATCAATAGAACATTGCTCTTCAAAACTGTTTCTTGGTATCTTGGGTGTGCGAAAACGCCCGCACAGAAACAGTTGCAGCCGAAGCAGACTGTCTCAGAAATTTTAGAAACACCGTTTGCTGCCCCGAAGCAAAATTGGCTCCACGACAAATGTTACGTGAAATAATGGATACACTGCGGCAACAAACATGACAGAACATGCCGTAAAAATTGGGATTTTTTAAAATCCAAGCTTTTAAAAAAACTTAACGTTTTGTATATAATAGTGACTGTCCGGGACGATCCTTATACATTTTGATTCGTGATTTATAATCAGCCTTGAATGAAAACGATGGCCATGGGAAACCTTTTTTTTCTTTCCTTGTATTTTTTCGCAGATTTCAAGCTAAGTCTGTTTGTTGTTAATCGTTATTATTTTTTCTGTTCATGATTAAGTACGAGTCCTTTACTTTAACATTAAACTTTATTTGTGGATTCGAAACGCCAAGTTTTTAAAATGTTGATTTCTCGTTTCTCTGAAAGTTCGGAGAAATATTTCCAAAACTAATTACTAGTGAGATTATTAAATTCCAGAAAGGTGTAATCAGCCCAATAGACCAATTCCGATATATTAAAATTCTAACATGGCGCCAAGGCTTGGGGGAATAAAAGAAAAGAAATTATTTATTCATCCCTAAGCCTCGATGCAAAATCTTTTGTTATATTCTCCCAAGCCTCGTTGACATGTTAGAATTTTAATATATCGGAATTGGTCTATTCGTGGTAAAGAGAAATAGTTCAAATTTGTTATTTGAAGTAAATTTAGTTAGAATTTCACCAAAACAATTCGATTATTCAGTTCCAAAAGAACACAGCTTAAAGGAGCTACGTCAAGATATTTTGAGTTATTTCTTCAATAACCTTTTTAGGAAACCGAAAAGTAAAGTTTGCTAAGGAAGAAAAACACCAAAGGAGTGATACTAAACCAAAAAGGAACAAGGATGGCTGAGGATGAGAAGATTAAAACGGATTGGACGATTTTGAAAAATTTAGGCTAAATGTTTCAAAGTGCACGAACGATGAATATCCTTTTTGCTTTTTTAAAAAGTCATTGGGGACGAACACGAAAGTAGTGAAAGAGCACGTTACACAAGCGGCGAAGACGCAAGCTTCGAGTAGCGCGGGCGCTGGAAGAACAGTAACTAGCCGCTCATATCACGCGTCGTCTTTACTGACTGCAAAGCAAAACAGCGACTGCTCGCAATCCAAACATTCACTTGATACAAATAAGTAATCATGTCTCTGTGCAACAACTACAATCTTTTAATATTCATCTTCTGCCAAGGTTTAACTTAACACAACTATGATTGCAATCATATTTAAGTTCAATCCTAATTTATAGCAGAAATAACGATTGTCCGTGCATTAATTAGCATGATGGAGGTTTGATTTTGCAGTTGATCTTACTACAACCAGTTGCAAAAATGTTGAGACAGTTAGTGCCAAAAAAGGCTTTTCTTACTTCTATGGTTCGCAAATTGCCAGTTTGTCAGAGAAGAACATTTTGCACCCCTTTCCCCGTTTCAGTGTTGTCCATCTAAGTTTTGTACGTCATAT
>OX393565.1:21651133-21673633 GCA_947652115.1 Blastomussa wellsi
AGGATTTTTAATTGACACGTGTTTATTTCGAAACTCAAGCATACTTGCTGATGTCTTCCCCAGGGTAAATGAACTGTGTAGATGTTACGTCATCCTATACACCCCAAAAAGAGGTTTTTCCGTGGCCATTTTTGAGATAGCCAACATGTTACCCTAAAACTTTTTCTTTTGAAAAGCTCCCCTGAAAAGCTTCGACAGGTGTGATTTTCACCTCAATATATAAGAGAAGAATATATTTTTTGTGCCTTGCATAAATCAGACAACCAGTTGCAAAAATGTTGAGACAGTTAGTGCCAAAAAAGGCTTTTCTTACTTCTATGGTTCGCAAATTGCCAGTTTGTCAGAGAAGAACATTTTGCACCCCTTTCCCCGTTTCAGTGTTGTCCATCTAAGTTTTGTACGTCATATTGCATAGCTAGCAACATTGGGAAGGGGAGGAGGGGAGAGAGATTACGCGCAATAGCGCGGTGAAGAGTCTTCTCTCGTTAAGGTAGGATGTCTCAACTACTTATGCAACTGGTTGTAGCTTTAACCTGCTTAACTATCATCAAAGTGGACATGCTGGTAATAGACTCCTGTAAAAATTCAAAATATTATTTATGGAAATAATGTTTACAGTGAGATTACTGGACAGTGAAGAATCTTGTCCCCTTGAAAATTGGCTTATTGTAGGAAATTAACGTTCGTGTTGGTTACGATATTTGGAATTAACACGAATTGAAGGGGAAATTACTCCGGCTTCCCAATAATGGAAATTAACGCAAAGGTGAGCGAAACAGAAACAGGTTTTATCCAACACCGAATAAAAAAAAAATTGGCAGATTGATCAGCCAATTGCTGAACAAACAATGCTTAAAAAATTGCGTTTTAACGCAATTAAGTCCGCGGAAAGAAAGGAAGCGACTGTTATCTAAAATATCGACTTCTGTTATCAAGCTCAAGAACGGCTGAAAATTTTTAGTCTTAAAATAATGCCAATCAAGGTCGCAGAAATTGGCATGTACTAAAACCAGGAACACCGGAACTCCCGGAACACCGGAACACCCCGGAACACCAGAAATACCATAGCATGCCATTAAATTTCTGGTGTTCCGGGGTGTTCCGTGTTCCGGATTTTGTGGTGATCCGGTGTTCCTGGTTTTAGTACATGCCGCAGAAATAAACGCTCCATGCACTTAATCAGAACAACGCGGAAATTAACATATTAAAGTAACGCGAATAGTTAAAATTCGCGTTAACTGCATGGGCCGTATAGATAATACGCTCAAAACTGAGTATACAACCAACACCTCTCAAGCGAACCTCCATATATGCCAGGCACTTAACAAGGCCGTCAGGAGTTGGATTCCCACAAACATGTCCACGTTCGAAATAATAGCTAATTAATGAATTCTCATTATTATAGGTAGAATTAATCGAATTATGTGTAGTCTATCTGGACTATTTTAAATCGAGCAAGAACAGAGACTGAGGAGTCCCCATGATGTCCATGCAAGACTTAAAGGGGCACTGTCACATTGCTAAAATCATTACCTGGTACCTTCACTCGCGCTTAAAATACTCCTGATGGACTATCAAGAAGATATTAAACGAAATGTGGCTCAGAGAGCAAACCATAATGAATTTCTGGCGATATTTTCAGGGAATGGCTCTAGAATTTGGCTAGTTTTTTCACATTTCAATCCACTTCCATCCTTGCCATCCGAAGTGATAGGCGGCAATAAACGGTTTCAGTGTAGTGATATAGTCCTTATTTTTGGGTTTCCACCGATGCGAAAACATATTTCAGCATTTTAAAACGACGCCAAAATACCGTAACAGTGCCCCTTTTGAACAGTGCAATATCTAAAATCTGCTTTTGCGTTCTTTACAATGCTTAAAGTATCAGTATATCTCAATTATGTACATCGGGAGGAGACTCCTAAGAGACGGGTATGTTCGTCGTCTCGCTTAGGGGAGTCAATTTCGGTTTTTCGGCCTCGCTTAGAGTGTTTCAGGCAAATTGCCAATATTTAATCTTTAACGCTAGTCCAAGAACTCCCGGAGATGATGAAATTCCAAATGAGTGTCTACATGATTATTAACTTCTCCTGTACTGATTCAAATCGATCCTCGAACAGTCATTCGTTGGGACATCTTTAGAAAAAACAGGGGATGTGTAATCAGTTTCCGATTTTATTACGATTATCATACTCTCTCAAACGTGGAGGCACACCAGATTACACCAGAATCAATCTTACTTCTCTCCTCTACATTTGTACAATTGTAAGGCAAATCTTAACTCGTAAACAAAAAGACATCGGAATGTATACCGGCTTTACTGGACCCAAAGCTTTCGCGCGAAAGACGGGCTAACAGGAAGAAGAGCCCATTGAGGCGTACTGATACTTACAAGGTATTCACGACTAAGGTAAAAAAATGGCTAATAAAGTTTGCACAAATAATGCTTCAGAGGGTAAGAGTTCATGGAATTTACCAAACTAATCTAACTTAACTCCTAGTATCACAGATTCTCTACATACCCAAGAGTGCCCACAAACATGAGTGCATAAAATTCCTCTTTACAAAATATACAAGGAACATATAAAAGTGAACTACGATATACACTACACTAATTGAGTACAGTGTTATCATTGACCGTATTGAATGAACAGTCGGAAAAAGTTAATTTCAGTCAAGATTTCCACTTACGCATTGAAGCTTTCAGTTTTGGCCCCAATTAAGACTGTCTTTGAAATCTGCTTTGTTCAAAGATGTGCTGTAATGTGGCTCTTGTGAGACTGGTTTTACGCACTTTCTATATGCAGTGCAGTGGCCATTGAGCCATCTTTATGACGGAGCCCGAATAATCACAAGCTTCCTGGTCCGATGGCGTCACTAGGTGATGACAACAGCTTACTCAGAACAAGCACGTGATCACCATCTCCAAATCTAACAAGCCAAACGAACAGTGCGTTGATCGCAGTTCAAAATACTTGAACTTTGAGACTAAAAGACTATCATGGCTAAGAGTAAGGGTAATAATATCACTACGTCAAAAGCTAGGAAATAACCTCCTTAGTTTCATATGTATAATAAGTCAAAAGCACATCCGCTTTGCTAAGCCGAAACTCGTACTGGTCACAGCAATCTATTTTGACCATCCTCGTGGCTTTATATATTTGCGTTTCCTATCTTTCATCTTTCACACTGATTGTAGAAAACGGCCACTAACTCTTTCAAAATCATAAAGCAATATGGCCACCTATCCTTACAAAACGACATAAACCTGGAATGCTTACCATTTAGCTAAAAAGTCCGGAAATTTCTGTTTGAAGCTAAATTAAACTGAAAAGTAATTTTCCGAAAATCTGCTCATTTTCGGGGAGCTCCTCTATTTCCGTTCGGAACGTCGGAAATTCCCTTGCCATTTGACAAATTTTCGGTTTCCAGGCACTTTTATGGAAGTGAGTGGAACGGGACGCCCGCTATAGTCAAGCACGCTCTCACTCAGTTGGTCGGTCAATTTAGAAAATCGCAACTATGCAACTGTCACACAAACCGGATTTTTTAGACAAATGCTAAGCACCCCTGATTGTCGAAACGTTGATCCCTGAAAAGTATAATCCATAAATAATGAGACCCAAATGTTTACTGGGAAATCGGAATATGACGTCGTTTTCTGTGACAGAATAAGTATTACAATAAGACCGGCTGCACAAATAATAAAATATCTTGATTATCAATAAACATTACTAAGCTTTCCGATGCTGACTTCCCAGAATCCCTTTCGGTCATATCGTTCATGCTTTATGCCTTTCAACTTTTCAACGTTTCTTGTCTTTGCAACTTGCAGAGCCTCAAAATTCTCGAATAACATCAACAATAATTTAGGCAATAAAGTAAAAAGAAAAACAAATCGTTTAAATGTTTCCTTTTCTTTCAAAAGGAAGCCGTGGGGTGAGTGGTTAACTTAAGAAAGAACCGGTTAAATTTCCTAGCGTACTAGTGTCTCCTTTGACTAAAAGCTCAGTTTTCCCTTTGAAAATTCAGTTGAATACGATATCTCGAACCCTCAAGGGGAATCGAGGGGGGTGGGAGGGGGGGCGGGGATACGAGTTATCAAGGTAAAAAAAGTTAGAAAATGACCTGGAGAGGCTGGTAATCGAAAGAGATTCGATTCATTGGAGCTTCGAGTTATCGATAATAAAATTAGTACGAAAATGACCTGGAGGAGAATCGAATAAGGTTCGAGTTAACGACCGGGAGTATCGAGTTACTGAACTGTTACTGAGGGTTTGAATTACCGTCATTCATAATTTTATAGTATCATAGTGCAAAGCAAATTACAAAAAGTTCATACACTGTAAAAAAAAACGATGTAAAATGGTCCGTAGGAGTAGATTTCCCTGTACTGGTTTTTCAGGTTCTGCAAGACAAAATGATCTATGAGGGGCAACATATACTTGTAATGATGAGCTCTCATAAAATTCCCCGTATTTACCTAAAAGTCGATTCAGGTGATGCTGAAAACCGATTCGCTGGAAATCAACCTCAAGTCACGAAGAGTCACGATTCAGCATTGTCTTTGAGGATCAGACGAGGAATCAATGAAATACACACCAAAAAGTACAAAACCTATGACAATCCAGTATTTACCATATGAAGCTAACTGATAATATCATGTGAAACGGCGAGCTTAGGGGATATAATTTTCCTTGAACTTATTTCCTCGATTGCATACCGAGGTGAAGTTTAAGTAAGCGCCGGGTCAAGTGTGCCACCTTGCCAGAACTTATCCCGTTTTCAGTGGCATTAAGTAACTAGGGAGTATTTGTACTCTCCCCTGGATGGAATGCTAGTCCACCGAGTGGTAACTCCTAAGAATTGAGACCGCTGGTACCATTTATGAAGAGAGAGGCACTGTGGCTTGTCTAAAAACACAATGTAGTGTCCTGGCAAGGACTTGAACCTGGATCGCTCGATCCAGACTCCAGCGCCATAACTATTTGGTCACCATGCCTCCCAGTGCTCACCTCCAACGGCTGCAAAACTTCTATCCCGGAAATATATGAAAGGTTTATTCAATAATAATAATAATAATAATAATAATAATAATAATAATAATAGGTCCTTTTTTCTCCCAAAGCAAACTTAATATTACACTTGCTCGATTTGGTAAAAATGAAAGAAAAGTTTTATTGATATTTATAGACAGGCTGTAAAAACGAAATACGACCTCCCGTTATAAGGACGCCAATGGATATATGAGCTCAATATTTTGTATTCAAGCCCTTTAAGGGATAAAGAACAAAATGTCAAATGGGACCTAAATTTGGTGAATGCGAACCTTGAGATGTAAGGCCCTGTACTTTGAGAGATGTGAGATTTGGATCAGTAAATAACACATCGTTTTTCTCAAATATCGCTGAGTAAGTTTCGAAAAGATGAAAAAAATTTTGTACTACGTTTTGACCTATGTTAACACAAAAGTAACCCTTTCAATTTTGATGTAAAATGGCAAGTTCAGCGTGAAAAAAAATTATGAAAAGGTGCTTCAGCGTTTTTCCGCCCTGTCATATTTATATGTTTTGGATTCCCCACAAAGTGAACTCAACTAAAACTCTGGCGAGAAATGAGGCTGAAACTGCACATATCAAGGAACAAATGTGCACATACAGATAAACTACAAATAAACTAAATGCTGTTTTAAGTTAAGAAAAAATCAACAACTCACAATTATTTTACTGGTTTTCTGCAAATTCTATTGTGACGTCATCACCGATGAGTACAAACGGAGCCCAGTACTTTACAGCACCAAACTTCTCTGACTCTCTCAGGAATTTCATAGCCTGGTTGAGAGCTTCACTGGCACAACATCCACGGCCCAGATGTTGATAGAAACATTTCATAAACTCCATGGTGGCTTCGTCATCAATTGCCCAGAGTGACACCAGAACAGAACGAGCACCAGCACCCAGGAAAGCCCGTCCAATACCGACCACGCCCTCAGCTGTAACCTTCCCTTGAGCACTGTGACAGCAGCTAAGAACAACAAGCCTTGCATGCAGCTTCACCGCCTGCACATCTGCCATTTTCAACATGAAATCTTCCTCTGCAGGTTTCTTGGTTGACCGTGCCGGATTTGGAGCCAATGCAATTTCACCAGCTTCCATGTCGCCATGTGCTGCAATGTGTACTAAGGCAACGGAACCGATTTGTTTCAGAACCTCTTCTTTCGTTGCTTCTTTTCCAGTGAGAGGTGGGACACCAAGCATGTCTCCTATCATCTCTACCTCTTTTCTGGCGAAAGGCAAAATTGACTCACCTAGCTCATTTGTAACTTCCGTAACACAAGGATCCCCCACCAGCAACACTCCACTCCTTCTGTGATAGTCCTCAGGCGAATTTGCAATCAGTTGTAAACTTGTCAGCGACGGAAGAATGCGAATCCTAATAGATTCACTTAGATACTTGAATTCGTCATCTAAAAATGCATGAAAGGGAGTCAAGTATAATGGACCATCCGGGACAATGATTAATTCGTCACCTTGAAGCAAGTCTGCAATAGGGCCAATAATACAATCATAAAAGACGCGGAGAGAATTTTCTTCGCTAGGTAATGTTTCCGGAACAACTGATTCTTCTTCGCTAGGCGGCAGTTTCTTTCTCAGCCTATCAAGTGATCGATTTTCACAGACAACTCTATCTTTGATTCGATTTTCTTTGAACACACCGCTTCTTACGAACTCCAAGAAAGAAACAGCTTTATCATCTGCTACTTCTTTTTGTCTGAAGTGAACATTCCTTCCGCTACAGAGTACCCATATATTTATTGTCTTGCCTTCCAGCGCTATGAAAACGGTTTGTGTAGCTGTCTTGTTTGACAGCTCATCGAGTGTCACTTCATGCTCAAATGACCCAGACTCTGGCAATTCAGAGTTATATTGTGACTTGATGAGATCATTCAAGGCCTGTGCTCGTCCTTGATCAGCAACACACAAAGCGTCTTCAATCTTTCGAAATCCAACTAGGGTTCTCCACAGAGCAGTGTAGGCCTGCTGACACATATTGCGAAATGATATTTTCCACAAATCTTCGGGTTGAAGAGAAGCCCTCAGATCATCGAAGACTTTTATACTGGATCGATAATAATCCAGAGCTTCTTGAAAAGCACCAGAAAATTCAAAATCAGATCCAAGGCAATAAAGTGCGACTCCTTCTTCAAACATGGCCCCAAGCTCTTTAATAATGCTAAGATGTTGGTTGTGGTACTTTATGGCTTGTTTAAAATCACCCAGACTCTGGTAAGCATTGCCAAGATTACCATAAGCACCTCCTTCACCACACCTGTCTCCCAGTTCTTTAGCAATGCTAAGATCTTGGTTGTGGTACGTTATGGCTTGTTTAAAATCACCCAGACTCTGGTAAGCATTGCCAAGATTACCATAAGCACCTCCTTCACCACACCTGTCTCCCAGTTCTTTAGCAATGCTAAGATCTTGGTTGTGGTACGTTATGGCTTGTTTAAAATCACCCAGACTCTGGTAAGCATTGCCAAGATTACCATAAGCACCTCCTTCACCACACCTGTCTCCCAGTTCTTTAGCAATGCTAAGATGTTGGTTGTGGTACGTTATGGCTTGTTTCAAATCACCCAGGCTCTGGTAAGCATTGCCAAGATTACCATAAGCACCTCCTTCACCACACCTGTCTCCCAGTTCTTTAGCAATGCTAAGACGCTGGTTGTGGTACGTTATGGCTTGTTTAAAATCACCCAGACTCTGGTAAGCATTGCCAAGATTACCATAAGCACGTCCTTCGCCACACCTGTCTCCCAGTTCTTTAGCAATGCTAAGATAATGGTTGTGGTACGTTATGGCTTGTTTAAAATCACCCAGACTCTGGTAAGCATTGCCAAGATTACCATAAGCACCTCCTTCACCACACCTGTCTCCCAGTTCTTTAGCAATGCTAAGATGTTGGTTGTGGTACGTTATGGCTTGTTTAAAATCACCCAGGCTCTGGTAAGCATTGCCAAGATTACCATAAGCACGTCCTTCGCCACACCTGTCTCCCAGTTCTTTAGCAATGCTAAGATAATGGTTGTGGTACGTTATGGCTTGTTTAAAATCACCCAGGCTCCAGTAAGCATTGCCAAGATTACCATAAGCACGTCCTTCACCACACCTTTCTCCCAGTTCTATGGCAATTGTAAGATGTTGGTTCTGGTACTTTATGGCTTGTTTAAAATCACCCAGACTCTGGTAAGCATTACCAAGATTACCATAAGCACGTCCTTCACCACACCTGTCTCCCAGTTCTTTAGCAATGCTAAGATGTTGGTTGTGGTACGTTATGGCTTGTTTAAAATCACCCAGGCTCTGGTAAGCATTGCCAAGATTACCATAAGCACGTCCTTCACCACACCTTTCTCCCAGTTCTTTGGCAATGCTAAGATCTTGGTTGTGGTTCTTTATGGCTTGTTTAAAATCACCCAGACTCTGGTAAGCATTACCAAGATTACCATAAGCACGTCCTTCACCACACCTGTCTCCCAGTTCTTTAGCAATGCTAAGATGTTGGTTGTGGTACGTTATGGCTTGTTTAAAATCACCCAGGCTCTGGTAAGCATTGCCAAGATTACCATAAGCACGTCCTTCACCACACCTGTCTCCCAGTTCTTTGGCGATGCTAAGACGTTGGTTGTGGTACGTTATGGCTTGTTTAAAATCACCCAGACTCTGGTAAGCATTGCCAAGATTACCATAAGCACGTCCTTCACCACACCTGTCTCCCAGTTCTTTAGCAATGCTAAGATGTTGGTTGTGGTACGTTATGGCTTGTTTAAAATCACCCAGACTCCGATAAGCATTGCCAAGATTACCATAAGCACCTCCTTCACCACACCTGTCTCCCAGTTCTTTGGCGATGCTAAGACGTTGGTTGTGGTACGTTATGGCTTGTTTAAAATCACCCAGGCTCCAGTAAGCATTGCCAAGATTACCATAAGCACCTCCTTCACCACACCTGTCTCCCAGTTCTTTGGCAATGCTAAGAGCTTGGCTGTGGTACGTTATGGCTTGTTTAAAATCACCCAGGCTCCAGTAAGCATTGCCAAGATTACCATAAGCACATCCTTCACCACACCTGTCTCCCAGTTCTTTGGCAATGCTAAGAGCTTGGCTGTGGTACGTTATGGCTTGTTTAAAATCACCCAGACTCCGATAAGCATTGCCAAGATTACCATAAGCACATCCTTCACCACACCTGTCTCCCAGTTCTTTAGCAATGCTAAGACACTGGTTGTGGTACGTTATGGCTTGTTTAAAATCACCCAGACTCTGGTAAGCATTGCCAAGATTACCATAAGCACGTCCTTCACCACACCTGTCTCCCAGTTCTTTGGCGATGCTAAGACGTAGGTTGTGGTACGTTATGGCCTGTTTAAAATCACCCAGACTCTGGTAAGCATTGCCAAGATTGCCATAAGCACATCCTTCACCACACCTTTCTCCCAGTTCTTTGGAAATTGTAAGATGTTGGTTCTGGTACTTTATGGCTTGTTTAAAATCACCCAGACTCTGGTAAGCATTGCCAAGATTACCATAAGCACCTCCTTGTCCAGACCTATCCCCCTGTTCTATCGCGATGCTAAGATGTTGCTGGTAGTCGTTTATCTTTCTTTTGATCATTTTTTATATAAGTATATTATTGCGCTTTCAATAAAACGCGGACTCTGAAGTTCAAACGCAACTAACAATTTGTTTTTTTGCTGCTGTTAATTGCAATTATTTGAAAAGGCAACGAACCTTGGAAATCCAACAAAATGGATTGAAATCTGTCACTAAAAACTGGCAGACGTGACCTTTTGAATCGGTTGAAGTGAAAGTATTTTTCCGAAGAGGTCTACTTCGACGATTGACGGCAGCGAGCACCAATGAGCTGTTACTGAAAGTCGACGCAATAATGTGACGAATGTGCTCTCCCTCTGTCAGTTGTCCACCTGGAAAACACGAAATATGAAATACTATTTTTCATTTTTCCACATCTTGGTAGTGATTTTCAGTTCTTATAAACGAAAAAAGGAAGTAGAGCTCTGGCTGAGAAGATGTGGCAGCGTCACCGTCAGCAGAAAGGAAACTGAAAGTGCACGAGAAATGATAAATTTTACATTACTCGCACGTTTACACTTCGGTTCACATTTGACAATGCTTATCCACATGACCTTTGTTGGCGTTACGAATAACATGGCATACATGGATAAAGCTGATAATCGATGATAAAAGGTGGTCTACTAAAACACCCCTCTGTAACAGACCCAGTGGAATCTTTATCCTCACTGGGTTTACGGGAAAAAGTCACCGAGTTGGCTAATTTCCCACTGGGTCCGCTCGTTTTCTGTTTTATTTTGCTTATTTATTACTATTTTTTGGCAAACAAAATACGCTGGCTCACACCGCACAGTCACTGGGTAAAATCAATCACTGGGTACTGGGGAGACTAAATTTCCGCTGGGTAAGGGAAAGTAATCCACTGGGTAGGGTTTCAGAAGGTCTGTTACAGAGGGGTGTACTAAATGTTAAGGTCGGCAAATGAATATTAAGAACTTGAAAACAAATTTTTGCAACCAAACTGTTACCCAGCAAGCATGATAATAATTAATACACTTAAAAGAAAGTTAGTTCTGAGAAATTGGCGTTACAACAAGACAATTCTTGGTTTTCACGTGACGTCAGAAAAAACTAAAATTAAAAATTTTGAGTTTTCAACTTCATCAGGTAAAAGTCATTTTTAAACATATATCGGATGGCCTGTTTTCAGCTCGGTAAGACGGCTTTGCTTTGAATTTAGAACAGTTTGAATTTCAGATTTTTCACAATGCGTGACATCGACATTTTTTCTGGGTAACACGTTACGAGCGCAAAAGTATCGATTCGCGTTATGTTTTCGAGTTCTGAGTAACCGATATGTTGAGGGAAGTATCTATGCAAATGTTTTCAAGTTTAGCAACGAGAAGAAACGTTTTGAGAGGGTCAAAAGCCTGGTTTTCACTAGCGATTTATAGGCGGAGTCGTAAGCGTTATGATCCAGTGAAAATCAAATCAACGGAGTCGGAAGCAGAGTTCCGATTCCACTTATGACTCCGTCGATTACGATAAAGTGAAAGCTTGATTGTCGAAGTCGCAAGCAGAAAGGAAGTACTCGGAGTGCCTGAAACTAGCAATGTGATTGGTTTCTTCTGCCGCTTCTGCTTGCGACTCCGACAATCCAGTTTTCACCAGATCGTAATCGACGGAGTCATAAGCGGAATCGGAAGAAAATGGAAACGTTCTGATTCTTCCGACTCCGATTCCGTCGTCCTTAAGCCTGGTTTTCATATGTCAGAAAAATCCCAGACGGTCGGGGATTTCACTGTTTCCCGTCAACTGTTCCAGATTTTACCGATATATCGGAAAAACGCGAGGCGTCCTGTTGCAGATTCTCTCAACATTCTGAATTTGGGACTGGAGCCAAGCAATTAAAAAGAAGCTAGAGGATTGGTAACAAGCTAAAACCATCGGAAGCTTCCCCGACAGTGGATATTTCAGTTTTCATATGTCGGGAATGATCGCCGACCATCGCAGAAATCTGGGACGCGTCGGGAAAATAGAAACGCTCCCGATTTCCCCGATTTGTCGCCGACCATCCCAGGCGATCGGGGATATTAACGATTTCTAATTTTCATTAGTCGGAAAAATCTGGGACGGTCGGGAAACAGTGAAATCCCCGATCGTCTGGGATTTTTCCGACACATGAAAACTAGGCTTAAGCTTTCTTACGACTCCGCTTAAGACTCCGACTCCGTCGCTAGTGAAAACCAGGCTTTTAAGTAAAACAAATGTGCCACTTACTGCAGCAGATGCTGATGCGGCTTCTGGTTTGTTGACTTTGTTGGTTTCGCTTTTCAAGTTCTACTCTTTGTTCTCTAAACGATCTAAATTTGCAAACAATAAAACATGACGATCAGCGGCCATTCACTTTGGTGAGCAAGATTCCTCCATTAGCGACTGAAATCTTCAAAAGAAGCAGCAGACGGGCAACGATTTGTTCAGACATTCATGACACACAAAGTCGTTGTCATGATATAGTTCTTACCTTTGGATGTGTTTTCAACTTAAATCGGTGCTGACCAATCGCCCGATCCTCATTGATGACCAGAGACGTAATAAATTTTACATTGACTCGCACTTTTATTAGTCTCCCACGCAGACGACCTTTGGGCTTCGTCACGCGTTCCTTCCCTTACGTACGTAAAAAAATGTAAATGCAAATTTAATGTCAATCACAGGGAGTGCTTACGCGATCACCCAAGCCAGAGGCTCATGATAAAGTGCTTGGCAATAATCCAGATCGAATTGGAATTTGGAGGAGAAGGGTTGGCGCGGTGGTGAGGGCGCTCGCCTCCCACCAATGTGTCCCGGGTTCAATTCCCCCTCGTCCTTTCTCAATATATACCCAACCCAACGCCATTTCCTCCCAGTCAAATCAGCCATATTAAATGTCATCCTGTTCACAAAACAGGCCGCCTTATACACGGGATAATCCAGGAATGATAAAGCAAGAATGACAAAGCGTAAAATTACCTTTTTTGACAAAGAATTTTGCCATGCCTGGAGGCGAATAGTTCCAAATAAATATCAAGGAAGGCCATTGAAAGTTGAGAATTCAGTAAACTACCTTTGAAATAATAAAGCAAAGTTAAACAATGCAAGCAAGCAAGCTGAGCGTAAAATTAGGGGCCTTTACAGTCCGGACACTCGTTTGCAGCGTTTACAGTCCGGACACTCAAACCGTGAACACTTGACATTTATTTTTACATTTTTTGTTATGATAATCTAATGTGAGCTCTTGACATGGACCAAAGGATTAGTGTTTTCAGCACCTAGGAAAGCTAATTCTTCTGTTTATATGAATGGCTAACATTGGATAATGGTAAAAAAATATATATATAAAAATAAATGCCAAGTGTTCACGGTTCGAGTGCCTTCACTGTAATACGGTTTTGTGGACTTGCAAAGAAACTAAAACTAGCAATATCCAAAGGTAAGGAAGTGCTGGGGGGAGACGATGCAGTTTGCTTTTGGTAAAAAAATGTAACAGAAGCTAATAGAGGTGTGCAAAGTTGTATTCAGTGGCAGATGATGATTTTGTTTGATAATGAAATATCTGCTTAGCAGGGCTAAATATTTGCCCATAAGTGTGCAACCCTTTCCCTGCCACCTATAATTTAGTCGCCTGAAATAGTATGTGTAGCAAGTACAAGCAAGCAGAACTTGATAATTGTTTACTGCTGTTTCACGGTGTGTACAAAATCATTCTAGGGTATACATTGTGTGTATTCATGGAGTTAAGATGAACTGATATAAAGCAACAATTATTTGTTTAAAAATTATAAAGGATCGAACAGATTGGACAAAAGTTACGCTCTCGCTACTCGCTTGAGGCGGAATGAGACTGGATTTCAGGTTGACACCCTCGATTTATGCACGCGGCCCCTGGGGGCGAGAATAGCGTAATACCTAGACTAGGTTACCTAGGCCCCTTGGCCACCAGGTTACGTAGAGGCGACGGCATGTACTAAAACCAGAAACACAGGAACACCGGAACACCACAAAACATGGAACACCACGGAACACCAGAAATACCATAAAATGCCAATAAATTTCTGGTGTTCCAGGGTGTTCCGTGTTTTGTGGCGTTCTGGTTTTCCGGTGTTCCGGTGTTCCGATGTTGGTGTTCCGATGTTGGTGTTCCTGGTTTTAGTACATGCCACACTAGACTGAGCACACAGGTAATCATAACTAGATTATCGAATCTGTTTTTCATCAGTAAACGAGTGCGAAGGTGAAGTCCACTAATTTGTTAGTTCCCTACCGTGGGGAGGGGAGAAAGGCATAAAGAGATGTCGCTCTTCTCGGTCAATAAGGATAATTATAATTAATTTGATAGTAAAACATGTTAAAGCCACGTGTATAGCACTATTATGCAGCAATGATCGTTATGCAATAAGCCAGTTCGGAGTTTCAAAAAACACTTGCGCGCGTCGGGATAAAATCAAGCACAAAATACAAAATCTTTGAATTCAAATTCTTGCATGACAAAAGAATAAAATTATATGCTTCCCTTTTATCCCGACGCGCGCACGTGTTTTTGTGAGCTTCCGAATTGGCTTACAGTACAGGGCACGCGTGGGCCTGTGAAAGGGGTATGGCTGGTTTAATATATTGTACCCCCTGCTTGTTGTAGATGTCATGACTTGTGACCTGGCAACAAAGAAGTAATTCATTCATTCGTTGTTGCTTTTCTTCGGTGGATGACGTGTTTGATTTTGCATCCAACTACCATTAAAACTTGCATGAACAATAACAATACATAAAAACCAGGGACTAACTCTCCCAAAAGCGTGGATTAATATTGCACCAAGTGAAAAAGCAGCAGGAATTTCATGTTGCAACACCAAGGTCCAAAACACGCTTGATACGCGTGATCAAATTGCATTCTTTACATTCCATGCATGCTTAGTGGAGCCAGGGGTCAACCAATCTCGTCCCCAGAACCCGCGTTCCCCTAGACCAGCAGGTCCCGACTGCTGGTCTAGGGTAACGCGGGCTCTGGGGACCAGATTGGGGGTCACAACATAACTGCCGCGCATGCGTTTGTGATGGCAACGTTGAGATTAGGGTTGCGGTCTCCTCTTGTCGCCTGCAATTCCCAGCAGCGTTTGATACGGACACTCACTTGTAAAATCTCCATGTTCTTCGACACGTTACCGTGCTTTACCTCATATGTATTCTGTTGCGAAGTTATGTACATTCCTCATAAAACCAACCAGGGAATACATATTTTGAAATACGTTTCCAGCAATCTGAACAATATTGCAAAGCGAGTAAACTGTAGGGAAGATATTTGTTTACAAACATTGTTTTTGTTATTTAAATCGTCAACAAGTTAAACAAAATAACTCTTTGTATCACCAGCCAACAGTTTTCTGGTTGGCACAATGGGTGACTTCACTAATATCTTCCCTATGGGAGTCGCCTACGTCTGGAGACTGCTTTTAATATGTACTTTGTTGACCATTCCTTTTTTTCTCAGCTCTCATCGAATCTGTTTGCTGTTTTTTGGAAAACAAAAACTTTCCCCACCAAAGTAGTTACATAGAGTCGAATGCGTGGCAGGGGGCATCGACGAATGGAGCTTGTGTTTATTCCTCTCAAACGGGAGGAAAGCCTCTCTTACGGGAGAGCGACGCTTGCTCTGTACGTAGCCAAAGTTAAAACTGACAATCTTTAACTTACCTTCCTCGAAACTTTTTTCTTGAAAACGCGAAATTTGTGTCAATCTCACGACGCTAAACGGAGAAAAGAAAGGGGATGGCCTATCGACCGAAATAAATATTCTGGCGAACCATCTGTCAACATCCTTTTGTTTACAAGAATCGAACAGCCAACCATACGAGTGAAAATTCATTCACCTACAATATTCTTTTTTTGTATATCTGCAAAAATAGTCGCACCAACCAGCTATAGCAGTGTCACTACAGGTAGCCCAAGCTCGATACAAATAATAATTTATTTTCAGCGGCTGGTAATCGAGCCTAGAAAACGAGTGGACGCAAAACTAATAAAAACATCAGTGATTTAGCACTGCTCAGTAATATTGGAATATCGATTATTATAGATTATTGCCAATCGAACCTTTTTCTGTGAATTCGATTGTTGTCGATTACCGATTGTTATTGATTACCGATATCGATTTCTATCGATTGACTACGCCCGGTAATAATAATAATAATAATAATAATAATAATAATAACTTTATTTAAGTGTCAATGTATTTAGCACTGCTGTGCTAATTGGGGACACTGTAAACAAGGAAACAAATATTGTAAATGAAACAGAAAGTTGTTAAAAATCCCAACTGGCAGGAGGCAGACCAGTTGGCTATTTACAAAGCGTGGAGGAGTTGAATTCGGGGCCACCGAAGACAAATTTTAGTGGCAGGGAGGAGGACTCGAACCCGGGACCACCGGATTACAAGTCCAGCGCCCTGACCACTTGGCCACGCTCGTCATAAAATACAAGCCATGCATTAATAAAGAGAAAGAAGAACCTCATGGCACAACATGAGCTTAACTGAATATCAAAAATCTTTATTCATATTGTACAAGCAGTTTGATAGGTTGTTAAATTCAGTAATGCTGAATAATACAACTATCACTATGCCACTTAATTCTACTCATAAACAACTAAATATTAACTACAATTTAACAGATTTCGCACATGCTTCAAAAAAATGCTTAAAAAACTCTACAAATTAATACCAGACTTGACAGAGTGAAATTATGCCGTCAGTTAGAAATTCAGCTCGCTGACAACTTTGGAAAAATTACTTCTTTTCCTGTAATTTTAATACTTATACCAATCTGGAGAACTAATCAGAAAAATTCCATTTCTTTCTAATCGTTTTATTATGGAAAAACCCTTATATTAAAGTTATTGTCTGTAGATTGCTAGTGAAGACAGCTAGTATGCTAATGACCGACAGGGCAAACACCAACCTCGTCCCCAGGGTTCTCTCCTTCCTGTCCCCTGGAAGGAGAGGACCCTGGGAACGCGGTTGGGCAAACATATCTTCAAGACGAGGAGTCAGGCCCATTCTCGTCCCCAGAGCCACTTGTCCCTCTTAGCCGACTGGGCCTGTGCACGAGGAACAAGTGTGCACAGGCCGAGGAGGCCAAGAGGGACAAGCGGCTCTGGGGACGAGAATGAGTCAGACCTAGTTCACTTTTAAGAATAACTAACTTCTGATCGGTCGAAAAGGTGGCGCGCGATTTTTAAATCAATCACCAAGCGTAGTAATGCAAATCCAAAACAAAAGTTTCTCACGTTTGTCACTCAATCATGAAACTATACTCTGCAAATCATCTTAACAAACCTTGTGTCTACAAAATCAATATACTATAAGTATTAGTCTCGTTTGGCAATTACAATACCAAAATCCTGTGGTGCTTAGGTTAATGAACTATCAGTAATGCAACAAAGTCGAGTTACAGTATCCCAATTTCAATTCTTCACATTCTTTCTGGTCCAAGCTTCTGGTCCATGGATGTCTTTAATCAATGTCATTTTATCGACAACTTGTCCTCCCTGGTAAAAAACAATGACAAGGCTCAAATTCAGTGTAAGGAGGTGCAGTAGCTCGATGGTTAGTGCGCTGGACTCCAGATCAGGCGGTCCGGGTTCAAGCCCTGGCACTACAATTTTCTGCAGTAATGTAATTATTTGCAGTAAAAAACCGAAGCATTACTGTTTTAAACTATGACTGTAATTTAAGCCTAGTTTTCACATGTTGGAAAAATCGCAGTCGATCGGGGAATTCACTGTTTCCAGACCGTCTGACTAATGAAAATTGGAAATCTTTAATATCTGGGATCGCCTGGGATGGTCAGCAACAAATCGGGAGTGTTTCTATTTTCCCGATGCGCCCCAGATTTCTACGATGGTCGGCGATCATTCCCGACATATGAAAACTGAAATATCCACTGAAGAGGTTTTAGCTTGGTTTTAGCTTGTTACCAATCCTCTAGCTTCTTTTTAATTGCTTGGCTCCAGTCCCAAATTCAGAATGTCGATAGAATCTGCAACAGGACGTCTGGCGTTTCTCCGATATATCGGTAAAATCTGGGACAGTCTGGAAACAGTGACATTCCCGATCGTCTGGAATTTTCCCGACGTATGAAAACCAGGCTTTACAATAAAAAACACTATTTTTCTATCAGAAGCTTATCACCTGGATGACAAGCGTCTGTCTACACTGATGTACCACTTGAGATTTTTATGAACACTAGTAACATTCCAGGGCTATCGCATTACTTTCACTTACCGGCAGATCAACACTGACTTGTTCTATGTATATCTGTGTCTTGTTGTGTATGGTCATTCGTGTGTAGCCATAATCTACTGTGCGATACGCTGTCCAGGGAGGGTAATCTTTAACAAATGGGTCATGCTTTGCGGCACATCCCTGGAAAAATCATCATTTATTACTAACAGGAGACACTATCAAAGAAAAGGTTGCCACATACGTCGTATGAAGTCCCTCCAACAAATACAGGGACCAAATTTGCTTTGGCTATTTTTTTGGTAAAAAATGGGTAGACTGGTTCACAGAAACGAATCTGTTAACCACTTTCTAAACGAGCAGAGGACTGGGTACTGGGTACCTAAAATCGACTGGGTTCGATTGTTCGATTGGGCTGATTCTGCTTTCGTTTTAACCGCATTCAGCGGACTTGGCCGCAAAATTCAAACTGCCAGCTTAGCGACCGCACTATTGTGACAAAATCGCTCTCAACACGGTCACTAAGCTGGCAGTTTGAATTTGGCGGCCAAGTCAGCTGAATGCGGTTAAAACGAAAGCAGAATTTGAAATCTCGAGTCTGAAACAACGCCGGTAGGAAGAAACATTATCGACAGCTTCCGTGAGGCAGTTTTGGCGAGATTAGGCCATTTTCGTGGGATTTATGGAGCTTCGAGTGTGGACCGTTGGCGGATTAAGTTGCCAGCCTTTCGCTTCGCTTTACTCGTAGGCAAAACCTCAGAAGGTAAACTCGCCTAAATGTCTTTGAATCGATTCCAGGACCACATAGACATCAAAATAACGTAAGGAAAACACAAGGTAAGTCATTTTTATTTGCATTCTTTTCCACGTGTAGAATTTAGGGCCATTTTCGAGCTTTTCTCATATATTCTCTTACATAATGTCATAAATCACATACAACGTACGGGCCACCTGTGATAGCATGGAATGGATGGTCTCTTAAATATAAGATTTCAAAAGCGTACTGCGTCTTTGTGTTTAATCCATAAACTAACGTTTGAATGCTCTTTCCGGTAACAGGCTTCATTTTTCAACTCAAGTGGTTTTAAACATCCGTTCCTAGTCCCTGGTCGTTTAGAAAATGGCTAATCGCTAATCGTAAGGACTTGTCCTCTAGTGTGTGTACATCTTGAATCTTAGAGAATCGACAATTCAGACCAGTTAAGATCCATGCCTTAAGTCACAGGAACCAAATTTTGGTTTCTGCATTCAGATATTTTTGACTAAAAAGGGAAAGCTCATAAGGGAGTTCTTCCCAGGAGGAACCTGGGCTCTTGTCCCCTCGTGTATAACGACATTGACGTATTCTTTGATGTTTATGATAATTACCGGTACCGTAGCTCCTCGTAAAATTCTGGTTAAAATAAACACAGCTTCGTTACTTGTTAATTTTTCAAAAAGAAAAAAGAAAACGAATTTATCAACTGCAATGAAAACATTCACACAACAATTTACCGTGTGGCATACGAGCAATCTTGTGAGAACTGAATTATTAAAAAAAATTATTGAATGTTATTTTACATTGTAAAGACAGGGTATAAAGGCAGATCTGTTTGAATCCAAAAGACAACACTAATGTGAGAATTTTTTTCACTTTCAATTTTACAAACTTCTTGAACATTAACCTTCAAATTCTTACAAAATTCAAAGCTATTTAAGTGGAGCTGAATTTTTGTTTTTAACTGTTGGTCAGAGGTAAAACAATGATGTTTGACAACATACCGCTGACCCAGTGATGATATGGACTGGGGCACAAGGGTTGGTGTACGGCTCTTCCCAGGATCCATTGCAAATCTGCAACAAAAGAAACAAATGGCGTGAATTTTACATTACAAGGTTTGTTGTGACACCGCAAAGTAGCCGGGCTAGCTGACTTTACCTGCATGTCGTATATGGGCCACAATCGTTCGTAAGAGTGTTCATGGCCCCACAGTATCAGATCAACACCTTAAACGTAAATGGAGATTATTGTGATTGTCGCACTTCAACAAGTTGAAACAAGTTTACTGTAGAATTCACAATACATGTATATAAACATCAAGGCACGTTGTCAGACAACCAGCCACCAGTCTTTACATTACCATATTTGTAAAACACGTCTTCCAAGCCAAACAAATGTTTTGAAGTGATGCCTTTTCGTATCTACAAAAATGAGATAAAAAATAAAGTGTAGGCTACTTAATTAGTCAAAGCCTCAAATGGCATTGGGTTTTTCCAGAAAAATACACCCCCCTCCCCCCCCCCCCACCCGACGGATGGCAAACAGGAAATTCTCACGACTTGTTTAGGAAGTGGTACTCACGGAGCGACTTGTACCTACTTATCGCCGCTATTTGTCACAATGATGGAACCAACAAGTAAGAAACAATTCCTCTTGGTACATAAAAATACATCTCTGAACCAAGGCTGTTTTACATCAACTGTATCTCATTTTGATGTCTTCATTTTGACATTGTACCATGTAGGTATCTACAGTGTACTTCATTTTGACAATGTAGAGATAAAGGTAAGATCAGCATTGAAATGACCCACCCATTTTAAAATAACAAGGAAATTTGTTACAGAACAGTTTAAAGTTGCTATTCAGAATTTTTTCCAACCCTTGCCTGTACACTTAAAGTTTCAATTTAAGAAAACCCAAAGCATAAGAGTGAAGTGACAACATACCACACGGTTGATTTCGGTGCAGAAGACGCCATCATTATTAGAACAATACATTGGTTTATGCCCCATCACAATAATCCATGGACGCAACTTGCGATTTTCAGGTGATGCTGCTTCCTGTAAAAATAAATTTTTATGAAAACAGTTATTATCTACAATAAATTATCCGCTTATGATTGAAAAATAAATGATGTATATGTTGTGGTTTAACTTTATCCTTGGTTTAAAATTTTTTAAACCAGTTTGATGTTGATTTCCCTTTGTTTCAGATTATGTTAATCAACATGAGACAATGAAAAATAAATATCAAACTGGTTTAAAAATTTTTAAACCAAAGATAAAATTAAACCACAACATATACAAGGCTAAAAAGGGTAAGTTAAAAAGTGAAAAACGTGGTGTCAAATTTATGCGTTGTTTTACCATTAAGTTTCAACTTCTACTCACCTATTCAGCCTTTTATATTTTTAAATAGTTATTAACTTTATCTGGTTGCACATGCCACTGCTTACCATTTTTTATTCACAATTTATATATATAATTTTGGAGAATTTATCAAGTTGAAATACATGACAGGCAAATAGCTAACCTGCAGGTCCTTAACAATCCAATCATACTGCTGAACAATCTGCTCAATTCCATAATTTAACCAGTAGTACACCTCTGTTGAAAAGCTGACGATGTGTACAGGTCCAATGTTCCAACTTCACCAAGCAAATAAAGAAAATAGACATTTAAAATAAAATAATGTTACAAATTAAATGAATTCCAAAAGGATCTTACATTATGTGCACAGACAATTTACAGGCTACAGTTGTAGATTTTAAGTCTAACTCAGGACAGAAAGTGGCATACATACATACACACATATAGGGACTAAGTTAGTACAGTTGTCAGTTTACCAATAACAAAAGGACCTAGGAGTAACCATGATTAACCCACTTGACTGGTTAGCTCGTGCATTATTTTTACCTTGTGATTAACTAATAATTGGTCACTAATATACAACGTGTTTCCACACATAGTGTATCAAACTCATTAAATAATTCATGACAGTGGTTAAAAACCGAATCTGTGTTTGCGATCTTAATTGGGCAGCAGAGTTTTTATGATTTTATTTCTCCATTTACTCCTACCACACGGCAGTCACTAATTTTTCAAGTAGGCAGGGAAAGTAGCCAGGGATTTTTTTGTTCAATGGCATATTTTTCACTTTCCAGTGTATTGGTTTTCTTCCAAAGTTAAGTAGCTGGGACTCTAACTCGTACTAGCCAGGGGAATTCCCTGGCCCCCAGCCCTGCTACCATTTGAGAACGTTTCATCACATTTCAAACACCACAGTTTGTTAAAAATACTCTGCTCCACATCTCATGTCCACTCTCTAATCAGTGTTTGAAAAAATATATGCGACAAAACACACAAAGTAAACAATATTATGACATTATAATTCCATGGAATGTTAACAAACAATTTTTTTTTTCCTTTATTTCAATACAAACACGAATCTGTACAAGAATTAACATTTAAAAAAAAATTGAAACTACAACAATAACCAAACACAAAAAAAAGGAGAAGGTACAGCAGCAGCTACTTAAGCAATCTTGAGTGTGGGGAATAGAAAGAT
This sequence comes from Blastomussa wellsi, assembly GCA_947652115.1. Classification (NCBI taxonomy): domain Eukaryota; kingdom Metazoa; phylum Cnidaria; class Anthozoa; order Scleractinia; family Plerogyridae; genus Blastomussa; species Blastomussa wellsi. The sequence goes on from OX393565.1 coordinate 21,673,326, forward strand.
AAAATATACAAAAGCAGATATCAGTAGGGGAAGTTTGGGAAAAGGCAAATGATTATAATAGGACTTGTAGATCATAGCAGTAAACACTGCATGGGGGTTTTGAGTCATTAAGAACATCAGTGGTAACTAATTGTTGCAGATGGTTTTATTTGGTTCCAGGTAAAGGTTAAGTCTGCATCATTCGGGCCTAGTGGCCCATCAGGCCGAGCTTATCCCGGTTTCTGTAGCATGAAGGGACAGAGAGTATTTCTACTCCTCCTGGATGGGATGCTAGTCCATCGCAGGGTTACCCCCAGCAGTAAATTTGC
>OX393565.1:21678633-21738633 GCA_947652115.1 Blastomussa wellsi
GTATTTACCCATGTATAAGTCGACCTTTCACGACCTAAAAGTCAGTCCAAAAAATCGCCCTCGACTTATACATGGGTCAAAAACTAAAACCCAAGCACCAGTAAAATAAATTCGGCACAATTAGCATAACAATTGTGTCTATAATCTTACGTAAAACATCTTACAAACAATGACACAAAACGCGAAGTCCTTCGCTTAGCGGTCTGCATCTAAATTCGCAGTTCAAGTTGAAATGCTTTAAAATTTATCTGCTTTATGTAGACCTGAGGGTTGAAGATACTCCCTGGCACAATTTCGGAATAAAGAACTGACATTTCTTGCAAAATAAAGCCGTAAATCTGCTGAGGAAAAACATCTTTCTCGCTTCGAACTCCTTGCTTGGTAACCTGGCATGATGTAAGCACGTGCAGTCATCAGTTACCAATACTCGACCGATTTTGTAGCTTGGTTACAAGTTTTCTAAACACGCTGTTTATCGAGTATTCTCGAAGATTTAAGACCTTCTTTGGTGTTTTGCCTGCCTGCTAAAGCTGCTTTTTCCATTTCCACAGTCAAAAAGGTTTGTCTGCAATTAGTATGTCTGATTTTGTAAGCCTGTTTCAAACATTATGGACAAAATGCCCACATGTACATGTGTTGTTAAAACTATTGCGGACATGCGAGAATATTAAAACTTCACAATGAAACTTGCTGTGATTGTTTCATATATCAATAGTACTTACCTGAACAATAATTCTAAGAAATACAATATATTTAAGTTTTCCAATAAAATAAAGAAAACTTAGTTTTTGGCCCCAAAGTTAGGGGGTCGACTTATACACGAGGTCGACTAATACATGGGTAAATACGGTATGTCCTTGTATAGTGTGTACTGTTTTAGGAGTATTTCTATTAAAGCTTAAAGGGAAATCAACATATGGCACTGACAAGTGGCCATATTTCTCGTTCCATTACACTCCCTGTCGTTCTCTTCACTCCAGTGACTCCAACTTGCTAGTTATCCCGAAGGCTACTACTGTTACCTACGGAGATAGATCTTTTGCAGAAATTGCTCCGAAGTTATGGAATCAGTTACCGCTTGCCATTAGACAAAGCCCTGTTGATAGTTTTAAAAGGGCTTTGAAACCTTACCTGTTTCGTGAGAGCTCTTCTTTTTAGTTGTAAAAAGCATCGAGACATTCTATTATGTAGAATGCGTTTTTTAAGAACTTTGATTATTGTTATTAAAATTCCGCCCACGGTATGGCCCGCTAAATGTTGATCGAAGTGCGTGGTTTACAACGGTTGTTGAGGCTCATCTAACGGAAATCTTACCTTTACTTTTAATTTTAATTACTTTCTGTGGTGACTAAAAAAATTGACAAGACAAGGGGTAAGTTTCTTGCTGAAATCAAACGTGAAATTTTTTTATTTAATTCCCTGGGCGTGTAAATGTAAGGCACTAGATTGACCAATCATTAACTATACCGCTGCGAATGTTGACAGGAATAAATCAAAACTCACCAACATGAAGGATAACATCATATTTTCCATCTTGCGCTTCTTCTTGTAGATAGCTTATAGATTTACCATTGACGGTTCCAAGATCTCCAAAAAATGCTATCCTAGGACTCCAGTCCTCACCAGACTTGAGGGCATTAAATGAAAACAGAGAACTCCAACCATCATATCCACCAACGTGGTAATCTACAAAATAAAGATATAATTTGGTTTTATCAACTGGGTTGATAATGTCAATTGGCCACCGTAAAGAGATTCAATTGCTGACGTTTCGAGCGTTAGCCCTTCGATTCGCTCTGACGAAGGGCTAACGCTCGAAACGTCGGCTCTTGAATCACTGTGATGAGGCGGATGAGCAACTTGTCAGATTAACTACAGATACACATACCATATCTCTGACCAGGCACCAGTCCTGTCAGTTTTACCCTGTGCATATACAGAACTCTATGTGCAGCCCCACCATCAGTGAATTTAGTGATGCCACCAGAAGCTCGTAATGTCAGCGGAAAACCAACTTTATTGTACTCCACAATAGAGTAGTTTGTAGCTGCTAATGTCACCCACGTGACCATCATCTCTGTTGGGTCTCCTACAAAACAACAGTACATTTATGTCAACTAACAGAAAATATTAAAAGTATTTGTAAACAGGCTCTTTGGAGGTTTTATCCCCCACTTCCTACTCAGTAAATGTGCGATTCCAGAAAACATCCATCCCCACACTTTGAAAGCTGTGTTAACAATTGGAAATTCTGGGGTGGCTATCGCAAAAGGAAACTACAAAAGGAAAGGAAAGTACAAAGATGAAATGGAAATACTATTTCTCACAACTGTGGGAGGAGGGGGGTTACAAAAGACCTTCTAGTGGGGGAGGAGGTGTATACTGCCATTAAAATTTCAATTCTGTAAAATGTATGAATTATCATGAGTTGCGAATGGCAAGCAATATTATGGTACTTTAACCCCACTCGCGCTATGACAATGTGTAGAAATTTTCAAAGATTGTACTCGAGTATATCGCAAAACACACCAAAGATCTTTAGCATAACCTACACAGTCGAGGAACAAGAACCAGGTAATGATGAAATCCCGCTGTATAGATGGCCCAATGAGCCAAAAGTGGTCATCCCTAAAGTTGCTAAACAACATGATGTTTGCTTGCCAGAGCACTTTGAATTTGGAGTACTCCTGAGCGCTCATGCTACAAAAAGTCTTAAACTCTTTGCGAGCTTCAACAAGAATTTCCAAAACTGACACTGGTACATAAGAGCCAGCCTTGGTACTTGCTTGCTTCTGTGTAAACAATTCATGCCTTGTGAGAAGAAATGCGACATCTCACACAAAAACATTCGTAATGGCTAGCCGTTTTGAATAGATAGCCGTTCAGAAGCCATTCATTAGCCGTTCGAATGATTGGAATGCTGTTCGAATGGCTTGAGCTATCCATTCGAAAACATTCATCAGCCGTTTGCATGGCTTGAGCTATCCGATAGAAAAAATCGTCAGCTGTTCGCATGGCTCAAGCTATCCACTGAAAACAATAAATTATTTGTCAACTATTCGAACTCGGGCTACCTTTCCAATACAATTCTCCTCCCATTGCATGCGGCCATGTTTATATTACACAATACACCGACTGCAAATATGGCTGACCACTAGGTTATCGCCCGGGACGAGTCGCATGAAAGCGAGGCTAGTCAGTCCTCTTCACGTTTTGTTTTGACCAGAAAGTCTTGCTTTGTTGACGATTTGGTTTTGTTTCGCATTCCCTACGCATTTTTATATTCCTGAATGTCAACAGAAGGGAGTGAAATCTTCCACTATAGAGAAAGTTTATGCAGTTATTTATGTATGTACAGGCTAACATCAGTACAACCTGAAAGAATGATGCAAATATTTTCTCGAAAAATATTTATATAAATGGATTGTCACAGAAAATTATGTGAATCTTAGTGTTCAACATTGAATTATTTTATTGTTGGTTGCCTGATTTATTCTGGACGCAGGTACAAATTCACAACTTGAAACCCATTGGTTCATAGAAAATAGAGTTGAGTGGTTGCACATGCAACGAACCCGTGAAGCTGCTCCTTTAAGGAACGAAAGTCATTATTTAAAGGAGCTACGTCATCGTTCATGCACTTTGAACAATTTGGCCTAATTTTTTCGAAATCATAATTTGAAATCCGTTTCAATCTTCACCATCTTCAGCCATCCTTGTTCCTTTTTGGTTTAGTATCACTCCTTTGGTGTTTTTCTTCCTTAGCAAACTATTATTTTTGGGTTTCCTAAATGTTAAGGGTAATTTAGGTTGTCGAAGAAATAACTCAAAATAATGTGACGTAACTCCTTTAACAAAAACATCCACATGACTTCCTGTGTACAGACTGTACTGACCACCCAATGGTTTTATCTTAATTTCAATTTTTGGCTGGTACAGAAATAAAACCGAGTTAACCTCAAAACAAGTGGACGTCCAGCATTTGTCCCAAGTTAAGTGCTTTCTTTAATAGCAAGGTTTCGGGGACAGATGTTGACTTTCAAAGTGTAATTTTCCACTACTTAAGTCAAGAGCATATGCATCGTGCATTAGAGCACAACTCTGCTGCAATACTTGTTTTAATAATTATACATAATTATCTGATCTACACCTTTTTTGCTCCTTTGTATAAAACACTAGTTACATAACATTCAGCACTGCGTAGCTGAATAAATTTCTCTTTCAAATCTATGCCGTATTGGGTTACGAAAACATTCCACAAAAAGTCCAGGCATGCATGACAATGCACATTTATATCCTACGTTTAACACGGCAACCTTAAGGCTTTTCCACTCAAAGTGAAGACAACAAAATTACAACTGAACTCTAAGCAACACAAGATGGAAAGTTCGTATTTCATACGCCGAAGTTCTACGCCAAAATCCCTATAAAATAGAGGGTCTATATGGCCTACATCGTAGCTCCACGCCGAAAGAAACAATAAGTGAACTTCAGATCGGAGTACGAGTACGCCTTTCGAATTTCAATCCAGTTACGGTCTCAGAAGCCTGACTCTTCCCAGTTGCTAACCAGCTGAAAAGGAGATTGTCGGTGCAATATTGCTGTAAAATGTGAAAGCACTGGCACAAGAACTTATAGTTTCGAATCCGTCAGCCTGCTTCGTGCGTAAAACACAATGAAGAACATTTGAAATTATACTTCTAAAAAACCTCCCGAGCTACGGATTTTGTTCAATAATTGTCGATGTTGTTAAAGAATGACATAAAATCATAAATTTTGGTTAACGTAATCTTATAAATATGGAAAGTTGGCGAGTGTTTACTGGTTGTCAAAAACAACAAGCATAGCTTGTTTTACGATACCTTTCTTTGTTTTAACGATATACTTCCTCACCTGTAGCTGAAATATGAATCTGCTCGGGCTGAGGATCAGCTCCATTACAGAACTGTAGGCCAAATAGCAAAACGAAAACAGCCACTCTCAACATGTTCGACGCCATGTCGGCTTTGACAAACCCTCGCTCTGACGACATTTGTGCTGCTTCCCGCACGCGCCGGGGTCTGGGTATTCGTCACGTGAAAGGCAGCTGATCTTTCCAGTTATTTCATGATCCACATCACGCTACTTGCACTTACGTCAAGCCTTCGTCATGCCCGGTGGCTTGTAAGGGGTCGACCATTTTACTTTTGAGGGGGTGATTTTGAAATAAAATTCCTGCAATTAACCACTTATCAGAAGAAAAAATTGCCCGCAGCGCAAATGGAGGGATAAAAATTTCTTGCACTGCTATAAAGAAGAAAAAAAGTTGTTGCAAAGCTAAGGAAAAATGATCCTGCAGAGCTTTGGGAAGGGAAAAAACCCACCAGGTTTCTAGAAAAAAAATTCGGTCGCCCAGCACCTCATAGAAACTTAGTTTTTCATTCGCTCTCCTTGACAATAGACTTCATTGTTATCCGGGCTAGAGGCTTTGTTTAGGAGTGTTCTCTATTGTTTCAACGCCCAAAATGGTATTACCGCTTCAACCAGGTGCTGCTGGACCCAAAAACTTTCTTGCTGACCAGAAGTCGAATGGTCATCCCCTAAATGGTCTTGGCATTCCATCTATTCTTTAGCATTCTATCGCAGCCACACTTTCTTCAGAGCAACCTAACTTATGGAAAAATAACGTAAATCGGAACTTGCCCACAGTTCTTTATTTATTTCCAATAATGTTTCTTTTGCCGATCATTTATTATTAATTACTATAGGCAAAAATTTTCACTGTTCAAGTAGTTTTAATTAAATTGACCACTTCATTTCTATGAAAAGGAATTTGCACGTGTAAAAAGATTTTTCTCAGCATTTTTTGGCATAACTACGGTGCAACCATGCTTTATCGGTTTCTGTCGTATTGTTGTCTCGCAAAATGAACTACTTTACGCAGAATTAACCTTGCAGTTATGTTTGTGTTACAGTTTATTTTTGGCTGATTAGGTCTCTTACACCATGTTACACTGTAGGTCCTACGTCAGCTAGCAACATTATCGTTTACGTTCCTTTGCAGTTTTCATTTTTTGCTTTATACACGTTCTTTCGACCTATTTAATTTTACTGGGAAAGATAATCAAAATAAAGATATGATAAAAACAGAAATTGTCATCACAATTGATCTCAGTCTGTCCCGGGGCATTTAATTTCATCTAATTTCCATCTGGATTGGTAGGTGATGGGAAATGCGGAGGACACTTTGTGCAGGTGCCCATGTAGAAATCTTTTGGCTCAGTGTAATGGCAACTGTGAACTGTTGATGAAGTGCATCGCGGCTTCGGACGTTCAGGGCACTGCCATGGGGCGAAACTCTTTGCCTGGTCAACATCTTGGGGATCTTTCATCCAAGCAATAGCCTGAGAGGCTGTTAAGAACCAAACATCGCCCAAATCCTCGGCGTATTTGAGAAATTTCTTGGCAGCGTTCATGTGATCACCAGGAGGGCCCCAAGAGAAGTACGAGGGGTGCATATGCATACCGTAGGGCCCCCTGTTGGTATCGTAGTGGTAATGGAAGTTTCTCACCAGAATCTCGTACCAAACTGTCTCATTTCCAAAGGCATCACACGCGTCCATCATGGATCCGCATGTCGAGTGATCTGCGTTCATGAGGTTGACGTTTGGAATTTCCCAGAGCCCTGGGTAGGACATCTTTGGGCACGGCTCTTCTGTAGTGGGACAAGGTTCGGTGGATTTGTAGTCCAAGGTATAGGGGTACATAGGACCACGCCCATCAAACGGGACGTTAATAGGCCAGGACAGGTCGTAAGTGAAGTTACTCGTGTATAAGGCTTTGAACATGTTCTCAGTGAACATTAAGAATGGTGCTCGAAATCCAGAAATCTTTTCATAAGGTATATTTCCAAACCTGTAAATAATTCGAATAAGACAAATTAAAGTTCAAGGATCCAGGATTTTTCTTATAGGAGGAGGTGCACCACTAAGGAATGACGTAACTGACGGGGAACGCAAACATTTTTTTGCGGAATACCAGTTATATTAGAAAGCCACAGGTTATCTCAGTGGAGGGGGGAGGGGTGGGGGTGTGCACCCTCTGCACCCCTCCCCTAGATCCGCCACTGCTAAACTAGTGTCAAGAAAAAAATTACAGAACAGAAAACATTCATCTCGGAGAAAACCAGTGTTGCGTGACTAACCAAAAGGGAGCAGGCGTCTCAGGGACGGAGGGCATGATCGCAGGCTACTCGATTACAAAGTAAAAAGCGGTAAACTGATCCCCACGGCAAGGAAAGGTTGAAACAGAAATAAAATAAGATAAAAATAAGTAGAATGTATTTTTTTTACATTCTACTTGGGCAAATACATTAATTACTTATCAGTTTTCATCTCATTTTATTTCTCCTTACTGTGGGGATCAGTTTACTGTTTTTTACTTAGTATCTTAAGATTTTTACTGACTCAGGTCTGACAGGTCTATACAAGCTCCGGCACTCTTCTTTGGTTTGTCGTTGCGGTTTTCTTTATATCAGAAAGATTTACTCGATTACTAACCGCAAACGTTCTTTTGACTAGTCACGCAATCTTCCTTCTCCGTGTTAGCGTTACATAAAAACTCACCGATGCAAAATCTCTTTTTGCCCATCGATTTCGTTCTTCCACGTAGTGTAATTAGCGTGTTCCCAGTAAGTGGTAGGCTCCTGGTGGGTGACAGTGTGATCTGCTATCTCAAACCCTTTGGAATACGCAGTTTCCACCAGGAAGTAATTTGTGTAATTGTGAGAAATAAACAGCGTACCCACGGCAGGGCAGCCGTTTGGATTACGCACCTCTTCAAACAGCTCGTTGTACAGGTCGAAGTACTGTTTCTGTAGATCATCATCAAAAGTGACTATGATGATCTGAGGAGTTTTATCAGGCGCAAGACCTCCAGGGGGTTTGCGATCGTCGCTGCATCGGCAGTGTGGAGGAACACACACTTCTGGATCACAAGGCTGAGCGGGTTTGAATTGAGCACTAGCTCCAGCCGCGATTAAGACGAGCGCCAAGGCGAAAGCCTGATGATCCATGTCTGTTTTAAATTTTCCTGTTGTAACCTGGTTGTAACACAAAGTATTGCTGTTCCTCTTCTGAAGTTTCCGGGAAAGTTGAACTTCCGGTCGAGACTGACTAATCAATTCCAAGAAGGCACGTGAGAGGCATACGTAACGGGTAACGCGGATTCTGTGGTCGAGATTAATTAATTGTAACATAAAGTCACGCACTTCCAGTTTTTGTGAACTGCAGCATTTCACAGAAAGATTATCGAAAACTAAAACGGCGAATTTCAAGGTGAGAAACTGATATTTATTTTTCTACGTTTTTTTAAACGTTTTGAATTTTGGTGCGTACTTTCTAGTGCAGCGATGTCAATTAATAGATGTTTAAAATAGAACCAATCACCAATCACAGGCCTGAAAAGTGAGACGGCACTACCACGAAATATTGACGTCTCTTGCCTTTACAAAACTGTAAGAGAATCTCCTGCCCAGCCATATAAAAAAAACTTTATCATCCCCGTAGAGTACGATCGCTATTATATGGGGAATCTCTGTAAGCAAAAACCTGCAACCACTATGAAGTCACTCGCAGGATATCTCGATTTCTCGAGCCTTTGTACTATGAAATGAAATGTTACTCTCGATTCTTGAACTCTCAAATTTCTCGCCCTAATTTTCGTTTGGGAAAATGTTGCGTGACATAAAAAACACCGGCTGCGAATGGGACTGTTGCAACCAGACAGGAACACAGGTTACGTTTCGGCACATTATCATGCCCGAATTCGAATCCAGTAGAACTCCGACAAAAATACAATTGTTGAGAGAATCAAGATTGCGTGACGAGGCTAGTCACGAGACGATGAGTTTCCAATACTTTGGCAGGAAATCAGTAATGCCCTTGTGCGAATAGCAGAATGTATCGGCCATAATTTTTTAAGTGATCCCCTTACTGCAGAAGATGAAAGAAACACACACGAACTGCTGAGTTGGTATGAAAACGACATACAAATTAAGAAAGCCTTGGAAGAACTGAAAAAGGCAACTCAAGAAGGAATGGAACGTTTGGAAACAAGCTTAAATGGTGTCCAGGAAGGATTCGAAGAAAGAGAAACGATTATTACAGAAAGTGTCAAGTGCTTAGGAAACGTAATGCGAAAAGAAACACAGTGTTTTAGAGATCAGTTCGGAGATGAACTGAAAACCGCAGCTCAAGGAGTCGGAGAAGGAATGGGACGCTTGGAGACATGTTTAGAGAGTATCCCGGGAGAGCTATTCAAACGAAACGCACACATTGTAGAGACGTCAGTTCGAGAGGAAGCTAAAGACATAAAAGACCAGCTAGGAGATGTACATCAACCCATAGAAAGGCTCAGCTCAGCAACTGGCGGCTCTAAGCAGCTCGCTGGAGGTAAGTTAACATTGGCTTTGTCGTTTTCTATTATTATTTAATTTTTAGTTTTTTTCGTTGCGATAATTCTTGACTCGCGCGTGGCCGTTTCTCCCAAGACGAGGAAAGAAATTCGATTAGCCTGTTCACACTGTTGCTGAGTGGTTTTAATGAAAATATGCCAAATATGCTAACTTAGAAAACATGCTGTAAAGTGTCTCACTCTCCGAAAAGTTGGTCAGAATTGATCAAAGGCTAATTTTCTATTTTTTATTTTCTTTTTTAACCTTTTGAACGTTACTCGGTTGCTCATTTCTCCGTTACTCGTTACTCAGATACTCTGTTTGGAAGCAATCCTCAATCAATCCCCAGTCCCACACATCGTCATCATTCGGTCGTCATGTGATCACAAGGAATTCCTGCCAGAATGTGTGACCTCCCTGCAGAATCACAGTATCAACCTGTGGATCTGGTTCTCCCATAAAACCGCCATTTTCTGCCTGCCTGTTGGGTTAAGGCAAACTTAACATTTCTTTTAATCGTCTCTTCAAGTAATTCCGTGTATAATTTTCGCGTCATTGATTGTGTTTTCGATGATCAATGCGGAACGACAGACTTTGAAATCTACTCGAAATCTCCGCGATCGTCATGAGTTGACGTCAAGTTTATTCGTCTCTGTAGAACTAAGATGGGACGGTTCAGATCATCAAGCTTCTGCTGCAGTTGTAAAGGCCAGTTCCCCTTTTAATGAGACTGGTGAAACAACCACAAGTCGCACAAGGTAAGGATCGACCGGAAGTCAATCATCTATGCAACCATGCAGACTGAATTGAATTAATATAGAATTGAATAAATATATTAAATAAGCCATCAGCTAGGTGTTTATTGTTTAAGGACTAGCGTGGCTATTTACCTACTAGAAGATGGGTATCCATGTTCTATAAGAAAATAATGTCCGCTTGAGGTCTAGAAAAGCTGCTAGTCATTCAGCTGCTTTTCTAGACCTCAAAAGGGCATTATTTTCTTATAGGACATTGGGAAACCCATCTTCTAGCTGGTTTAGAACATAGCATTAATAAGTCCTAAAAAATCACCGAATTTACGCGCACGGGCTGCCTCCTTGTTAGTATTTCTGGCACTTGCTGCTCAATAGCTCGTCCACATTTTCGTCTCCCAAGGTCACCTGAACTTATTTTATTAATAGTTGTTTTAGCAGCTATAATAAAGAAAATAAACAGGTAACTTTAAAAGATTTCCACCGCCATTTTTTTTTTCAATTTGCAATGCAACATAAACTACATCCGGGGTGTTGGGCTTCTATAGTTTTTGCCCATATTCTATTAAAAATAAAGCCCGCTGAGATTCCATGGCGAGCATACAGGGCTATATTCTAAATATCTTTATATAATAACCAAATCAATGCGCGCGCTCTGATTGGTCAATCAGCTATGGTTTATTGTGCCAGTAAACTCATGGAAAAATTGCGCGTCTTCTGAATTATTATATAAAAGCAATAGACCACAAGTTTCTATGGTTTATAAGCTGATAAAGCACTTGGGATGTTGGAAGAACACTCGAAGAATTCGTAAATCACTCGCCTGCGGCTCGTGATTTACAAATTCTTCTCGTGTTCTGCCAACATCCCGCGTGGTTTATCAGCTTATAAACCATAGAAACTTGTGGTCTATTGCTTAATTAGAAAACAGTCCTAAGAAAATATGCCCGCTGATTGGTTAAGAATCATGTTTCTATAACTCGATGGAGACACAGAACTAGAACTAGCACGAGCTGTTAACAGTCCTAAGAAAATATGCCCGCTGATTGGTTAAGAATCATGTTTCTATAACTCGATGGAGACACAGAACTAGCACGAGCTGTTGACGTAATGATGGCGCGAGCAAAGAGAATTTACATTTTGATAATCAAAGTTAACAAGTTGTTTTCCTTTTTCTCGTTGTGGTGTTTCCTAAAAGAAATAGAAAAAAGTGTGGAAACACTCGCCTACGGCTCGTGTTCCCGCAGCATTTCTCGTTCTCCAAAACTTCCACTTGTGTTTCTATAACTCGATAGAAACACGGTACATGTTTTCTATTTCTTAAATTTAAATCTTAGCACTTACTCCTGGAGAGGACAAGGTGAACTCGTTTAGTTGAGCAAGTGCTGAGTTTTTCTGTGTCGAAGGCATTGTAAATCGTTGCGTGTCGAAAAACAGTTACTGCAATAAATTCATGTACTCTTTGTCCTTCATGTACATGAATGCCGTACATACAAGAAACCTAGACTACTAAGTGAAATCTTTTTACCCACAAGTATTCAATATTTATTTACTTAAGTGAATAAACATGGCACATTATTATGCTTACAATTAAATATAATTTAATAATAATTATCTTTTATTAAAAAGCAAAATGGCATCAAGTCCATCTTCAACCTCTGGCTATCTGCATAACCTGTGTCGTCAAGGCACTATCAGTTTGATCCGGCCATACCTTCAGAGCATTTCAGACGTCAACAAGCTAGAAGAACACGTCGGTTTCCTAGGGTACACACCTCTCCATGAAGCGACAAATCAAGGACAAACAAGTGTCGTGAGACTCTTACTTCTTTATGGCGCCAATGCAAATGCCAGGGCCAATGGCTTCTACACGCCGCTTCATATTGCAGCATCGATGGATAATTTAGATTGCATAATTGAGCTTTTGAAGCACAGTGCAGATATTACCAGTAGAGATGAGTTTGGCAAGACCCCTTATGACACTGCAATGATTCATAAATGCAGGAGGACAGCACGTGTGCTCAAGAGTGAAGGTTAGTTAATGCAAAGGAGCAGGGCTGTAATTAAGGGCCGTAACCCGTAACACCTGTTACGGCTGAGTATGCGTGAATTTCCCTTGGTGCTACGGGTGAAATTACCTGTTGTTGATAGAATTTAACCACAAAGTAACAAGTTTGCTACGGGTGTGGAGAACGAGGCTACAGGTGACACAAAACTTAATGACAGCCCTGAAGGAGGAATTAAATAGCGAAGCACGAGAGTAACATCATAGCTCTGACAAGACTCGGACTAACAAACTGGAATGGCTGGTGAACATCTTTGAAATGAAAACTTTGCCTCTATTTCTCTCATAACCGGGTAATGTTTTCTGAGTCTCGCTGGGATCCACTAATTTGCATTCTATTTTTACATGTAGACTTTGTATGTTTCGCCATTGGCTACTTAGGTAATGGGTCAATTCCTGTTCTTTGATGTACCTTATTATAGGAAATTAACATTTATGAAGGTGTTTCAAATTAATGTGACTAAAATTAGCACAAATTGAAGGGAAAATGTCTTCCTAACCCTTTGGCGCCTGTGCCGGCCAAACCGGCCATGCAGATACCCCCCTCAAATTCCCATGCTGACCAAAAACTAACTAAAAAATGTGTGTGAAGTCTGGGCCCTCTCCCATCTCTCCTTGAGGGGATTTTGTTTAGAAGGCGACGGTGGCATCCAATCACCTGGATTCAACGAAAAAGAATAATACAAATACAGATTTTATTGTCAACTCCCGATGGGGGCTTTTCAGAGACAATAGAAATAATAAAGGCGCTAAAAATACTCAAAAATTATCAATAAACAATTATTGAAAAACTATTTACATATAAAATTTATGACATTGAAAATTGATGTAAAAGGAAGGCTTTCATTTTACGTTTAAAAATGATAAGAGATTCACTTAATTTAAAATGGGGTTTTAAGGCATTCCACAAAGTTACAGTTCTGTAATAAAATGATCTCTGTCCCGACTTGGTTTTAATTAACAGATAAAGAAGCCTAAGCCATGTATTATACTGTCGTAAAACACGACGGGCATCTGAGAACACGAGGGAAATGTAGAAAACATGAGCCGCAGGCGAGTGTTTTCTGCATTTCTCGAGTGTTCTCAAATGTCCGGAGTGTTTTATGACAGTATAATACATGGCTTAGGCTTCTTAATTTGCTTTTATGATATACAGTAGATTTTATACGCTGCGATTATTAAACAACAAAACACGCACAATCGATAAACTGAAGCAATTTAATTTCTCTGCTTCTACTTTCCTCTCGAACTTAGAAGCTTTGACGATCTCTGCAGCTTGACTCAGAATTTTGAACAGAATTTCTTCATAGAAAATGTTCCCCACCATCCCTTGTGAATTTTCACTAGTGTAAAGCTGACGAAAAACAATAAAACACGCTTTTTCTATGTTTTATACTCTGATAAAACATGGGTTTTTGACCAATCAGAGCGTGCGCAGAGTCCTATCCATATTATAAAAAGCGGTATATTTAGCTGGGTAGATGATCTGGTCACCTGACCGCTGATGTTCCCTCTAGAGTTAAAATTTGAACTGAGGTAATTTGGTACTTGACCTGCTGACCATCTCAACGACTTCCAAGTTCCACCCTTCCAAGCACCGACTGGCATTACTTTTAATTTACCTGATAATCCTAATCCTTATCATAGGTGATAATTTATGGGATTTTATTGTCGACTAAGAGGGTTAAATTTCAAAATAAGGGATATCAATGTGACTGAGTAACCGTATTTTTCAATAGCTCATTTTTTTCATTTCATAGGCACTTTAAAAAAAGTAAACTGTATTGAAAAAAATTTAAACCAAGGATAAAATTGAACTATATCATAGTTACTGAATCATGGTTTCCCTTTATACAAATTAGTGTAGAAGCACTCCTTGCAATTGTCAGCCATGGTTAGTTCCACTCCAGTTTGTTTTTGGTTAGTTCCACTCTGGTCTGCGTGCAGGTAGCTTTTATTTGTTACAAAGGGTAGCTGAGCACTATTTTCAAATCAAATTATTAATAACTGTAAATTAACATTGGACTCATTGGCGTTTATGACTTATTGAATCTTGACTCGTTAACCATTAACTCATAAAAACTCTAATTTCAACTGATAGAAACACTGCAGCCCTTTGTTTGACTCCGACTACCATTTATTAAATGCCTCACCATTCATTCCCATTTGATTTCTAGTTAAAAGATATGTGAGCTTCTTGTTTCTCATGATGAGTTGTTAGGGTAAAAGAAATGCGACATATGATTGAATTCAGTTATGTCGGCTTTGTTAAATATGCTTTCCTGTTGCCCTGGCTTATAAGTTTGTAAATTTTAACCCTGAAAACGTCCAATTGTTTTCCTCAAACAGAAGTCAAGAAGGCAGCTAGGGAAAACAGTCCAGACTTGAGAGAGTTGCTGACATCAGTAAGAATAGAGGATGTAGTTTCGTCATGCTTTAAGGAGGCTCTTTTGGAGGCGTCACGAGGGGGCCACATGGATGCCATCTGCTCTTTGATCATCACAGGAGGCAGATACTCTTTACACCTCAAAGACTGCATCTGTGAAGCACTGAAGTTCCATTTCTGTGATGCAGCTGCCATGTTACTGATGTGCTATGCTGCAAAACACAATAAAACAAAGCTTTTAAAATACTTGATGTGTATAGAGATGAGCTATGAGGAACAGCAGGAAGCTCTTTCTGAGTTACCCAATGACGTTACACTAACCAATGATGCTTTGGCTAGAATAAGGTAAATGATATAAAGGGAATTACTATCATGGGATTTTGGGATACTTGAAAAGCCCAAATTCAATATTTTACCAACAGGAACCGAAGCTACAGTAATGGCTTACTGTTCCTATTATAATAATAACCACACTAGAGTATTTTTTTTTGCTGCTGAGTCTCTGAGTCAAAGTGAATTTCGATTTGAAAAATCCTAGTCTTGAGTGATGTTTTTCAAGTTCTGGCATTTATTTGCAAAATGATGTAGAACAAAATCATCAGTTCTTCATCTTTGTTTTCTTTTCTCTTGTAGTCATTAAAATAATATTTTGTACATGAAAGTGAAAATTTCCAAATAAGCAATTGAAATGAAGAAGCCTGAAAAAATTCAGGGCTTCAATAAGATTCAAATCCATGACCTTCGCGATACCAGTGCGGTATTGTTCTACCAACTGAGCTATGATCAAGCCACACATTGGGAGTGAGGTTAATTTATTGATTTATTGAGCAAGGTCAACTTGGGCCAAACTGGCCTAATCCACTTAAAAGTGGATTGTGAAAACTTTTAGGTAACTAAATTTAAAGTCTGCATATATGATATCAGTGGCTCATGAAGCCAGAGCTTATCTTGGTTTCTGTAACATGAAATGATTGGAGTAGTTCTGCTTCACCCTGGATGGAATGCTAGTCCATGATATGGTTACTCCCAGCATTGTTTTGCTGGCATCCATTTATGCACCTGGGTGGAGAGAGGCACTGTGAGAGTAATGTCTGGCCCAAGAACACAATGCAGTGCCCCGGCCAAGGCTTGAACTCGGACCGTTCAATCTTGAGTCCAGCACAGTAACCATTAGACCACCATGCCTCTTGAGAGTCATTCTCAACCCCAGAGGCTGCACTCCTTTTGATCAGCACCACGAATTGAGACCTTTGGCCGCCTCCAACAGCGGAAGTCTGATTCACGGCCTCATTGTCAAATCTGATTGGCTGAAAACTACAGAATGAGTTCTCTGTGCATGTTTCCAATTTGGGAACAACCAGAGGCGGTAGTGTAGCAGCTCTCAGAATCTTGTAATTCTACTGGTCCTCTAAGTCTAGCAGTTGCTATTGTTTTAGGGGCTAGGAGCATTGTTCTTGTTGTTTGTTTTATTGTTTTCACGTAGGGTATTGAGCCATTCATGTTAGACCTTACCAGAGCTGCTACATCGCCCACCAGAGGTCTCGATACTTTGTGTTGACCAAAAGGATCATGGCCTCTGGAGACGAGAATGCCGAAAGTTTATTGTGGCTTCTTATAGTTCTCTTTGATTTTTATAAGGAGAAATTTTTATATTAGTGATGTAAGGACACCCATTAAGTCTGTATCTTTTGTTTTTTTTGGAGGTCCTGTATTTCTGACAAAGAGTCCTTTCAAATTGCCATACCTGTTGGACTAGCTATTCAACAAAGGAAACTGGATGCAGTGGGCATCATCCTCTTGAATACGAACTGCAATCAAGCACAGAAGCGAATTGATTGGCCAAAACTTGCCCTGGGGGAGATTGATCCCTCGTGGCTAGAAAATGTTACATGGGTTGAAAAACTCTTCTTAGCTTCAAATCTGCTTATAAGTGTTCCAAGTAATATTGACATCTTGAGCAAACTCTGTTGTTTAGACCTGAGAAAAAATCAGTTAAAGAACATCCCTGCCAGTTTGTTCCAGATGCCAAGTTTGCGGGATCTAAGGCTTTCTGAGAACAAAATTGTTGAACTGCCCAAAAAGTGTAATTGGAGTCCATCCCTAAAGACACTCAATTTGAATGATAATTGTCTAGTGACATTGCCCAAGAGCATGGCTAAGGCCAAGTTGTCAATTTTGTATATAGCGAGAAATAATTTGTACGATGTTCCGCTATGCATCTGCGAAATAACAACCTTACAGTCACTGGATCTGTCTGATAACCCCAGATTGACGCAACTTCCACCAGAAATGGGGAGACTTACCAACATTGAAATGCTTAAATTGGATAATTTGGATCAGGTGAGAATTGCATTTTAAATAATGATCACATTTAGGCTGGGACACACTGGGTTTCAATTTGCAGCAACAGGTGTCTGAGTTGTTCTGTGTGCACTGCATTGAAAACAGGTTGCTAAGTTGCAAGGGAAAGTCACTGCAATTACTCTGGCAGATATTTTCACTTGCACAAATTCAAACCAGTTTTAATTGTGTGGCGTGACTGATCGCAGCAACACGATTCTGTAATAGTGACAAAGATGTTTACCAAAAAATTAATTTACTTTGTCACAGAAGGCAAACTGCATCAATGTGTGGCAACAACTTGGTGTAAAAATACAAATAAAGCAACCCCCTTCCTCCAAGAAAGCTTCCTTGTTCAACTCTCTGATGCAAACATAGACTCACTACATTGGTGCTTTAAAGTTGATAGACCCTCCAGAGGAAATAAAAAGAAATGGCATTAAGACGATCACGTACCTACGCAACATACTGCGCAGATCAGAGGGATATTACACCATGAAACTAATGTTGGTTGGCAGGGCTGCCCAAGGAAAGACAACATTGAAGCACCGGCTGATGAAGGACTACACTTACAATGTCAATAAATCAACAAATGGTAAGAAATTTTGCCTTGCTCAATATAAATACCGGGAGGAGGCGCCGTCGTTAACAGTTATGGTTAAAGTGCTACTATGATGAAATTTGGATGTCTCCAAACTAAGCCATTTTAAAGCATTAAACAGTACTCTGCATGAGAATAAAATTGCCGCTTACTTTTTCGAAATATCTTTTACAGAGATATTCAAGTTTTTAGCTAAGTGATGACGTCATTGACTCAACCAAACTTTAATCAAATAAATGAAGTAAAAATATCTCACCCAGTTTGTATCAGAAATGTTTGGTTCTTTGCATCATGACTCTACTAGGTGAGTTGTGCAATATGCGATCAACAATTATGTTACCATGGCATGCTGGGTCCCAGACCTCCCCAATGTTAAAGGCTATTCTGGCCATTTTTGGCCGTCAATTTTGAGATTTCTCAATTACTCCAGATTTCTCAATTACTCCGCATCTATGTGATTTTGCAAGCACATTTATGTGTTAGGTAGGTTTTTTGGCCTGGTTTAATTTTTCTGGGCTACAAATCACTCAAATACAGATTCGAGGGGACTGGAAAAGAGTATGTTGCCATGGAAACAAGATTAAGTGACAACCATAGGTGTGTCGCCTGAAGAACTATTACTGTGCTAAGTTTCAACTGTCTCCGTAGAAACCTGACCGGGATAGCCCTAATTTTTAACTTGATATAAAATTAGGTTGAGTAGATGACGTCATCAGTCTCCTAATTTGCATATTTTACCAATTTTTTTAAACTTGAATATCTGCTGCAGATATTTGAAAACGGAAAACGACATATTTAATCTCACATGAAGCACTTCACATTTCTCTTCAAAAAGCAAGGTGTTAAAATTTGATCACAGTAGCACTTTAAGAGTTAGTGTCCTGAACTCCATATTGGACAATCTATGCTCAAGCCTTTGCTGGGTCACTTTACTCTCATGGTGCCTCCTCCAGTGCCACTCTCCAATCAAGTGCATAAATGGGTACCAGCAGCTTTAATACCGGGGTAACCCTGCAATGGACAAACATCCCATTCAGCTAACAGAAATACTCCAAGAAACTTGAATAGAGGGGGTAAGTTTCTAAAGAAACTGTGGTGCTGTGTCGGTGGGAAGTATAGCAATATA
The DNA here is from genome assembly GCA_947652115.1 of Blastomussa wellsi. Lineage (NCBI taxonomy): Eukaryota > Metazoa > Cnidaria > Anthozoa > Scleractinia > Plerogyridae > Blastomussa > Blastomussa wellsi. The sequence continues at coordinate 21,697,337 of OX393565.1, forward strand.
ATTTGGTTTTATCAACTGGGTTGATAATGTCAATTGGCCACCGTAAAGAGATTCAAGTGCTGACGTTTCGAGCGTTAGCCCTTCTTTGGAGCGAATCGACGAAGGGCTAATGCTCGAAACGTCAGCACTTGAATCTCTTTACGGTGGCCAATTGACATTATCAACCCAGTTGATAAAACCAAATTATATTCCAAGAAACTTGGATAAGCTGTTATGGAATGGGTCATTAGACCTTAATTTACACAGACCTTACCTTACCCCTATTTATGTTCTTTGGACAAGTAACTCTCATTATTACCTCATATATTACCTCTTGTTTTTGATAGCTTCTTTTCTGAAGTGAGTGAAATTCATCAATATAGTACGAGATCTGCAGCGAAACAATCATATTACCTTCCCAGAGTTAGAATAAACTATGGTCAATTTAACATAAGATTTCGGGCCCCTATGATTTGGAATTCAATAAAAGAACAGATTAAAACTGCCTCTCTTTCAAAATTTAAATCAAGTCTTAAGGAACAATATCTTGCACTGTATTGATGATACTCTTCGTAAATAGCCTTAAAAATATATATTACATTTTATATAATAACAAAATCAATGTGCGTGCTCCGATTGGTCAATCAGCTATGGTTTATTGTGCCGGTAAACCCATGGAAAAATCGTGCGTCTTCTGAATTATTATCTAAAAGCAAAAAAAAACACACTTTCTATGGGTTTATAGGGGTAATAACCCACGCGGGATGTTTAGGAGAACACGAAAAAAGTTTATAAATCACGAGCCGCATGCGAGCGATTTACTAACTTTTAGCTGCATTTTCAAGATTATTTTACAAACTTTACACGTTGTGTTTGTGTGCATGTTAGTGTCATGTCTGTGTGTATGATAGTTAGTATATATTGTACTTCTGCTGTAAACATTTAATTTAGTTTATTTGACTCAGCACCCTGACATTTTTAACTCTTTAGTTATTTCAGGGTGCTGGTACCCTTTAATTTAATTACTATATTTATATTTAATTTCCTTTGTAATTTATTTGATTTTAACCTCTTGGGTACAATGCACAAGCTTGTTTTTAACTCATCAGCTCCCATGCCAGCCAAAACCGGCCATGACAAACATTGGCCTTCGCTCCGCTTCTGACGTCATCATCTTTCACGGAAAAAGGCATCACATACTCAATCTCTTATATTTAAGTTTTGAGTATGTGGAGGCAGATTTAGCTCGCAACTGACTATAAACTGGCACAAATGTCCAAAAAAAGCGCTTTTTTCAAAAATCTCCGTGGTCAATGGGTTCAGTATATTTCTTGTCCTAAAATCATTACTAAGTCAGTAGAAGACTTGAATGCACTCTTTTTCCTCGGACAAAACTGGAAAGTTTGCTGTCTTGTCACTTAAGTCTAGCCTGAACACAGACGTTCTTTTACCTCTTAACAGAATCTTTCTCGCCTCGAGGAAGATCGCATAACGAGCCAAAAGAACATCTATGTGGGAGGCTACCTGAAGTCCAGTCAGGAGTTTGCAGAGTATCCATCCCACATACGACAATTACCAGTAATGTGTTATAAGTAACAGCATTTTTTGTGTTACCCTTTAACCCCCAAGAGTGCCAATTGGCACATAAGATCATAACTTGGACAATATATGTCCAATTAATTTGAATTTTTGGCACAAAAATTGTCTTGGATAGATCTGCATTTTAAAGGCATAAAATTGCACCTCCCCCATATTTGAAACTTGATTGACCACCCCTAGAACGTTTGAAACTTTTTTGCCTGATACGTCTGTGACATGCAACATAACTGAAATGAACCACTTCACTGAGAGCTGAAAAATAGGATATAATTCAGGGGTGTACCTACTATAGACGGAGATAAACTACATTTTTAATCTTTTTATTTTTGACAATAAACTAATTTCTTTTAAAACTGTAGCTTTCTAGAACTTTGTTTAAGAGTTTTATGGAATTTATGTATCAACACCTTTCAAATGGTGTATGATACATGGACATACATTTGCAGGAATAGCCATGGATGAATTCCGTTACAATAGAAAAGAGTTTGGTCTATTCCCATTGCACCAGGAATTCATTTTCAAGATTTGGGATTTTGGCGGCCAGGAAGACTTTTACACTACACATCAGTGTTTCCTGTCCACGTTGGCACTCTACCTGCTGGTATGGAATCTGGAGGAAGGTAATTTATTAATAAATGTATCATGTACCACTGTAAATTTTACCTGTTACAGTCATATTAAAAGCTGGGAAGTGTAGCTCTCATAAGCTTGTAATTCTTCTGGTCCTCTAGTGTAGCAGTTGATATTGTTTTGGGGGCTAGGGGCACTTAGTGCTTTCTTCCTTAGTAAACTGGTATTGTGATAACAACATTAGAGGGCACCTAACCCCAAAATATTTTTTCGCGACAGTAAACCTTTGCACCATTCGAAACGTGTTACACCTTTCATTTCTCCTTTTTACCAAATGCTGACTATTTATAGCATTAAAAAGTTACGAAAACTGTACGTTATTTGGTTCACGACCGAGTCAGAAGGGGCGTGGGTCTATTCCTGGGTTGACGTCACAAACTGATTTGCATCGTATCAAGTCTTTGTAAACATGCATGCAAATCAGTTTGTGACCTCACCCCAGGAATAGACCCATGCCCCTTCTGACTCGGTCGTGAACCAAATATCGTACAGTTTTTCGTAACTTTTTAATGTTATAAATAGTTCGCGTTTAGTAAAAAGGAGAAACGAAAGGTGCAATGTGTTTCAAACTGGTGCAAACGTTTATTTTAACACCAAAATATTTTGGGGTTAGGTGCTCTTTAAAGGGTACCATAATTTGGTTTGTCGCAAAAAAAATACTCAAAATATTGGGACACAGCTCTTGAAAAGACCGCCACTAGGTGGCTGAAATTCAAAAATGGAAAAAAAATTGTCTCTTGAGACCACAAAAGGTTACTGTCTTCATTTTCAATTCTTGGCAGGTGAAAGTGGAATTGAGATGCTTAAGAGCTGGTTGGACACCATATCTGTCAGCGCATCCAACACTACTCTCATTATAGTTGGCACTCATTTGGACAAGGTTAAGAAAAATAAGGAACCTGGATTCCGGGAACGCATGCGTGAACTTGTAGAAGAGCTGATCACGTTACCCAAGTACAATCGAATCAATGTCAAGGATATCAAGGAAGTTAGTTGCGCACTGGATAACAGAGAAGGTATGTCTGTCATAATTATTTGATTTATTGGCCTCAAATGGGAGCTTCCTGTCACTGCGTCCTCCATCGCAGAGAGACAACTGTTTACTCACTCTACCCCTCCCTCTGAGAAAAACGACCGTATGGGATATATCGGAACAAATTATACATTACCACAGATAGAATGATAAATCAGCAATCTACCTTGTGCTCCCAAAATAATTTTGACTGATTTATACAATGCATATGTGCGAGGCGCAGTGGCCTAATGGTCAGCGCAGTGAACTCTGAATAGAACGGTCTGGGTTTGAGCTCTGGCTTGGATAAAGGCTGTGCACTGCATTGTGTTCTTACCGTAAGACACTTACCTCTCACAGCGCCTCTCTCATACTCATACTCAATTTTTCGTGGATAAATTTGTTCAAGGGGGAAAGGTGCAGTGAGGTTATCTCTATGTTAAGCACCAACCCGTGAAACGAGGCCAGTCCACAACACTGAGAACCTCACTAGAACGTCTAACCATTTGCAGGTGTCATTGCAAAGGCAGCACATTCTCCTCAGTTATTTTAAGACCCTGAGTGTTGGTCCGGTCTGGGGCTCGAACCCGACACCTTTCGCACAGCAGTCCGGTGCTCTTTCAACTGAGCCAACCAGGCGTGTATAAATGAAAGTCGGCGAAATAGAGTAACGCTTGGGTGTAGCCCTGTTATCAATTAGCAACCCATCCAGGCAGGATTAGAAATACTTCTAGTCTCTGAAAGGACCCTAGTCAGCGAAGCCTTGAAATCCTAGAAATCCGCCGTTTTCCTCCGCGTGAATTACAAAACCGAAAATCATGTATTTCAATTAGTTCTAAGGCGTTTGAAGAAAGGATTAAGAAAGAAAAATTGGTTTGGAACGGGGCTGGGGTAGAAATGGTTCTCTCCTCTACATGGTTAGGAAACCGGGTAAGCAACGACTTGGTGGAGAGTTTCAGAAACGTTTACAAGCGGCAGTTTTAGCAGGAATTGCGCACGCACGTTTTCTAACCTTCCACTTGCAGCTTCTAACGTTTAGTTTCTTACAATAAAGGAATTGATGATCTCCGTGTCACCATTTATGATGTTGCGCGGAGCCTTCAGAAGAGTGAACGCGGTGAGGTATCAGTAATGGGTGAAAAGATCCCCCACAGTTTTCTGTTGGTGGCAGATGCCATTGAGGCCAAACGACAGGAGCTTTGGGATAACGGACGAATGCCAATCATGCACAAGTCTGAATACGAGGCCCTCGTCTTGGATACAATTAAGAATGACGCATTGGACATTGAGGATACTCATGACCTGGTCGAGGTTACCCAGTTTATGCACGAGAGAGGTGAGCGTGAGCTCTCAGCGTAATAAAAGTTCTACAAGACAAACGTTACATGTTTTCCCTCGCTGGCCTCGCTTGGCACCCATTGCGCTTTTTCCTTCAGTGTGTTGTTTGCTATTAGTTGTTAAGGTTTGTGTTCAGTGTCGTGTTATGAAAGGCAAATACTAGCCATGTATTTTCCAAGCGTTATCTTTCCTTGGCCGACTAGCTATATAAACGGAAAAATACACTGGCAACTGTGTAAAAAAAACAGTACGCCAACATTTTTTACTAGCCTGGGACTAACCCATACTGGTATTTTCCTTTCTCTAGTTGACGAAACTCTCCTAAGCACGGAACATGTATATATAAAGTGACTGTCACTTCTACATGTACGCGCCCTGAAGCCTATTTTTAATGAATCTGTGATATGCAACCTACAACCCTAGTCACGTTTTGTTGACAACCATGCTCCTCGCAATTTCGAGTTGTCCTCGTGTGGTGGAAAAGGGTGGAAGTATAGCATCCCTGCTTTAGCAACTGTCAGGCCTTATGGCCAAAGGCAGGCGCGGTGTTACCGGCAAATTTAATGCCGGGGGGAAGAACCCTGCGATGGACTACCATCCCATCCATGGGGAGTAGAATACCCTAGTCACTCATGTAAGGAAATCGTGATAAGGCTCGTACACAGCCTTTATCTTGTGGTCTGAAAGTGAAATTAAGACTCAAATAATAGCTTAATGTACCGACTTGATCTTTGATCTTTTATTTAGGTATTTTGATGCACTACGACGATCCAAATCAAGATCTTCAAGATCTCTACTTCATCGATCCTCAGTGGCTTTGCGAGCTGATGGCACAAATCGTGACATTACATGAAGTGAACCCGTATATTCGCAATGGTGTCTTGAATCTCGACGAACTTCCTCAGGTTTTCAAGGACAAACGCTTTGCACACAAGGATTCCCCACAGTTCATCCGCCTGTTGAATCGTTTTCAGATCGCTTGCTCTTTAGACGCCAACCGCGTTCTGATTCCTTCCAAACTGCCCGCCAACCAACCGGATGAAGCAACCAACGATGACCTACCGTTCATCACGCTGAAACGAATTCATTCGATGCCTTGCATCCCGTTTGGGTTCTGGAGTCGCCTAATTTCGCGCCTGCTGTTTTACATGAGTGATATGCTATCAGGTGGAGAAAATTTCAATCGGGAAGAATACACGAGCCCATTCCAGCTAGATCCGTCCTGCTGCCGTTGCCCCCTTGTCTTAGAGGGTTCTTACGCAGATGGTCGCATCGAAAGCGACGCTGAAATGTTAGCTTCCATCGAGGCTTCAATTTGCGGATCGTTTGAGAACCCGCAGGGCTCGCCTGACGACTTCCGTGGCCTTGTTAGATTCTTTAGTAGTCAGCGTCAAGGCACGTACATCAACGGCAGATTCTTTGGTTATTCTGATATCGAAGGCGGGAGCTCCCGCAGTGATTCGGGATTCGAGTACAGTTCAGACGACGATGATGATGCTCGCGCGAGGGCGCCTCGCGTGTTGAATGCGACGTTTCCCTTAGCCCGAGGTATTTCACGGAGAGGCGAAGGGGTATTTAAACACAGTACTCACCCTGGAATTAGTCAGCGCAACATTGAAATCAATGATCTTGAAAGTGAAACTCCCAGAAGTGATTCGGCTGTACCGATCTTGCGACAGAATTGCGATGACCTGGATGGAAACAGCTCAGAGAAGGGCTCCTCTGTGACAATGGCTTCTGAACAGTCGGACATAAGCCAAGATACTGCAGTACCTGGCAATGAGCCACTTGCGGCTTCCGTAGTAGACTCACCTCCTCAAGTAGAGATCACCAATGGCGACGCTGGTGAAGACACTGAGGCTCCCGCTTGCAAAGAGACATGTTCAAATTCTTGCTCTAACAGGCTCGACCGTCATCTTGACGCAAGTCCAGTTCAGAATTACACCAGCGATGACAGTGACAGCATGCCTTATTACTCGGCCACCTCAAGATCATGTACCCCAGATTCGTTTCCACGTGAACGAAATGGTGGCCACCACAAGGATCCTGCTGAAGGTCCTCAGATACTTCTCACTCGCCAACGCCTTGGCGCAGACGACCCTAATCAGTTCCAACCTTTGGCAAAAGCGTATTTGGAAGAGGCAGACAGTTTTCACCGATCTGTTTCAAAAGGGCACACAGATGTAGACAATTCTGAGGTGGCATCAAATCACTCTGCAAGCTCAAATAGTATTCCTTCAGATAAAGAGTCTAGTGGAGAGTCTTTTCACATGGGCTCAGGTCGAGGGTCCAGCGACAGTAAAGCAGGGTATGTCTCTAGGAAGATACAGGCTCTCCATGGCAACAAGGAAGTAACAGGTAATATTGCAACCTTAAGGATCACGGCAGTTTCCAGGCCTAATAACACGAAGAGCTTCAGAGTGCCAGCGGAGCACCATGGGTGAACAATTTTGGACAAGTCCATCAAGCCGAGAAAATTTGATAGTCACGTGACCGTACGTACGTCCGTCCGTCCGTGCAGACTGTAGAGGAGGTAGAGGGGAGGCCCCATTCTCTAGAAATTGGCCTTGGCTAATGTCATTACCAGTTACCATAACCACAGTATAGCCTGTTAAAAACACTCTTAATTTTACTCTCCAGTGCTTAGAACTCAAAACCCAGCTCGGTGACCCCCATTTTTATTGAATTTCGATCAGCATTTTAAGGTCGCGAAGTACACTAGCTCTCATTATATATGTATTTATTTGAAGACTGAAGGCAACAACAAACGAAATATCCGTGAGAATACTAACTTCTTTCTAACCGAGCGCGAGGGCCCTACTGGGGAATATCGACCCGAGACAGTACGGACCGAGTACAGCGAGGTCCGAACAAAAATAAGACCAAGGGGCAATATTCCCCAGTACGACTCGAGCAAGCTAGGTTAGTAAGTAGCTTATTATAGGGCACTCGGGTCATGCATGCTGGTTAAAAACGCACTTTCGGCGACTTTAATTTAGAGGTTTTCCGCCGTAACGTGTTTTGATGCCGTGAGCATCTCAGAAATTAAAGAACAAACTACCACGTTTTTGTAAACAATTTTTCTTCAAATTAGAGTATTTTTATAAGTTTTCTTTCTGCAGTTCTATTTACAAGTTTCAAATTATGCAACTTTATAAAAAGCACCCGGCTTACTTAGAAACGGTCCGTATGACAAAATCCCGACCAAGAAAGAACCAATCAGAACGCTCGGATTTTCCTTGCCGCATAATAAATTTCTTTAATTAATTCACTACTGAATTGCACGGTATTGCTCCCAGCTTTGTGTCCCGTTTGCTGGAAAGTCACAAATTATCATAATTAGATTCAAAGCTTTGAACAGCGCACGTTGTTGTAAACATTAGGGAGCTTAAGCAAACCACGACGGCAGCGTCAACGAGAACGTCGCTAAACAAAAGATTTAATGGGCAGCACAATAGTGTTTTCACATGACGACACGGCGGCCATATTGGTGCCCCAAAACAAAGAAACGGCGACCATATTGGTGTCCCAAAACAATTCTGCGGGAATTGAATTCTATTGTTATGAAAAGATCATCTTTTTTTCTCAGCAATCCAATATTACCGCTTGTCACGTGTGTGAAATTACTCTATAGCTCTGCACGTGCGTTACAATTCTATGTACATTTCTTTGCTGTCTTCTGCAAAACAGCAACGTGAATTGACCAAATTTTGGGTTCTTTCCGTTTTTGTGTTTGAAAGTAAACGCCTTCCTTATATTTTCTACAAGAGAAAGAGATAAATACCCTGAATAAATCAAAGCAAGTGAAGGGGGAGGGGTGGTTGGGGTAGGTTGGAATGTGTATTGCGAGGTATTGTTTCCTATGTTGTTCATTGTTTTGAGTAATTTGCTACTTACGTCGTCTACAGCCTTAAATTGGTCCGTTACTCGCACACAAAATCTTATTTTCTTTTGCTGTTTATTTCAACAGCCAGCCCCGTGTTGGACAATTCAGTCAGTGGTGACAGGAATGAAGCAAGGGAAAGTGTTTCCGCTTCGCAGTTTCTGCCACACGATTCTCCAGGCACAAGCTCCCAATCCCCGCAGGGGATTGGAAGAGGGTTGAACTTCCCCCTGGGAAGTTTAGTGGATTCGCCAGGGACCGCTAGTTCGGGTACTCCTCCTACCTCACCGGATCCTGTCCGAAGCACCGCCGCAGATAGCGGCACAGGCAAACCACGGACCGCTACACCGCATCTTCCTTACTGTCCATTCATGGAAGGCTTCCCTATCGACAGCCTGCCGCAGTTACCAACCGACCTGGCGACGCTAATTGACCATGGTTTTCTTCACTGCTGGAAGTCTGGAGTGTGCCTTCGTCACCCTCGCTTGTTCTTCCTGCTGGGTTGCGTCCCCGACCCCACTTCTGATCGACAGTTGGTCGTCACTGAAGTGAGCCCCTGCCCTCAAGGCAGGAGAGTCTTGAGTTATGTGGTGGACCACATTGACACGTTGATTCGCGAATGGTATCAGGAGTACTCATCCACTGATGGTCAGCAGCCTAAGGTCAGGCAGCTGATTCCCTGCGTCGTGTGTGAGCGTCTGGGTCTTGAACCTCACAAGTTCACGTTTACTGAATGTCAGCTTAGAAGTTCCACGTCAGATACCATCCCTTGCCCACATCACCGTCCGCTGCAGGTCAATCTGCACCAGGTGGCACCTGACATCATGTTACATGACGTAGACGCCGATTTATTGTTGTCCCATGACGAAATCATTTATGAGGACACTGAATCGAACATTGTGGGCACCGGAGGCTTTGGAAAGGTAAGTACGTCATGTAAGAAGAGTCGATTATGCTTGGGCGAGAAGAACGATCGCAAGTTGCACGCGTGCCCTTTATTTACACTGAGCTTCGAAGTGTTAGGCCTTTATACCCACGTTGTTAAAAAAACCTGAAAAATTAAAAATTTGCTGATTTTTTGGGGCAGCGACTACATACAGGAATCGATCCGAGCTCCTAATGTACTGGGAACGAGTATGGTTAGCTAAATTAGACTACAAAATCACCCAGGTTAGCCTACTATAGCACTGCGGTTAGCCTACTATAGCACTGCGGTTAGCCTACTCACTGCGGTTAGCCTACTATAGCACTCCGGTTAGCCTACTATAGCACTGCGGTTAGCCTACTAAGCACTCCGGTTAGCCTACTATAGAACTGTGGTTAGCCTACTATAGCACTCCGGTTAGCCTACTATAGAACTGTGGTTAGCCTACTAAGCACTCAGGTTAGCCTACTGAGCAGTCCGGTTAGCCTACTATAGCACATCGGTTAGCCTACTAAGAACTCCGGTTAGCCTACTGTAGAACTGTGGTTAGCCTACTATAGCACTCCGGTTAGCCTACTATAGAACTGTGGTTAGCCTACTAAGCACTCAGGTTAGCCTACTGAGCACTGCGGTTAGTCTACTATAGCACATCGGTTAGCCTACTAAGCACTCCGGTTAGCCTACTATAGCACTCCGGTTAGCCTACTATAGCACTCCGGTTAGCCTACTATAGCACTCCGGTTAGCCTACTGAGCACTGCGGTTAGCCTACTATAGCACATCGGTTAGCCTACTAAGCACTCCGGTTAGCCTACTATAGCACTCCGGTTAGCCTACTATAGCACTCCGGTTAGCCTACTAAGCACTCCGGTGAGCCTACTATAGCACTCCGGTTAGCCTAATAAGCACTCCGGTTAGCCTACTGAGCACTGCGGTTAGCCTACTAAGCACTCTGGTTAGCCTACTAAGCACTCCGGTTAGCCTACTATAGCACTCCGGTTAGCCTACTGAGCACTGCGGGTAGCCTGTTTACGGTTAGCTCTCAAGAATAGCAAGGGTAACACGATAAATTCTTGAAATTTTTTAGGGTTCAGCAAGCGGACCTCGGTGGTCCAGTGGTAAAGTGGATCGCTCGTGATCCGAGTGACCAGGGTTCGACTCTTCTCGATGCTCTTGTCTTTTTCTCTTTATTAGACAAAAAAATCAAAGTTTAATGTATTTAGTCACACGTATTTTTTGGCCTTCTTTCTCAGGTTGTTCGCGGTGTTTGCCGAGGACAAGCAGTCGCCATAAAGTTTTACATTAAAAGCGATGAATTAGAACCCTTGAGGCCTTACCGTGAAGTGCGGAAGGAATTAAACGTGCTACGCCGCGTGCGCCAACATCCTTTCCTCATCAACATTATCGGCGTCTCCCTTCGTCCCTTGTGTCTGGTGCTGGAACTTGCGGAGCGGGGAGTTCTCACCGAGGTACTTAATAATCCCATGCCGATTCACCGCATCGTGCTGTTTCGCATTGCATATCAAGTTGCCGAAGCGTTACGATTCTTGCACGATTTGGGCGTCATCTATCGAGACTTAAAACCCGAAAATGTCCTTGTTTGGTCATTGGATGAGCCGGCGGATCTTCACGTCAAACTCATCGACTTCGGCACGGCAAACTTTGCCACGTCCACCGGACTCATTTCGTGCGCCGGATCACCTAGCAACCACGCGCCCGAGATGTTGGAATGCGCCAACAAAGAAGAATACACTTCTCAAGTTGATGTGTACTCCTATGCGATTCTTCTATACCAGATCATTACTCGATTAGTCCCGTTTGAAGAATACGACTCTGGTCCGAAAATCAACGCAGCTGTGATCGCCGGGGAGCGTCCCAAGTGGCAGAACGTTCCGGTGTCGACGTTCGGTCTTCCGACTCTTACCGAACTCATGCTTCGCTGCTGGTTGGGTAAACCGACCAAGAGACCGTCGTCCGCTCAGATAGCCGAGCAGGTCAGTCAGCCAGCTTTTCAGTGTTTACTAGCTAAGCAGCCTGTTCCGTCAGAACAGCAGTCTGCGCGGCACGCCTGTCTCGTTGGAGACTCCGGCGATCTATGGCTGGCTTGCGATGGCCACACGGGCAATAGAATTTTTATCTACGATTGTCGCTTGCTCGATATGAAGTTTTCGTTTTCCATTGAGACCAATCAAGAGCAAGCTCTTTCCTTTCAGATCCAATGTATGTATTTTATGTCGCCGTACATGTTAATCGCTGTTCGTGGTCCGGCGGACCAGGTTAACGTTTACTCGACCTCAAGTGAGTTGCGTTACAAGTTCGTGACATCCATGCATTTCAACGAGCAAATTACATGTGTCACGTCCAATGACGAGTACATATTTGTTGGGCTTAACGACGGGAAAGTGCGCTGCATCTTGAAAACGGAAATGAAGAAAAGCGACAGAAAGCGTGCGTTTCGCAGCTTCACAGTGGGCCGCCACCGAATTCTGTCCCTGGCTGTCGCTCAGGACAAACTCTGGGTATCAACCAGCCGGTATATTTTCAGATATTTCACTAAACCAGGCGACATGGAAGCGTTCGATATCGACGCCATGTGGTATGGTGGGCCCAGCGGAATGGAGAACAACCCTCAGACCCAGATTTCTCTTCTTAAGGTTTGTCTTGACGAACAAAGCGTTCTGTCTGTTTGCAGATCGGTGCTCAGCAAATGGGACGTCGATACCAGACATAATCGCTTTAGCATCGACTGTGCGGCTGTATTGAAGAGCCTCTCCGGCGATTTCACTGAAGATCCACGCAAAGGTAATGGCGATGCGAGTGCGTGTATCACCTGCGTGGAGCCCTCGCACGACACGCTTTGGGTGGGGATTGCAAGTGGCCACATTTTAATCTGCGATTCCGAAAAAGGGCGTCTTCTAACGTGGTTTCTCCCTTTTGATGAAACGCGGACCCTCAACCTAATTTACGGCCCAGGTCCTTGCGGTACTGAGCAGAGTTACGTTATCAGTACCGGGAAGGGGCTCAGAGCAGAGGGGCTGGGACGTGTGTGCGCCTTATCGGCGGAGCGTGTTCGAGAGCCCCCTCCGGAGATAGCAAGTAGGAAAACGGGCGAGCCAGAAAATAAGAAGCCTTACAGGAGGACCTCGTCGGCAAAGAAACTCCGGAGTCCAACTCCCCCATTCGAAGAAGAGGAAGAAGGAAATGATGCGATTGACGCAGGTCCGATCCTGCAGCCGAAGTGTTTCATGATTATGTGGGAAGCCGTATCCAAGAGTTGTTTCACCAGAATAGAAGCTAAAAGCGGTCGGCAGCCAATTCTTATCAGTGAAAGCATGACCTCTGCTGGTCGCGACGAGCCCTCGCAGAACGGCGACGAAACTCAGCTTGAAACAAAGTAATTTCAAGGCGCTGAATATCTGGAGGTGTGTTGAGGAGGACGAGAGGCGAGAGTCAGAAACAGCACACTGACACTTGAACATTTTTGTCCTCAGAGGTTGCGTTAGTTTTAGTCAGCTCCAAGAATCGTGACCTGTGGCCGCCTCCACAACCGGAAGTTCGCAATTGACCGATCATTGTCAACTGATTGGCTGAAAACTACAGAACGAGTACTCTGCGCATGCTCACAATGTGGGGCGATTTTTTGCTGACCAAAAGGATCGTGGCCTCTGGGGCCGAGAATGACACTTGAAGGGATTCCTGTTCGATGAGAGCCTGGCATGAGAAATCGCATCGCTTCGCTGGGAGAACCGCAGCCTAGTCATTTTCGAAACTAAGATGTACTTTTATCTATTTAAAAGAGGTATAACCTATTAAGTTAAAGGACAAAATCGATTGTTGCAATCATTGCCGCGAGACATTACAAAAGAAATTCAATACTTATAGAGGGGGTAAGTTTCTAAAGAAACTGTGGTGCTGCGTCGGTGGGAAGTATAACAATATAATTTGGTTTTATCAACTGGGTTGATAATGTCAATTGGCCACCGTAAAGAGATTCAAGTGCTGACGTTTCGAGCGTTAGCCCTTCGTCGGAGCGAATCAAGGAATTGTGCGTCGTGTGTGTTTATATACAGAAAGATGTTATAGTGCGCAGCTTGCGGTCTCCAACCCCGATTCCCCGATTATGGCTCCTGTGCGCAGCAAATATTTTTGCGATTGTATTGTAATTTACAGTAGCTTCGCTCGAGTTTCTTTTGGTTCGTGACGCTTTACATTTTTCCCCATTGAACGTGACGAGAAAACTAAAAGAGAATAATTGTAAATTTATGAAAGTGAGAGATAACCTTGGCAGTGAATTTCCAATTTAAGCAATTGGAATAAAAAAGCCCGAAAAAGTTCAGGGCCTCAACGGGATTTGAACCCGTGACGTCCGTGATAATCTACCAACTGAGTTATGAAGCCACACATTGGGAGCGACAACAATTCATTGAGTTCATATTTTCCGCAAGGAGCGAAATGATATGCAGTATTAGTAAAAATCTACAAGTATACTAATGCAAATGCCGCAATCTGATTGGCTGAGCTACTGCGCACTATCAGCCATTAGAGTGCAGTGGTTGAAGGTCGTCTTCAAAATGGCGACGTCTTCGCGCTTTAGCGAATTTTCGAAGGAAGATTTAGAACTTTTTCACCGACCCACGATTTTTGATTGGACTAGGCTAGCCTCGCAGAACGTGCAGAAATTCTTATTCGTGTAAATGGTGGGAAGAAAAGAGTTTTCTGGCGAAGCTCTTACACGTTTTTCGTGACTATTTTTACGTGGCTCCCATCTGAATTTGTCTGAGAGGTTTCCCAAGCTCGTGAGTTCGACCATGCAAGTTCCTTGCCGCCATTTTGAAAAGGAAAGAATAATTCCATGTATGGAGCATCGCTTGTTCGTCTAGTCCAATCAAAACTCGACTTTGATTTGAAGATTGATGCGCGCCTTTTCAAACCAAATGCAATATTTGAAACGAATAACGGGTTCACTTTTCCAATAATCAATTCATTAATGTACTCTAGGGGGTACGCTTCACTTGGTTTGACTGTAATTCACTGATATCTCTCACTTTCATCTTGATCCACAGTTCACGTATGAATTAATCCATATACTGTATATCAATTGTAAATTTATATAACCTACACTTAGCATCTAATGCAATTTATTTGGTGCGAAAACGCGCAAAACCGAATTAAGTAAGTTCACTTTTAGGCGATTATAATTGACTTTTTAAAGATCCGAAATACGTTTTCGAGCCTTTAGTGCTGACACGGAATAGTTTGCAGGGTTTACATACATATACACCAGGGGCGTAGCAAGGATTTCTAGGAGGGGGGTTACAAATTGGTTGCAACGAAAACGGTTGGTCTAAAATCCTTACATTACGTACGTACAAGACTTTGGCGTTTACGCTACGTAAACAGAAGACGCCTTGGTTGCCGTTGAGCGAACGTGTTTATCACTTCCTCGATATTTATGTCTCGGTGGTAATTGATGTTCATCAACCCCAGCCCAGACTCTCACATGCTTGACATGGTCGACCTCAGGTATGTTTTTAACCTTTTTAGTGTATTGAATGAGCGCTCGCATTCAGCTGACGTTATCGGCAACGTGCACAAAGTGCGGATCAAGGTGTGGATGTTAGGAAAGAACTCTCGATCGCATGCTGCGAGTGTCTGAACTGCACTGATGGGAAGGTCGGCGTCCTCAGTGCTGCACCACTTTCTCTTCCATGGCAGGAGCACAACATCAACCACATGAGGAGAAGGAAGGTCGTTCTCATAAAACTCCAGCGCTGCTTCAATGTCAGGATTTCTGTCTCCGACGGCTACCAGCTCAGGAAGAAGATTAAAGAGGCCGGACAAGACACCATCATTAGTAGGATTGAAGTATGTTTTCATCTCTGATTGTAGATGGTCTAGAAGGGGAATAGCAACTGCCCTCTCATAGTAATCAGATGGCGTCTGGGCTGGAACATTGTCGCGATGCTGCTGCTGATTGGTCCGGCGCAGGATGGAAGGCACAACACCTACATTTGCCGCGGTAGTGACCGCCAGATCGAGAGGGGGGGGGGGGGGGGGGGTATTCCGGAACCCCTGGAACCCTTCCCTGGCTACGCCCTTGTACAAAAACGTTATTTCACTTCGGATTAAAAATAGCACTTCTGTGCTAGTATCTCCGAAAGAATACAGTTAATTATTAAATAGAAATACTATGTACATAGATAAATATAAAAGGAAAGTACTCAATATTCTCTAAACATTATCATAATACAAAATATATATTTCTCAAACTCATTAATAATTCATCGAGTTAAGACAAAGAAAATCATAACTGGTTTAGACACCCGATCTTGAGGCGGGGTTTTACCTGAATTTGAATGAAATTTGGAGAGGTTTAGAGTAGGTATAAAAGGAAGAAAAGTAGTTTTGAAACACCCACTGACAGTTGACCCCCACCCAAAAGCAATCATTCTCGTCCCCAGAACCACTTGTCCCTCTTAGCCGGCTGGGCCTGTGTACGAGCAACAAGTGGCTCTGGGGACGAGAATGAAGAGCAACCAGCTTGGTAGCCGAGGGGGACTGTTTGGGTATGCATATTCTAATTTTAAACTTAAAATTCTAATTTTCAAACCCCATTAAATCTTCACTATTTCATATTCCTCCCAGTTTTCCTCCTCCTTTAAGGAAACTCCCTCCTCCCAAATATACCCAAAAATCATCCAAAACATCACAAAACATGAAGTGAGATGAATGAAGGGTTTTGGCATTCCTTGAAACGCAAACGAGATATGTTCTTTAAACCCACTTTAAATGACGGAAAAACGGCTTTCAGGTAGAATCCTCCTTCGTTTTTGTTTCAACTGAGAAGATGCATCAAACACTCGAGACAGTGTTTCATCGGCTATCCAAAGACCGAGAACAGTTGAAAAGACGACGCGCAAAACACTGTCTATCGTTTGATATATTTGCATTATAAAAGAAATAAAAACGTTTATTTTTGTTAAATTGTGTGAGTTTGTATTTAAACATGGCAAGGGGCTGCCTAGTTTGTTCTATTCCGGTCGAGGGCCAGAAACCAGAAAGAGTTCAATCCAAAGGTTGTCAGTACCAACTGCAGATAATTTCAGTTTAGCATAACATAAGCATAACATAGCATAAGAAATTGAGAATGGCTAAAAATGCATCCCAGTATACCAGACGCAGTGAATTATTTTATTTTCGCATTTGCAAAGAGAAATTTGAACCGAATCTAGGGACTGAGCGAACAATACCCACGCATTCTTTGGATGAATTTAAAGCTCATTTTCGTATACTTCTGAAATTGGGAGTGCAACAGTGTTGCAAGAATTCTGATAACAGTGGCGATGAAGAGAAAAAGCTGCCACAGGCATAAACTGTCTGCTTCTGCATCAATTCATCTCTCGAACGTACCCGCCATCTTGCATTTCTTCTCGGAAATGACTGGCATTAAGTTTATGGACAAATGGTACAGACATTTCTGGAAATTCCGGGAAGGTATTACCTTTTTCCCGAAAAAGTGCCGAGAGCGAAGACGACGGCTGTGTTCTCGAAATATATTTTAAATTCTCGAATATATTTTAAATTCTCTATTCATTTTTATTGTAAATATTTTATTTTCACGTAATTCAGCCAATTGGCTGCAAGGTGTATTTATTAATAAACGGTGTTACTGTTTGCAGGCTATGCGGTTGCGCGAAATCATAATTTCATCTCATGGTTTTCGTGTTGTTTGTTGGCGGTCATTTGAAAGAGTTAATAGGATTAGAAGAGAGTCCGTAGACTGAGCGATCACTTTAGTGTCCTTGAAGCCTGCTTTCTCGAGCTTCTCCACAAGCAAGAGGTCACCGAGAGGTTTCAGCTGAAAACGAAACGCAGTTTTCCCGTTTTCTCCCCGACCCGGTGGGAGGTAATTTTGTCATTTAGCCAGGCTAAGACAGGCGGGGTCAGAGAGCACATAAAAAGATGGCGACCGAGTTGGACGTTGGTCATTTTGACATAATCAAATAATGCGTTGCTCTCTTGTACAAAGCTGGCGCAGCGCTCAAAGATTTCATTACAAAGGAAAAATTTAGAATAAAGCTGCCTGGATCAGAACAAATACTACAGCAGCTAAAACAACTACTTCGCTAAATATTAATTTGTTTATTCTGGTCAAGAAATATATTTTTATTGTTTACCCGACATAGTAAATCGAACCCAATCGAACTCAATTCATGGATTGCAAACGAGCGCGGACAATTGGGTCACCTTCAACGTGAACTGGTTGCTTCCCTGTGGCCTGTAAATGCTTCGATAACTTGGTAAGTGAAGATGTTCAGTTGTAAGGGTTTACCAGAGCCAATAGAATCGAAATTCCCCCAACAATCTCAAAACTCCCGAAATTTAAAGTGCACCTAACCCCAAAATATTTTGTTCGCTACAATGAACCTTTGCACCAGTTCGAAACGCGTTACACTTTTCCTTTCTCCTTTTTACCAAATGCTGACTGAGCATCAGTTGTTTCACGGCCGAGTCAGAAGGGGCGTGGGTCTATTCCCTGGGTGACGTCACAAACTGATTTGCATCGCATCAAGTCTTTGTAAGCATGCATGCAACTCAGTTTGTGACGTCAACCCAGGAATAGACCCAGGCCCCTTCTGACTCGGTCGTGCAACAACTGATGTTCGGTTTTTCGTAACTTTTAAATGCTATAAAAAGACAGCAATTGGTAAAAAGGAGAAACGAAAAGTGTAACGCGTTTCAAACTGGTGCAAAGGTTCATTGTAGCGAAAAATTATTTTGGGATAAGATTCACTTTAACTTCATTACTTCGTGTTTCCCGGAAAATTTTTCCAAGTCCCCCCATTCCAGTCAAAATCTCCAGATTCCCGGAAGAATTTTGGCTGTCCCGAAGCATCGTTTGTTAGAGTTGTCAGCCAACGTGCGCTCGTGGAATAATTGTCAAATATCCTGCCAAGTAACACATTAACACTGACAGACAGGACTGTTAGAACCCTCAGCAGGTGCATATCATAAGACGACTGTGTTTGCGTTTGGCTGCGAATATTCCTTGGTAAAGTTAACGTAAAGTTTACGCACTTGTTTTGTCACTAAATTCATGTTAGAAAGAACGAAGGCGCACAAGAGAAATACGATTGTTGTGATAACACAACGTGTTAAGTGTTGTTAAAAGATCGGTTACGGCGATAAACGTTCTTCTATATAAGAGCGGTCTCGGTCTTTGGAAAGCAACGAAGGCGGTTTATCGTCTAACCGCCGACCGGTTAGCTGACTTGGTAGAGCGCCGGACTACCGTGCAGGAGGTCTCGGGTTCAAGTGCCAAGACCGGACCAACACTCAGGGTCTTAAAATAATTGAGGAGAACGTGCTGCCTTTGTAACTAAAATCTGCAAATGGTTAGATGTTCTAGTCTTCTCGGATAAGGACGATAAACCGTAGGTCCCGTCTCCTGCATCTTCAATGTTACAGGTCAACAGGGGACGTTAAAGAACCCAAACACTTATCGCAAAGAGTAGGGCATGGAGTTCCCGGTGTTGTGGTCTGCTCTGCTGGTTGGGTTGGGTGAGATCATGAATGGACTGATAGCGGCAGCCATGGGCGCCTTTAAATGCTGACGTCCGATCTCACCCTGATTAGATATGTAAATTGGCCCTGAAAAGCCCCATGTGGGAGTGGTCAATCAAGTTCAAGTTCAAGTTCAAGTCTAGAAAGAACGAAATACGACGGTTTGCGGGATGTACGAACCCCTATAATAGACCTTCTATTCCCCCACTGCCAGTGCAACCTCACTTCCCGCGCTCCACACAAATCTGGAAGTTGCAAGCCATTCATGCATTTGTAGCAGATTTCGACATGTGATACCTGGCGTACACCCGTAGAAATAGGGCGACAAACACGACAATCACACCAAATACTGCTTGAGCTGACAGAGGATGATTATAAAGAATGCAAGAAAGCAGAATACTGAGCATCATTCGTGTCGTCATGATAATGGTGAAGACAATGGGACCAAACGATTTAATGGTGTAAAAAATAAACAGCTGCCCAATGGCTGAAGTCAATGATAACAACAGCACATGAAAACCAAACTCCGGGTGACTCGGCATGAACCAAATTGCAGACAAGAAGTTTCCACCTTCAAACATCGACCACACTGTAAACAGACATGAAAACAGATTTGCACCAAACATCATCTGCATTGAGGACATCTTATACGTGCTAAACAGCTCTGATTGCCAATTAGAAGTGAAGCTGTCAAAAACCATAAACCCCAAAAGAATGATTGCTCCAGAAACGGTTGTGGCTGCTGTGGTGCGCTTCCCCGAGGGATCTGCCGACAATATAAACAGGCTGACACCTGCAGAAAGAAGAACAGCAACAATGTATTCATAGTAAGGATATGTCTTCTTGGAGACTATCTTCCCCATGATCATAACAGGGATTATCTTCGATGCTTTACACAGGACCTGTGTTGGAAAACTGACAAATTTTAATGCCTCGTATTGAAACCAGCTACTCATGATGTTTGAAAATGAGGAGTACGAATACTTGTACAGCGGAGCAGTGTGTCGCGGCTGGCGTGTGAAGACTATGTAAATGAGGGCTACTGTGAAAGCAAGGATGCGGTTAATGAATACAAGGAATTGAGAGTTCTGGAATTTCACAAGTTGAACGGTCCCGTCGGCCATGTGTTCTTTATAGGTGCGTGTCATTATCCGTTCTTGTAAGACTCCCCATGTGAGGTAGATCACTTGAATTCCTGCTGAACAAAACAGGAGTTTTATAGCTGTTTGAGAAAAACTTGATGGAGCAGTACTAGTTCTGTCGTCCCTTTGGGTGCTTGTTTCGACATCTCCATCTTCAACATTCGGGTCCTTTTCTTCCTCTTGTGGACTGCCAAACACGCAAAACTGAACAGAACGAAATAGGCATCCTGTCCCTGATAATAAACACAAAGTAAAGTAGATAAATAGTAATCACAACATTTTCAATCTTCACTACTAATGAACCTGGCCCTAGCAGCTTCGATTCGCGCCAATTCAGGGGTGTCAAAATACAAACAATTGGAAAAGTAAGCGTAGGCCGTGAAAAGGTGTGCTTGTTTTTAAATACAAGCTCATTGCCATGAGCAGAGTAATCGGCCACCCATATTTCCCAGTGTCATGTCCGTTTTCTTCTATCCCCAGATTGCACGCGCTTTCTTACCTCTCCCCACTCTCAAGCCGGTAAGAAAACAAAAGAACGAGGCCTCTGCGGAGAAGAGAGTGGGCTTACTGACAGTTTTCAGGGAGAAAATGAGCTCAACTTTAAACTCTTTTGAAAAATGTCCAGAAGTGTTTTATCTTTCTTTTATCATATTACGACATTTGAACAGTAAGACCGAGTACCTAAGAAGGGACTGGCACTAGTACTTTAGACGGCGTTTTTTCTCAGAATCTACCAGTACGAAAGGTCTACGAACCCATCTCAAAATTTCAGAAATTAGTAATTGGGTCTGATTAAATTAAACATTCATGCTAAACATTTTTGCTAAAAATCTGTCTTACAGATTTTCATTTTATTCGGCATGAATGTTTAATCAAAGCGAATTACTAATTTCTGGAATTTTGAGGTGGGGTCATACTGGAAGATTTTGAGAAAAACGCCATTGAAAGTATTAGTACCCAGTCCCTTTTTACGAACTAAATAGACTGCAAAAACCGTGCACGAAGATCCTGCTTGATTGAACGTTGGATCTCGCAGGAGATTTGAAAAGTTAATAAACGATGATAAGTCAAAGACTACTACGACCTCCTGGGCATTCGGTGGTTCATTTTGGCTTTTCTGATTAGCATTTTTTCATTCAAGTGTCGCATATAGTAATAAGAGAAACTAGAAAGATAAAACATTTCTGAACATTTAACAAAAGAGTTAAAATTTACGCACACGCAATCTCGTTCCCAGGGTCCTCGATTTCCAGGGACAGCCGGGAAGAGTCATTCGTTCTCTTGACAACAGACTCCATTGTTATCAGGGCTACAGGCTCTGTTTAGGATTGTTATCTATTCTTTCTACGCCCAAAGGTATTGTCGCTTAAACTTGGTGCTACTGAACCCGATGGGAAGGAGAGCACCCTGGGAACGAGGTTCACGCACACATTCATTTGGCTCGTCACGCAATCTTCCTCCCAATGGAAACATTGCGTGACGAGCCAAAAGACGTCTGCGAAGGGGGCCGCTCTCAACCTGAGGAATAAAATAAAATTTAAAATAAAATAAAATAAAATAAAATTTTGGTAAATCTCAGCCTTGACGTTCTTATAAAAAGAGAGTGTATTACACATGGAAATGAGTGGAAGGTTCTTCGTACATTATAAAATCACGAGATTAACAAATCAGTACTCTGTCAATACACGTATGCTCTCTCCAATAGCTTACCACTTCGTTCATTGAAGTTTGAGTTCTTGAGCATCCGGATAATAAAGGCAGCTGGAATGATAATCGTTGCATAGCCAAGTAAGTTCCATGACAGGCTTTCGACCCAGTTGTCACTGCTTGAACTTTCACGAGCAGTTTCACCAGCGATCGATTGTTTCTCGCCTTCAGTGACTCCCGACGACTCTTCTCCTATCACTTGAACACCATATGTGGCTACAGCTAGAAATACAACCGCCACGAGGCAAACAGGAACGTGTTTCAGCAACATTTTGAGGTTCGCGGCGTGGGTTCTGCAAATAAGTTTAGAAACCAAGACCTCTTGTTGATTTTTTGCGTCTATTGTTGCCAATCTCCACTTGATATTACTGTCCTTGTTTATGGGTTAAGGGGGATTCGTACCGAGCAGACAAGTTTTAAAATGTCCTGACGTTTTTCACCAAGAAATTATCGCGGCAAGTTGTCATGAAGAGGATAAAAGGTGAAATTAATAGTACAAAGGCGTTTCACGCTCTGCTGGCTTTCCCCTACGTTTCTCAGCCGCTTTATGCAAAGCAAAAATGCACATCACCAATTCTGGCCGTTTAGGTGAATGTTTCTCTTTCACATCCATGCATATTAATTTGAAGAGTTATGTGAAGATGGCATAACTTGCGACGATTATTGCAGCAGATTCACAAAGTAAACCGAATACTTTAAAACAATTCGTATTTTCTCATTACATTATTCGGCAAAGAGAAAATAAAAATTCGATTATTTAAAACCTCGATGCATTTGAATAGACCGCTTCAGCTTCGTATGTAAATTGACCATTTGTCATCGATAATGTAATCGGCTCTAGATAATTTTTCTTTTGTTTATCTGAAAATTATTCATTCATTTTCACGTGGATATTTTTTAATTCTTTGACCGTTTCGACCAGTTTGTTTGCACTTGCATTCGGGATTGTTTGCAATTTTAATTTTAATTTAAATGACAAAATTAAAATGCATCGCCCGTGTAACGTGGACCATCCAAGGGCAACTGCATCTTTTTTGCTTTTTTAATGGCACCCCGAGGTATCCTCTTTTTTCTAAAAAAACTTAGTTCTCGCGCACTTTCGCAACAACTACCGGGTACAATCTACAAAATGTCTCCAAATTTATCCGAATTGGCCATTATAGAAATTCGCCGCAATCATTTTGAAAGCAAGAAGTATTCATTTTAAACAAGAAGTTCCACTATTAACCCTTTTAATGGCAATAAGCAACTCTGATAGCACCTACCACATCTCACACCCGGCTTTCGCGTGCGAAATGCAAATAATTTGTAAGAAATCTTAAATCCATCCCATGTTGCAGAGTCAAGCGTCCTACAAAGGCTGCAAACTGAACACGCTTCAAAATGTCGTGAAAATAGGAAATAACCTGGAGAAAAATAAGATAAAGCTTGCTAAATAATGTCTTCGTCTTTTTATACAGTATTCTCAGCAAAAGTGAACTTTAAAAATGTCTTTAAAAAGGACGGGTTGTTTGTAAGGTGTTTACGCTTTCATGGTTGGGCTCGTCCTCGGTGTAAGAGCCTGTTAAACTCACCAGTGACGTAAAACAAAGAACCTCGAAACAATACAGAACACAGAAACAGCTCAAAAACAAAGAAAAAAGTCACAGGTTCTTACACCGAGGTAAACCCGATGGTTGACTAAAGGCTGGTTCTCACTAGCGCATAAGCATAAGCACAAGCATAAGCATAAGCAAGTGAGAACACCCGCTACATAAGCATAAGGACATACTCACGCGCAGAATACATTTTTTGACGTAATACTCGATACCAGGTCTCCTCCATGTTTAAAAACAAGATGGCTGACGTCTACAGATGTCATAGCGTCCGCCATTTTGCTTGTGATACGCAGCGGCCTGGGCCAAAGTGACTTGTGATTGGTTGAAAGGCTTGAGCTTATGCTTATGCTTATGTCGACCCCGTTCTCACTTGTGAAAACTGCGACATAAGCATAAGCATAAGCACAAGCCGACATAAGAAAAACAAACATGTTCGTTTTTCTTATTCTTATGCTTATGCTTATGTCGCGCGTGTTCTCACTTGCTTATGCTTATGTTATGCTTATGCTTGTGCTTATGCTTATGCGCTAGTGAGAACCGGCCTTAACTGCGCGTGAGAATGGTCGAGAATGTCACGCCAGGCCCCTTTTTACCCGAACTTCTTTCAGTCGATTTCAAAAAGCCTTTAATTTTTACTACTTGCCTTCATACATTAAAGAGAGAGAGTTAGTGTTTCTTGACAGATTCTGAAGTGGAGTATCAGTGGCATGGTTTGTTGTTGATTTGCAACGACCTGCAACGGAGCACTTTTAGAGGGTGGAGTAACAACACCAATTCCCACTACTGAGAAACAGAAGAACTACAATTTTGGATAATCAGCCGGAAGACTGTCGGAAAACTGGTGGAAATATGTTTATCTGTTTATCCTGAAATGCATTATTAGGACTGATTCCGTACAGGGTGTCATGGAGGCCAGATGTCACGCCACGTGAATTTCCTTGGAGCACAGGTACAACCAACCTCGTCCCAGACGTCTGAATCGATGAAATTCCGGCTAAGGCATTGTGGGATTGAACATAGGGGGAAACTGGAGCCGAGACTTCATGTTTGCGCTGTCATGGCGGTGAAGTAGTGTTTTGTACGTGGCACACTTCGAATGATGAATATTCAAAGTGAAATGAAAACTTGTTGCTTTTAATATAATTGCGGTGAATTTCTATAAGTTATAAACAGCGACTGCAATATCTCAAGTGGTCATCGCGTGCCAAGATTGGCTACAGTAAGCGCGAAATATCCACGAAAGTTTTAATTTGTTTGCTGAAGCTGCAAACTCCAAAATGTTGCGGAAACGCGTTCCTGTTTCCCGCGTGGCTGTTGTACTTTTAACTCTAGCCACGTATGGTGTTCAAGTGATGGGGGAAGAGTCGTTGGGAGTCACTGAAGGCGAGAAACAATCGAGCGCTGGTGAAACTGCTCGTGAAAGTTCAAGCAGTGACAACTGGGTCGAAAGCCTGTCATGGAACTTACTTGGCTATGCAACGATTATCATTCCAGCTGCCTTTATTATCCGGATGCTCAAGAACTCAAACTTCAATGAACGAAGTGGTAAGCTATTGGAGAGAGCATACGTGTAATGATGTGCTACATTCAGCCAATGTTTATTTAAATTACAGGGGAAAATGATCAAAACAAAGTAAGAATTAGATCCTTGTTTGAATCAAAGCCAGTCCACAGGGGTTATTTCCGGTTGACCCAGACAGGAAGAAGAGCAGGCTGTATTTGTTAATATGGCCTGCTAAGTTTGAAATTGCACTTGAGGTAAAGAGGTACAAGAAACGTCTTAATAACCTCATTTCTCGGTCCATACATCCCCTTGGATTTATGGCTCAAACCTTTCACACTTTGCGCTTGGGCCACAAATCCAAGGGGACAAACGCGGAATGTAATTTATAGTACGGTCCTTGAACTCAGTTAGTAAGAGGTAATTACCAGTTGAAAATTATATGTCAAATTTGTGTTTAACAGGGACAGGATGCCTATTTCGTTCTGTTCAACTTTGCGTGTTCGGCACTCCACAAGAGGCTCCAAGTGCTGAAGAGGGAGGTATCCAAGCAAGCCCTCCCAAGGATGAAAGTACTGCTCCATTGAGTTTCTCTCAAACAACTATGAAGCTCCTGTTTTGTGCAGCAGGACTTCAAGTGTCTTACCTCACATGGGGAGTCTTACAAGAGCGGATAATGACGCGCACCTATGAAGAACACATGGCCGATGGGACAGTTCAACTTGTGAAATTCCAGAACTCTCAATTCCTTGTATTCATTAACCGCATCCTTGCTTTCACAGTAGCCCTCATTTACATAGTCTTCACACGCCAGCCGCGACACACTGCTCCGCTGTACAAGTATTCGTACTCCTCATTTTCAAACATCATGAGCAGCTGGTGCCAATACGAGGCATTAAAATTTGTCAGTTTTCCAACACAGGTCCTGTGTAAAGCATCGAAGATAATCCCTGTGATGATCATGGGGAAGATAGTCTCCAAGAAGACATATCCTTACTTTGAGTACATTGTTGCTGTTCTCCTTTCTGCAGGTGTCAGCTTGTTTCTGTTGTCGGCAGATCCCTCGGGGAAGCGCACCACAGCAGCCACAACCTTTTCTGGAGCCGTCATTCTTTTGGGATACATGGTTTTTGACAGCTTCACTTCTAATTGGCAATCAGAGCTGTTTAGCACGTACAAGATGTCCTCAATGCAGATGATGTTTGGTGCAAATCTATTTTCAAGTTTGTTTACAGTGTGGTCGATGATTGAAGGTGGAAACTTCTTGTCTGCAATTTGGTTCATGCTGAGTCACCCAGAGTTTAGCTTTCATGCACTGCTGTTGTCATTGACGTCAGCCACAGGGCAGCTGTTTATTTTTTACACCATTCAATTGTTTGGTCCCATTGTCTTCACCATTATCATGACGACAAGAATGATGCTAAGCATCCTGCTTTCTTGCATTCTTTACAATCATCCTCTGTCAGCTCAAGCAGTATTTGGTGTGATTGTCGTTTTTGTCGCCCTATTTCTACGGGTGTATGCCAGGTATCGCATGTTGAAATCTACCACCAAGTCCTGAACGGGTTACATCCTTCCAGATTTGTGGGGACAGGGAAAAGAGGGCTGGCAGTGGGAAAAGGCAGGGGTCCCTTGTACATGTAGAAATATTTAAAAAAACTGTGTCCTGTGTGAATTTTTGTTCAAATTGGCAACACCACTGACAGCTATAGTCATTTCATGTCTTCATAGAGCAGACGGCATTACACTGCTAGAATAAGGCAAAACTGTGGCTGGGTTAATGCTAAGCCTAGAAACAGTCAATTAAGGTTTTAATTAATTCCTTTGCACATGTATAACTGCCTTTAATTTTAACTTTTAGTACTAACTTTAAAGTTAGTACTCATTAAGTCAAAACAAAAGGGCAATATATAAACAGAAATATATCTCACTGAATAGTTCCTAAACTGGAATAAAAATCCATGCTTATTCTGGATTTGTTTGTGCTTCAAACAACTATGCTTCTGGCTTATTTTAAGAAACCACCAGCCTCTATTGGTGTTTAGCTAGAATTGGAATGTATTCACATCTTCAATAGTTTGTAATAATCATTTGGGAAGAATGAATTTATTGCAGACTGTAACTTAAAGGTGTGTAAATCAATCAACTGTCATTGGTATGCATTGGTCTGGTGTAGACTTGGGTGAAATATTCGGTGGTCAAGCTTTGTAGGTGATGTGATATTTTTCAACTTCATTCTTTGGGTCCACTCTTCCATTTTAAGGGTTCTGGATATTGTTGAGTCAGCACAGTAATTTTGTAAGATTGTATCAAACCAGTCAGAGTGCATAATTATTTTTGACTGTCATTTTGTGAAATGTATGGCGATATTTCTTGTTTACAAACATTGAAATCGCATTTCCTTTGATATTCAAATTTTTCAACCACAGAACAAAAGAAGTCATTTTTTCAACTGCAATTAGGTTCTGGTTGGCGTCTTAATAATAATGTGTGACATCACAAGAAACATCCCTATACTATTGCTGGCATATAATTCTTTGCTAGCTGTGCTGTGTTGAGTCTCTTTATGGGTTCTTCCAAACCTCCTTTCAGTTTGTCAATTCTTTGATTTTTTTAACAGATCTTCAGTTTTTGTGGAGTGAAATCACATTGGTGCAAGGGCTCAAAGCCAGTGGCAGTCATATCGTATATTATAAATGTCGCAAACAAATTATACTGGGTGAACATTGTGAAGTTGATGGTTTAAAACATAAAATACTTTAGTTAGTACCTCAGGAAGTGAGGAATCAGCAAAGTGGTGGTCATTATTTCAACATGTTTTAGAATCGAACCAATAATTTATTTCAATTTTCCAAAATGAGTGATCGCTACAATTAGATACACAGCAGATACATGTAGTGTTAGGCACAAGAACCAGTAATAAAAAGTATTCCCCTTGGTGGGATTTACAGTGAGTTGTAAATCATTATTATTAATGTTAAGTTACTGGTACTCTGGGTCTCTATTTGCAGTATTTGGTAAAGGCTAATGGGCCAGTTGTTTGAAAAAGTATGGGGGTTATTGGGTAACACTATCCACTGTCTAACTGGTAAATGCCCAGAGTTCGTACTCTTTTGAGCTTTTGAAATTCCATGACTTTCTATGACCTTTACCATGACTTGTCCAAGTTTTCCATGACCAAAATTTGAGCATTTTCTAGCCAACAAAAGTAATCATATGCTATGCACTGGGTTGACTGATGAGGGCTGCCAACAAAGTTTTCGGTGAATTATAAAGATGACAATTTCAAAGGTATGAAGGCTGTACAAGTCATGACAGGGGCAAACAGGGAATGATGATAATTTATCGGTCAATTCCAAAAGCCCCCAAGCAAACCCCTGGGAATTCGACTTTTTTCAGGTTTTGGGAATATCTTATTGAAATCCCCATTAAAAAATCTCTTCTGACATAGCCTCACTTGAATGCTTCACTAAGGCCATGGCCACACTAAGCTGGATAAATTAAAAAATGGTATTTTTGCCTTGAATGCAGATAAAATGTTTTATGTCCACATTATACCGTTTTCAGATTGTTTCACCATCAATATTATTTTGAAATGCTGCCTCACCAAAAATGCTTACCAGTATTTACATGCTACGGTATGCACACATTACCTGAGCCACATTATTTGACTATTTTGATATCAGGGTTTTTTTTGAAAAGTTTTGTTTTTGCCATCCACACTAACCCACCTAGCCAGCATTTTCAAATTAGTTTTATCCACTTTGGAGAGCATTTCCAAAACGTTTCATTTTTAATAGTGTGGCCGGAAGGCCAATCCAGAGAAAAAAGGTTGCGTTTTCAAATTTATCCTAAATTAAACCGAAAAAGCCAAAAGGATACCACATCCCTGTCTCACATGAATGGCTTGCAACCCTGTGAGAGAATGGAACAAACCACAAGAATGATGCCCCTAGCCCTTGATATCAATACCAATTCCTACACTTGAGGACCAGTAGAATAAAAATATTGCAAGTTTACAAGAGCTGTTACACTTCTGGGCATACCACAATAGATGTTACTCTTAGGCCTAGGCCCTTTGGCTTACGTAATTTGTGGTGTGGCAAAATAAATACAAACAAACATCTGAATCAAACTTTAGAATTAAGTTCGACACAGTAGTAAGCTTGACAAGCTCTGCCTCTGCTGTTCTACACAACTCTGACATGGTAATGATTCAAACGTTGTGCTTCTGTCATACCAAAACAAAAGATAAGTTATAAATTATGTTAATTGTCCGCCTTAGTATTTAAGAACGTAGTTTTTCCAAAATTTTTGACTTGATAATGGCGTTATGGTAACGTCGAAAGGTTGTCGGTTTCAATTCAGCTTTTAGCTTTTTAGCTTTTTAAATTTTATAATGTTTTTAATAAATGTTTTATCGCAATTCTTCATTGTGAAATGTTTTCCAAAGTCACTTCTTCTTCGTAATTCCCAAGGGAAGTTAATATAATTGTGTGGATTCAGTAAATTACGATCTCTGAATAAGAGTTGTGTTCCTTTCGTGCCACAGTCCAACCTAACTGCAGTTATTTTCGGCACGACATAAGCACGACGTCTGAACATGAACTGGGTGTTAATCAATGACGTGTAAATAATGTCCCTATCAATGTTAACCCCAGGGTGAAGGGGGGCTACCCACGGGAAATTGACTCAGCCACCTTTCCCCTGGGTAGGGATTTTGACACTTGAGCGTTGCCCCCATCTTGAAATACCGAGAGAACCTGGAAATAAGTCGCCCCTCAAAGATCTCCATTGAATTTTCGCGCTTTTTTGAAGTTTTTGCCATGGGCGAAGGAAAGATAAGCAAATTGTTTTATTTTTCCTTTCATCCAGGCCATCACTTCTGATGTTTTTAGCCTATTCTCGTGTTTTTAAGAGTACAAACTCCCTTGTATCTTTTGCGCTTTCTTGCTTTCTCTATTCGTTTACATATTCTGACTCGCAGACTGTCCAACTATCCCGATTTCATTGGCATTATCCAGATTTTGATTGAAAATTCCGAATCCCGACCAACATACCAACATGCGATCAGAACAGGAAAAATCGCGATTTTGACATCTGTTCTGATATTTTTCTAAAATTGTAATAATAGTTACACTCTGATATCCTGATAAAATAAAAAAAAATGAACACTGTCGTCCCAGAACCCTAGAAATGGTGTTTTCGAGCCTTAAAATTTCAAAAGTTTCTCCTGATTGTTCATACTCAGATGGTTGGTACTCTATGGGAATTTGACATTCACTGGGTGCCCAGGGGGTGGGGATTTGACTTTGGCTTCCATAAAAATTTCAAAATCCCCTGGTGTCTACCCCCCTCCCCCACCCTGGGACTTAACATTGACAGGTGCATAAGTGACAAGGAAATATAGCTTAAATCTCTTCTTGAGTTTAGCCATCTGTTTCGTTACTGTGATCTTCTCGTGCTCTTATAACTTTCTGGATACGATCCAGTATAATTTCATTGCCACACCTACAACAATCAGGATCATAAGGAGGCTCAACAAACAGAACTCCCATCACTGACAGTATCCCACTGTCTTCCAAAGTCTCACTCACTGGAATTCGATTCTTTGTCAGCCACTCGACCAGTTCCCTTTTCCTTTTATATAGTTCATCTTGAGAATACTTCATAGTCTTTTCACTTTCAAGAAAATCAGCCACTGGAGGGCGAGGTTCGCTCTCCTCAATAACAACTCGTGAAATCGCATGCCCCAGAACGAAAGTCAACTTCTTTGAGTTCAAGCCCTCGGTTTCTTCGTGTAGAACAACAGTACGCGTCACTGGATCGATGGTATGTACCCACCCTATCTTCCTGGTGTCGTCAGTGAGGAAAATACTAATCTTTTTGTCCAGAAATGTCCGTAAGCTGACATTTGAAAGGGCCATCCATCTTTCTTCTTCGTCGTCCGCCATTACGTTGAAAAACCGCTGTACTCTCGTTTGATTGCAGGCGTTGTACCTCAACCTGGTCCCCAGGGCCATCTCGATCAGCTGATTCAGCAAGCAATCTAAGAGAAACTCTATATACTAACTTCTTGGATATGAATCTATGTTTTAGAGTGATTTATATAATTTTGACTATTTTTGGGAAGGGTTAATTGTTTTTTTCTCAAAGGATTTGTAAAATTTGGAGAAAGAAGAAATATTGAAAATTTAATGTGGTTTTAAAACTTTAGACAACCTCGTGTACTCTTGTGTGGAGGTAGACAGCAGCCTGTTATTCTTGACCCATGTTTGGGTATAGGGGTGCAGTTGGAGGTTTGAAACGCTGACCCTAGCTAGCCTGTTTATGACAAAAGTAATTACCTCAAGCGCCTACCCTGTTTAGGACCAAGGAAAACGTTTCTTTATACTATGGCGCTAATAATCTAGTCCTGAAAATGACCTCATGTTCACTGATGACCAGCTGTAAATAAATACTGATGAATGTTTCTGATTTCGGATATGCTTAACAATATAAAACTCAACGAGTCTTGAAACCATACCGCTGTCTAAAACTAGGACGACAGAACTGAGGGGTCAAAATCCATACCCCCATCCAGTGGCACATCCTCTCTCTATATATATCTATACGCACAGGAGGGTCTCAATGGGGTAGTGGCTTTAAAGGGTTAACGGTTAACTGTTTGGCTTTTTTACGGCTAACGGTTAATGTTGTGCCATTACGGTTAACAGGAGAAGTTAAAAAATAATTACTATTGTTTTAAGAAGTTAAATATTAATTTCCATTGTTGTAAAACATACTGAAAGTCTTTGGACCATTTTGAGATAAAAAAGTATTTTGTTTGTGTGTGTGTACACTCGTAAAATACAAGAGCTGTCAAAACGTCTGTCAACTCGCGCAACGACGCGACATATTATGCAGTTCCGGTTTCGATCGGCTTTTCTCGCTACACATAAACGTAAAAGTTCTCGAGGCCTTTACTTTTTACGGTTAACATTTTTTTACGGCTAACGGTTAAAATTCTTCATTTTTACGCCTAACGGCTAAATTTAACCCCATCGAGACCCTCGCACTGGGGTACGATTTGTCTAAATTCAGTTTCGGGCAGTTGCAATTTCTCCAAATGTTACAAATGTTAACACATTTGGGAATTGTGTATTTTTTCGGGCAGGGAGGTTACAGCCGTCGCCCTCTCCCCAACCCCGATCCCGAAAGTATGCGAGTACGAATACGACTTTTCAAACATAGTGCTCGTGCCTATGTTTATCATTTTTCACATCAATCTTGTACCATATAGTCTCCTTTTTCCCTGCTCAGCAGCATGGAGGAGTAAAGACTTTGCAACTGGGTTGAAACTCGTACTTGATCTCGTCGTACTCCGATCTGAAGGTCACTGCGGGTTTTCTGAGCATCACCCTAAATATTGGGCCCTGACGAATTACCCTAATGAACCAGAGAAAAAAGGAGAAAAGAAACCGAGCAAAAATAGCTGCAATGCCTGATGGAGGTGAATTTTTACCGGTAACGATAAATTAAATGGATTGGCTCAATCCAGTCCTACTAGATCGACAATACAGTCACGGTCACTTCCGTTATTACTCAGTGTACTGGAAACGACTCCCTTCTTTTGGTTTCCGTTCAAGGCAGCTTAACTTCCGTCCTTAATTTCTTTCCTTCGCCTCAGGTATCCACGGGGAGTTATCAAGTCATTTTAGGACAACCTGTAACTCTAAGGATAATACTATGCGTCGCGATCTTTACTATATTACCTGTTTGGTTGTTTGCCTTCTTTGGGGTTACGTTTGCACTTGCATAGCGCAACCGTTTGCAACATGTAATTGTGGTGGTCGATGCGGATCGTTCAACTGCCCTGACCCCACAACGGTTTATCATTGCGATTGCGTCCATTGTAGATGTCAAAATAGGCCTGGAGGAACAGGCTTGCGGGACTGCTATCACAGTCATTGCAAGCAAACCACTTGGAAGTGTCCCCAGTACAAGGAATGTGACTTTGCGAGATGTGCCTGCGCCGGAGATCACTTAGGTCTGTGAGGACTTCATCGTGGTTCATAAATTTTGGGGACAAAGAACAGGATTAAGACGAGGATGGAAGTGGATTACAGTTCATCAACTTGATTTAGTGACACAAGAAAGCAAAAGTTGTATTCTGGTGAAGTTTTAAATCTTTTGCTATACATTTTTTTGTTTGCTTTCACCAATTTTGGTGACAGTTTTGCCCTTCAATATCAAGATAACAGAGAAAGATCAGAAAGTTGGCCATACTTGGCCATACATCAAAACACGAAATACCAGCCGGCCTACGAAACAGTGATCATCAACGGCTTGAATTACTCCATACTCTTTTTAATTATTCAACATACAAATGAATCTTCAATATAATAAATTATTCCGTATGGCTGTTGTTTTAATATATTCTGTTATTGAAACCGCTGAAGGCATGCTTTGTATTATCTTCATGAGTGCTAATCTAAAATACCAAACGTTTTACTTAACTTGCATTATCAGCCGAAATACTTGTGTAAACCTGCAAATAAAGAGATCTTTCAAGTCCTTTACCATATCTGTATTTTTATTAAACACCGATAAAAAATTACCGGCATGCATGATTGCCTTAATGTAGACTTACAAAAATTACTCTTGATTCTAAAGGTTTTTAGTATTTTGCGCAGATTTAGCAAAGACTGACGACGGAAGGAAAGTTCGACAACTATAATTTTATTTTTTCGTGGATTGCCAAAGTCAAGAATACATTACAAAACGTGTTATTGATTTCAATTCAACTACAATTTCAAATTTGAAACTTGTTGATAATCTTCAGTCCTGTCCGCCACGGTGCATGACGGACAGGGAAGGATCCCGCCTTTCCTCATTCCCGTCGTTCGCCTCGCGCTTTCATTTCCATGAAAACGCGGGGCCCTTTCACGAGGCCCTTTCATGAGGCGAGAACCTTAAACTTGATTTAGATGCATTTTTTATGTAACACTGTAGCTGTTATATATATCCAGGATTTTCCTGAATGGAACGGCCTACAACACATCTCAACTTTTCTTCGGTAATTGTCATAAATTAATTCGTCCAACAAAGGTGTGCTTTGTATTGTTTAAAACCATAAACTTTAGGGAACTGTCATCTCCAGCTGCTGTGTAGAAGCTGTGTTTCCACCTTAAGTTCCTTGAATCGTTCTTGAATCATATCAGTAATATGTTTCCGTGTCTCCATCTTTAAGAGAATATAAAGAGGTGAACGTTATTGTCGGCCTTATGTGCTACCGAGCACGAAGAGGATTAAGTAAGTAAGTAAGTTATAAAGAGAGATAAAAAGTACTGTATAAAGTTAATATAAGGAAAATGCTTCGCTTGCAGTATAAAGCAGAATTTAACAGGAACTTACAGCATTTTTCTTTGCTCTCCGGTATTCCTCTACAGTCTCTGTGAATTCCATCGGTTCTCCTATAAGAACCGTCACTCTCTGCAATACAAGACCACACATTATTTTTACCGGAACATCACAAAAGATGGCAATCGGCAAAATACAAATCTCGCAAAATTGAATGTAGGGCTACACGGTATTTAGTGTAAAAGCCTCTCATCACACGCACACGCCTGAAACTTGTAGAAATGTTTTCTTTATTTATATTCTATAATGTCGTAGTTTCTTGACTCTGTCCACTGAATGGTTTTCGATTTATTTTTTTTGGGTACGCGAGTGAAAACGCTCTATATGAACGACCGAAAAAGCAGATAAAGCGCAACCGTACTGAAGAGCGCAACACAGACCGAAACAACACTCCACGGTTGCAACCCTACTGTACCGGTTTCGGTCATGTTGATGTCTCGCACGTAGTATCAGCCTTGCAGTTTAGCTTGTGCTACAGTTTATTTTTGGCTGATTAGGTCTCTTGCAGATCCCACGTCAACCAGCAGCATTCTCGTTCGCGGTCCTTTGCAGTTTTCACTTCTACTTATGAACATTACTTATAGCATGTTTTGTTTAAATTTATGTAATTTCTAGCAGCAAGACAAAACTGACCTTCATTATTCTTGGAATATAAGGGCTACGATTAGGTAAGACGTCATCCATTCCTTTGAAAACAAGATCCATTTACTGGATTATTTTTTAAATTTTCGTAACATGACCGCATACAGGGTGTACAACTTGATGTGCAAACCTTGCTCCTCGTCCACAGGCGCCTCTGCTTAATTTTCGTCAGTGGAAGCGGGGAGCGCGGAGTTTGATGGTCTAGTCCCAAAAGTCCTAGCGCAACGAGCACGTACTGAGCACGACTATTGAGCGACGCCTGGAGACGAGGAAGCCAACACTGATTAATTATGTCACATACAAATGGCTATTAACATACTGCTAAAGACGTTTCCATCCTATAGTGACCACGCATGCATTTTAACATCGTTATGATTCAAAGAAAGGTTCAGTGGCTACCTGTTGTGTAACAAGGCTTTGACACAAATCAATTACTTGACAACGCGAATAAAACGGCCGATCGAAAGTAACTGTTTATTAATGTTACTGAAACTAAACTCACAAATACACAAAATAACGCAAGTTACATGAGCCTTTTAAACTTCCTCTTTGGGACGATTACGTAACTCTTACATAACCACAACACTAGACCAATAGAAACCTTGGGTTCACTAACACCATAACGCTACCCACCCTCATGCCAAAATGGTACAACTATTGGTGTGACTTGCGCTTCTGTTATCAGCCGCCCAACACCTGGCAATGCAAATAGAGTAACGGAAATCGAGATTAACACATCGTAGGAAAACAATGCTACATTTAATGATTGGGCTAAAATTTCCTGGTGTGGAAAGTCTGTGTGTCAGGCGGGAAAATAACAGATGACCTGAAGCATGTTCTATAGAAGAAAATAATCAAGATTCTAACCAATAACAAATAATAACTACTAACTAAAGATACGTGTACATACCCCATTTAAGTCGTTTGATAGCATCATTGACATTTATAGCACCTAAAATGGCAATTTACCATGGTCAATGATAAAATAACCCGGAGGGGTACTTTACCCATGTTTGGGTACAGGGATACCGCTGGAGGTCCGAAACCCTGACCCTTTTTAGGACGAAAATAACCTCAAACATATACCCTGTTTAGGACCAAGGAAAACGGTTTTTTATACTATAATGCTAATACCTAGTCCTGAAAATGATCCATTGTTCACTGATGACCGGCTAAATAAATATGGATGAACGTTTCTGATTTCGGATATGCTAAAAACTCGACAAAAGTGTTGCAGCCATACCCTACACAAGACGACTCATACCCTGTTTAGGACAGCCTCACTTGAATTATATACCCTGCTCAGGACTGAAGGGTCAAAAACCATACCCTATCCAGCGGCACGTCCCCGTATAGCCCATATAAGGGAGTATAGTAGAACCTAAAACATATTACACAAGAAATGACAACTGCTGTAACTGTGCGTGATATTTCAGCTATCAAGAAAGTTGAAAATGCAGTTGTCATGCTTGTGGGAAAAAGAAAAAGATCCGAGTCCCTCACAGCGGTCAAAGCCTTGTCTAAATTTTTTAAGTCTTTCAGATTTTGAGAACTACTCATATTTTACCATTTGCCACCACTCCATGACCTTCCAGACACTGATTTATGACAACTGAGACATTGGGGGACTCATGAAAAGGTTAATTTGTGTGCATTTTGCATTGTATGCAAGTTTCCTTTTCTAAAACCTCAGTTTCTGAATATATGGAGCCATTTCCTTTTTTCCTGTGGGAGGTGCGGTGGCCTAAAGGTCAGTGTGTTAGACTCAGAATTGAGCGGGACGGGTTCAATCCTCAACTGGGACACTGCGTTGTGTTCTTGGGCAAGACATTTTACTCTCAGAGTGCCTCTCTCAACCCAGGCCCGGTTGGTTTTTCAAAGAGTGGATAACGCTATCCACTGACAGTTAAATCTCTATCCAGTGGATAGTGCAGTTTGTTTTGCCAACACTTATCCACTGGATAGTGATTTATCCGGTGGATAGCGTTATCCACCCTTTGGACAACTGGGGCCAGGTGTATAAATGGGTACTGGCG
This sequence comes from Blastomussa wellsi, assembly GCA_947652115.1. NCBI lineage: Eukaryota > Metazoa > Cnidaria > Anthozoa > Scleractinia > Plerogyridae > Blastomussa > Blastomussa wellsi. The sequence continues at coordinate 21,734,294 of OX393565.1, forward strand.
AAATAATGCTCGGGGGTAACCCAAGGGGAGTAGAAATATTCCTAGCTGCTTAATGCTACAGAAACCGGGCCACTAGGCAAGAGGCTTTACCCTGGGTGCAATGGACCAGAAAATTCATAATTTTCTCTTGCATTTTATCAATCAGTCAGTTACCTTCAGGGAAGATGTGAACCCACTCTCCTTTATTTAATTGTTCTATTGCAACGTCAACTCCTTTCTGATAAACACCATCACCTGATGATGAACAACATATTTTTAAAAAAGGTCTGCATATACCGGTAAGCCTTGTGAACCATCAGGCCAGAAAAATTAATTTGATTTCAGCATTGCATTTCATTTATGTTATGAATGCACACACGACAAATACCTGATAGAAGCTTCATTATTTTTCAAATCCAAGCACAGTGATGGAAACAACTTAAGACGTAATTTTAGAAACACTCAAAGAATCGTAAATTAGGTCATGCAAATCATGAGGATTCACAAATCACATCTACCGGTAATCCAACTCTTTCTTCACAAGTCATATTTAAGTCACAAATTCCATTCATATGCATGTTAAAGGTTCTTAAAATTGAGAATCATTTATCACAAAGAAATAAATGCTTACGTCATGTTTCATGGGAAAATAAACAGTTCCTATAGCCTTTCACGTAAAAAGTATAGACAGCAGGGGTTTCAATAAATTTTGAAGTAGACAGTTGGTTTGAGTAGACTAACCGACTGTTTTAGACCTCACTGCGTTCTGTCTGTACTCACAACCTCAGTCAAGATTCTCCCATACAGACCTCCCGTGCAGTTAATAAGAGCTAAGTAACAACTCACATTTCCAGATGAGAAGCTGATTGAGTGAAATTTAACCATGACTCACCTCTGACAACAGGAATTGTCTGTAAAAAATAAATAATTCCCATGGTGACTTTATAAAACAATAAAATTATGAGCCCTAGTTTTCTATAAATGAATAGCCAAATTGGTACCTTGGCGTCAATTTATTTGTGTGTGAAAACATTGAATTTTTCACAGGGGATCTGAAAATTACATATGAAATAACCAATCTTAATATTCATTAGGTCTTTATTACCTTTGCCCTGCTAAAAAAGAAAGAACGGAGAGGTGTTGAAAACAGCAGCTCATGTGCACCAAGAGTCCTGAAATGAAAAGCAAAAAGCATTGCTCATGAGGGCCTCAAGTGTTGTTTGGTAGCTTGTGTTTACTAAATTCGAAAAGGTCAAAAATGAATGATGTTAAAGAGAGAAAAACGACTTTTTGCTGCCTGAAGTTATAATTTGGCAACTGAAAAGTGGACTATAGTTCTGATTTGCTCTTGGCCTAATCATTGTCTTAATGTCACTACGACAATGGAATAATTTCTCAGTTTTGCAGGCATAATAGCCGAGAAGGAAATTTCACCCTGGTATGTTTTTACACACATATACTGACAATGGCCTGGAATTCATCAACGTCACCATCACCATCTCTTTAATTAACACTATTTTCTGGTCCCACTCTCAGAATGTGTTTGTAATCCAAAGTACTTTTTCCTTTTAAAATTGGGGAATACGTCGGGTGAAGTACCGTCATTAAGATGAAAGTTTCTTTCCTTGCATTGCTTCAAGTTTGCATATTTTCATAAATTGCATCAGTTGAGGTTTATTACTCACCATCTGACTTTTTTACGTGCATTTAGGACACTCCTTAATTTCAAAAGTCCTACAAAAATTAAAACACAAATGTAAAGTGCATATGAAGCGAAAATTGTTTTCGCATATTTGGAAAATGTATTGTTTGAATGCACTATTCCAAAGTTTGAAATGTCTAGTGTAAAAATTGACAATTCTACGAACGCACAGCCCTCAAAAAGGTCCAGGGGACTGGGTCCGGTTAACCGCGTTGTGACGTAGCTAAGTGTTGTGGACAAGTGCTTCTCATTGTTTTCATTGTTCTCACTAAATTCTCTTACGTGTGTGAAAAGTATTTGATTTTCAGTGGGTTTAAACTCGCATCTTAGGCCTCTCGGGATGGCTGAGGAAGAGGAGAAAACATGTTAATTAGACGAGGATCAAGACTATCATAGCTGCATATTCGCACTGGATGCCATATTGGAAGGAGTATTTTTGTCCACAACACTACGTCATCATCCAAGGTCACATGGTATTTTGACCGTATGTATGCATGTCCTAATGTTCTCAGGAAGGCCATCAAAGAGGCACATGGCAAATTGTCATTGAAAGACCCACTTTCAGTTGGAAACAATTTTCGTTATTGGTATTAGCATTAGGTTCTTCATTTGGGGGTAGGAAGGGTGGTGAATGGATGCTGCATGAGGCAGGGTCTGAAACTGTACCTTCCTAGTTGCCAACATTGCAACCAAAAAAATTTCACTGATGACCAGAATTTTACAGCTGGTCACCAACTGGTAGACAATTACATGTAACTATTTCCAGGACTACTTCCTCAAGCTACACACAACACGCAAATATCTCATAATTACATTTCTGTTAGCTTTGATTTTTGGCCAAGGCGATTACACTGACAAAAAATTTAGATCCCCTTGGAAATAAGTGACTTTTTGTCTTGTGGCTACTTCTGAAATAGAACTTGAAAAGAATTTTCCTGTTTATCTATAATTGTAGTGAGTTCAGCCACCAGAAGGAGAAATTTTGGAGACCACAAATTGGTAGCTGGCGACCAAAACTTTTTATTACCAGTAAGTTACCAGCTGGTGCCAAGGACAAAAAGTTTATTTCAGACCCTGTGAGGGTTAAAAGTATTGAAAACTTTTGATGTCCCCCTAATCCCTGTTAAGAGGGTCCCAACCATACCAAGAAATAGGAACTGCAATGCTAGTAATCTAAAACCATTATCTGAGCAAACTATTTTTAAGTCTTACCCCATAAACAAGGGTCATCAAGACAAGACGAATGGTTGCACACTGTGACCAAAGGAACACCATCTGGTCTGTCTTCTGCATTTCTCTTCAAAGTATCAAAATTGTACTTTCTGACGTAATTAAACCATTCTGAACCAAAAAAATAACGTAAAAGAAGGAAACGTAGTTATATATACATGTCCTGGGTAACATGCCACTAAAAATGGGCAGTGTGCAGTGGAAAATACCATGAATGATAACAACAGTCCCTCCCAAAACAACAAAAAAGGTTATAAATGACCTAATGGGTAGTGTGCTAGACCGCAGATACAGAGGTCTGGGTTTGAGCACTGGCCAGGACCCTGTGTTGCGTTCAGAGGTGTATAAATGAGTACTGGAAAATTAAATGCTGGGAGCAACCCCGTGATGGGCCACTGGATGATACAGTAAGTCCCGATTCTCATGACCAAATCAATTTTGTGTTGGAAGGTCTGGTACAGGTGAGTTTCACAGATTCTTAAACCAAGGCTGAGCCCAATCCAACATAGGAAAAAGATGGAGGCTGTACATTTTACCACTGACAATACCTTGCACAGTCCACATGGTATATCTTAGAAAGTTCCAAAATATATTTTAACAAAATTTGTTCCTGTAGTAACAACATTGTTCTTGGTGAGTTTGAAAGATCAGGGGTTTTTCTTTGTGTTTTTATAAACGTTTTTAGGGTTTTCACACGCAAAGAATTATAGGTATGTGTACCAGTCGCCATCTTGTTACTTACGGTGGATTTCTGGCCACCATGTTTGTCCAGAATGGTACTTTATGCATGGTTGCTACCTAATGCCCCCTGTGTCAAAAAATCTCTGGAATTACATAATCCAGAGTTTCACTTTTTGGCCAGTTTAAAGGATTAATTACCAGTAAGAGATAATAAAAGCTTTACCTATTCCCTAGAAAGCTAAGTCTGCATTTGGGCCTAGTGGCCCATCAGGCCGGAGCTTATCCCGGTTTCTGTAGCATGAAATGACAGAGAGTATTTCTACCCCCCCCCCCCCGGATGGGATGCTAGTCCATCACAGGGTTACCCCCAGCAGTAAATTCGCTGATACCCATTTAAACACCTGGGCGAAGAGAGGTACTCTGAGAGTAAAGTGTCTTGCCCAAGAACACAGCGCAGTGAACCGGCCGAGGCTCGAATCCGGACCGTCTGATCCGGAGTCCAGCGCACTAAACATTAGGCCATTGCGGCTCCCACAATTCCCTATAAAACTTGTCTACAAAAACTTCTTCTTCCAAACTAAATTCACCCATAACCTCAGGCTAAAATAAGAACAGCAGCATGTAGCTTTGGTTAATGGGGTAATATTTACACTTAAATTATTACTGATCAAATCATTTCCTCATCTTCTGACAGATTGATCTTAGGAAAATTTCATTACATTAATTCGCAACCACGATTTAGAGTAGC
>OX393565.1:21743633-21854879 GCA_947652115.1 Blastomussa wellsi
ACGATAGCCTTGTACATTTTTGTGTAAAAAAGAATATTGGGAAGTTTGAGGCGGTGAAAACAGGAAGTGGCATTGGATTTTTACGTTTGATCGCTGTGAAACTCTTCTAACCGACTGCAGGCCACATCGGCTATATTCCCGCGCTCAGCTGACATCGCCTTGAGCGATAAATTATGGCGACTGATTCCAGGTAACTTTTTTTTGCTTTCTTGAAAGTTATATTGTTGTAAAATTTTGACATTGGCTTAATGTAAAAAAATTGACCTGGAATCGGTCGCCATAATTCCGGTACTGTAGCAATCTGCGGTCTGCACGCTGCAGTCTGCAAATGTCAGACATCGATACAATCCAGTGATTAAATCAAACCCCGAAGTAATTACAAGTAGCTGACACAAAGCGCGGGAAAATATCTGAAACGTGCGCGCGTAAGTCACGATTGGTTTTGGTTTTACTCCTGATTGGTTGAAAAAGTGCCGCGAGATTTTTAAGCCAATCACTGAGTGTAATGCCAAACCAAAGCAAACTCAGAATTACTTTCGGCACTCAAGTGAAAACAGCTCTAAAGAGCCAGATAATTAACACGAGGGGTGTAATCAGAATGTTTTTAGCACGAAAACAAAGAGAAACGCGTTTTGCTGGGGATCACGGTCAAATGGCTTCTTACCTCTGGCGCCAGGTATGGTGGAGTCCCAAGAAACGACGTCGCCAATTTCCCGGGTCCCACGCCCTCTTTGCATAATCCATAATCAGCAAGCTTGACATGGCCATCTCTGTCCATGAGAACGTTCTCGGCTTTCAGATCTCTGTTGAAATAGTCAACTTGGTAAAGGAAGGCTGCTCCAGAAATTGACAAAAAGCAAGAAAGACGAATCGTCTTTTAAACAAACTCGCACGTTTCTCTAAAAAATTATGAATGTCGATTTTCTACCTGTGGATAATTCCATGCCCATGAAGGAATCGAAGAGCCAGAACGAGCTCTGCAGCGTAAAACCTAAATTTAATATTGGATTAAAAAGGCAATTAGTAGAAGATTAATGCATCAACAATTTCATCCTTGAAAATGAATAAAAATTTCATAATTACCGAACTAAATTTTCATACCGTGATCGCTTTTCATTAAATCCTCTTTCGTTAATAATGTGCGAGATCAAATCACCCCCACTAACATATTCCATCACCAGAAAAAGACGGCCCTGAGAGACAAAAACGATTTTATTTCCTGTTTAGGGATTTAATAAATTTTAAACGTGTATTTTTAGCATAACTTTTTATGTAACTGTACTTTTGTACACCACCTTATAGAAGTTAATTTTAGTCATTATTTCTCCTGTTTGGATAATATTTCATTTATCTATTCATAATCTATCATCTATTTTTATATGAGCATCGTATGGAATTTTCGCACTGCAAATATTATTATTACTATCATCATAATCATCATCATCATTATTATATGCAACGTAAACTGTTTTTTAGTTTTGGCATCATCGTTACGGAACATCACAAGTTACAAAACGTGGGATTATAATGTCACACGAGATGCAAAGGAAGAATTGTTTCATTATCGAAATCATTTACCGCTGTTTGGAAGCTGGAATGGAGCGCTGTAAGAAATGGGTAACCAGATACAAGGGAAGCAACACGCCTCTCAGTAAATAAGCCCTCCACCTCGTCTTCGTCTAGGCTTTCCTTTTTCATGCACTTTATAGCAAAGATGTTTTTAGTAGTTTTATCCTCAGCCTTGAAAACCTGATGAAGGACAGAATAAAATATCAATAACGTTGCCAGAAGTGTTATAGGCGCAATCAATCACTGTTTAGCGAGCTGGACGCTGATCGATTGATCCGAATTAGAATCCCGGCCGGCTTGATCATGTTGTATTCTTTCGCAAGACAGGCGCGATGACTCACTGTTTAGCGAGCTAGACGCTGATCTATTGATCCGGATTAGAATCCCGGCCGGCTTGATAATGTTGTATTCTTTCGCAAGACAGGCGCAATCACTCACTGTTTCGCGCGCTGGACGCTGATCGATTGATCCTGTTTAGAATCCGGGCCGGCGTGATCGTGTTTTATTCTTTCGCAAGAGAGGCGCAATTACTCACTGTTTAGCACACTGGAAGCTAATCGATTGATCTGGTTTAGAATCCCGGCCTTCGTGACCGTGTTGTATCCTTGGGAAAGACAAATTACTTTCATGAGCGCCTCCCTCTCAACCAGCCGTATAAATTTTCAACACGGGCAAATTTGATGCTGCGAATAAACCTGCGATAGACTAAAACTCTATTTTGTTGTTTTCTTTATTTCATTTATCCACTTAACAACAAGAATAGAATAGGTTGCGCTTAATATATTCGCTTAATATGGGCGTGAACTTTTTTTCCTTAAAAACGCATCACTGAAACTACTTTTGCCTTTCCTGTTCATAGTTTTCAAATTTGTGACATGCCCTTTTGAAATACTTTTGCTTTCAACTTGTTTTCACGATTAATCTCTCACCTTGCCAAAGCCACCTTCTCCCAACACTTTCAGGAAGTTAAAATTGTCCAATGAATACTTCTCCTGTTGAATAATATACAATAGAAACTTTATCGAACGCTCCAAGAATGGGTGCTACAGTGAAAAGCTGTAAATGTTACGACAAGTTGACCTTAAAGAGACAGGTTCACGGTTTTGCGCGTGTGCAAGTTATAGCATTAGCTTGGTTGGTTCCGTTGTTGAAGAACCAATTGCGGACCGCGGAATTCGAGTTTACTTTCAAAGTAATGTAGTGCTTGCAAGATTGTTGGTATCGTAAAAATCCGGAAATAAAATCTACTTTTAATGCATGCTTGGGGTTGGAGGAAAAGTTTGAAAAAGAGAAACCGAAAGACTGTGAAGAAGCCGGGCGGAGTTATGCCGCAGATTTCTTGAAAGAATAACAAATATTTTACCTTGCTTTCTTTGGTCTCCGATTCATGTTTCGCTTGATGTACGTCATCACTGGAATGAAAAGAAAAGATTCAAGCAGTTGCTATGGTGACCGCCAAGGATGCTTAGTTTTCATTTTTCAACCTATCATTTTTGGAGGTTAATTATTTTTCAGAAAATGGTAACTGTGTGTTAGCCTGCATCACTTGTATTTCTTCTTAATAATTGAAACCGTACTCTCAGTTTTGAACAGCAAAAACGTACAATGTAGTTTTCGCAAGAGCCAAACATTTGTGTTTTCAAGCACAGAAAAAAAGAAAAATTATTTTGATAACTTACAAGCCTTACAAATTTAACGCCATTAAAATATTATGTAACGTACCTTTCTTTTCTTTTTTCTCCAGTAAAACACTTTGAAACTTTTTCGACGATAGCTTGTACAGCTATAAAACCTAACCAAAATGTCACCACCGCCATACTGACCGCTCGAAAGCACTTTTCGAACATGAAATGTAGATTGCGTCACAATAGCAGTTCAGTCTCTCGCGCGCGCGGATAGGAATTGCGCCCGCAGTAACGCCAATTACCTTATCAAGAAAGTGCAAAGGCGCGGAGGGTGATTGTAATTAGAAATTCCAGAGGGTGGTTTTGTTGAGAATTAGCGCAGTCACCTAACTTTGTTCTTACCAGAAAGTCGCCTTAGGGTAGGATTAACAATTTGTTCATGCTTTAGCGTGCATCTTCGAGTTATGGATGCACGCGAGAGGTTTGAAGAGCACTAGACATTTAGTTGTCGACAACTATTTGTTATGGACAACAAAATATTATCGACATCTATTTGTGTCCGATGCAAGCATTCCACACACTGGGGCCGGTGTTAGTTGTCGATGTCTTAAGTCAGGCCAATGAGAGCTTGGGAATTAATGTTTAGTACGCATGCTCAGTTGCAATAGTTGTCGACAACTAAACCAATGATTTCCACACACGGGAGAAAACGGGAAAAACGGTCAAAAATGTCGCTGTCGACAACTGTTAGTTGTCGACAACTAAAGCAGTTTCCCTTTTGAAAAGGGAAACTGCTTAGTTGTCCACAACTTAGGGCCTACACACACGAGACGATTAGTTGTCGACAACTATTTTTTATCAGCAACTAAATGTTATCGACAACTATTTGTGTCCGATGCAAGCATTCCACACACTGAGGTGTTAGTTGTCGATGTCTTAAGTCAGGCCAATGAGAGCTTGGAAACTAACGTTTAGTACGCATGCTCAGTTGCAATAGTTGTCGACAACTAAACCAATGATTTCCACACACGGGAAAAAACGGAAAAACCGTCAAAAATGTCGCAACAGTTGTCGACAACTTACAATTTTCGCATTTAGTTGTCGACAACTCGTCTCACAGACGACGTTTTGCGGTTGTCGACGATATTTGGTTGTTGATAAAAAATAGTTGTCGACAACTAATCGCCTCGTCTGTGGAGGCCCTTAGAATTTTCGCATTTAGTTGTCGACGACATTTAGTTGTTGATAACAAATAGTTGTCGACAACTTATCGCCTCGTCTGTGGAGGCCCTAAGAGTTGCTCTAGGTGATAGCCGAGAACAACTCTAGCTTCTGGAGTGTTCTCCAAACTTCACAAGTGCACCATAAATGCAATAGAGGACTTTTTCCGTGTTTACAAAACTTAATCTCGGGTTTGCATAACTGTCTAGAATTCTCCCAAACCCTCTCGTGATTAGATGAGGTTATATTATGTAAACACGGAAAAGTTCTCTATAGCTTAATTATAAGCTACGGCAGGTAGAGAAAAATGTGCGATTACAGCGGGCAGAGGAATGTAGGATGGAAGCGTCAGGAGGGGCGGGATTAAATGTTATGACGTGAGACGTTTTTTTTTTAAGAAAGCAATGACTGTATCGTTGTAATTCTAGAGAATAAGTTCATGGCAGCGTTTATAGGGCCCGGGTTTCTTGCTCGAGCGTCGGTTAAGTCATTTTGTCCGTGACCAGGGTATCATATATTCGCTACTTAAAAGTTAATCTGACACTAATAAAAAGTCAATCGATAAATATTTCCATAAATAACAAGACAGCTGGAAATACACTTGACCTTATATGATTCACGAATACCACTGAACCTTGTGGCGCAAATTGGCCTCCTCTATATGGTATATCGGATGCCACGCTTCAATATAATGCAACGGTGGGAAATAACGTTACTAGACCCATGTAGCTGAATTGGATGCGTGGATTATAATAAAATATACTAGACAGTTAGAATGGTCAAATACAAAGTATAACTGAGAGAGAAGACTGTTCTTTGTCTTGTTTCTAATTATAACAAGAGAGGCGAACATACCTTGCATGCCTACACTTGACCTTTCGATGATTAATTGGTAAATGCTGCCAGTGTCAACATTGGTTAAAAATTAACTTCATAGCGTGCAACTTAAAGGACGTTTCAACAGAAGCTTGCCCTTTTACAAGAATAAGAGCCCGCGATTTCAACGTTGCGAAACGTTTCTCAGTTGAAAAAAGTCAGTGGAACATAGGCGTTACGTAAACGCAAGGTGAGGCTAAATGGAATGGTATAAGTTTGGTTTGGGCAGTGTGACAGAAATCCTTAAGAAGAAAGTGATTCTTAATTAACTTTGGGTTTCGTATAGAGATCGGTCTGGATTTGGTACGCGTACTTCTAGGAAGGGAAGTGACTGGTTTGAAGAATTTGAATACTCGTGGGTCGGAACTTGATTATTGGGTGGATAAAATTAAAATCGTTATAAAGGATTTAAGATTATTTTCTCTTTCTATACAAATCATAAAAATGTCATCAATGAATCTCCACCAGACACAAAGAATTGCACATGTGTCATGTGCTGATGTTAGATACTTTCGCAAGTTTATTTCTCGGAAGTAACCAGAAGAGACAAATTAAATTTCAGTCAAAGGCCCAAATTTCACGAAAAAGTTTCAAATGCGGATCCGTAAACATGTAATCTATTAATCTGACTGATGAAACATAGGATCTCTTCTTTTGTGCATTCTCGATTTTATTTCTAGTGTTTGGGCCTGTTACATGAGCCGGGATGGCTCGGTTGGCCGGGTTGGGTTGCTTTGTCAGGTAACAGGGCTAGCCCGCCGGGTTGTCATGTAATCGCGAAGTTGATTTTTGTTGCGTTTAAAAGACGTGCCGAGATCTCGGGAAACTGAAACAAGCCCGGCTAACCGGGCCAGCCCGGCTCATGTAATCAGACCCTTAGGTGTAATACAAGAGTGAAACAAAACAAAAATATTGTTGAATGATTCAGGCTTCATTTAATCCCTTACATCTTACATTATTGTTTATGTTTTGTGAAGGTTACAAGTAAATCCTGCGCCTTTCGAATATACGAATTTACTCCATTACTTCAGCGCTTTATTTTTATATCAGCTAATCATTTATAGAGGCAAACACCATTTCCACCATCATTACCTGGAAAAAGAGAAAGCAGATGTTATGACCCCACGGTAAACAAGTCAAATGTAACCTATACTTCCGAGGAGAAGCGAAAACAAGTGACGCAATGTTGGCAGTCGTGTAATGATATGTTGTATGTAATTATTATTTATTTTATTTAAACAATTTGCCAAAGACAGACGAGAACATTTCGTCCCCTACGGGGCGTGTCACCCTTACTCAGCCCCCAATTGCTATACATGAATGAGAAGTGAGTTACATCAAACATTCATAGACTTGTTTGCAAAATCGTTGCTGTCACAAAAACATTCTTGTGTGTGGCAACCGTAAGCACAATAGGATTCAGTTCGAACAGTCGCCACTCGCATGTAAGAAATTTATCTGCGTGCCAGAAGCAGCCCCTTACAAGTGTTCATAGGTAAAACCATATATTGGAAAACTATACGGGACCTTAGTTTAATGCAGGAAGTATTTGTATAAACCCGGATGCATGATGCAAAAATTTATGGTCATGATTTTGGCAACAGAAATGCTTTAGCAAAAGTACAACTGAAGCTATATAACGATACGTCGCTTTGAACATTACTTTCTCGGAACTTCCAAAGTTGGGGCAAATGATCATAGGCAATCGAATTTCTCAGTGCGACACTTTTTACAGTAAGCACTGATTTAAGTTAATTTAGATGAGGGTTATGTAACCAGCATAGTCCACATCACCGACCACGTTGAAAATGGTTTACAGCACTTTACTTGCTGATCATCTTAGGTTTCGTGGCGACTCTCGGGTATTACGACAGGTCTGATTTTCCGGCTTGAAAATACGAGCTGTAAGCATACTCCGATTTTGCTACGAATTGACTTATAGCTGAGAAGGAGTGGTTAAAAATTTTGTTTTTTTTATGGGTAACGGTTAACATTTCGGTCATTTTAGGGCTAAAGGTAAACGTTTCTAACACTGTAAGAATTTTTGTGGCCCTCGTGGTTGTGACGCCCTCGTAGTTGTGTTCCGTTGTATCGTTCCGTAACATGTCAGTTATCTTTTGATGCTGGAAACACATCGAAAGGTCGCATCGTTCTAACATTAAATAGGTGTTCAGTCAGGGCAACAAGTGCCAGTTTTGGGAATTCCCGAAGAAGCACTTGAGCAGTTTCCGACCTCTTTAATCCAATCAAAAACTAGTGCGACAGCTCGCGAATACACCGAACGTAATCGCCCAGGCAATTAAAAACGTCCTGTTGCTTGGCAACTTCAGGCACGAATACCTTGGGCCCAGTCCCATCTGGGAGGCGGGATTTCGTCATCAACTGGCACTTGTCGCTGAGCTCTTACGCAAGACAGCAACATTTTGAACCAAATGGACAGTAAAACGCAAGGCACCACATGAACTCGCAGTCTTCACCCGGGTCGATACACTTTCCAACAAAACTACAGTCCACTCCTGAAAAGGAAAGATTGTTCTTTTAAAATTTAATTTGTTGGCCACAAAACAATCATGCCCTCATAACCTGAGAAACATTAAATTTGGGATAGTTCGCAGCTCTCTAGAACCTCTAATTTCATTTGATCTTAATAGCACGCAGCTCTATTGTTTTAGGGCTAGGTTCCATTGTTACTGTTGTTTGTTTATCATTTTTTCAGCCAATACTGTGAGACCCTGTAAAGAGCTGCGTACCGCCCCTTAAATTTCAATTCAATTTATAACAAACGCCCTTTATGTAAAAGGAACGCTCACCGCCTTCACGCTGGGAATCAACATGCATTGGACTGTCTTGTTGATTTCCTGGACGTGCCGCTTGCATGGCAATTGTCCCACCGGATATAATCAATAGCAGGCATAGATGAAAATTGGCTTCCATTGTACTACAACAGAAAATTAAAACAGTCGAGTTTGTTATGTTATGTTTTGGATTTGGATTTGGCTGAACAAACTTCTGAAAGTCCAAATCTAAAGTTGTATAGAGGTGTTTTATCAAATGCCCAGAAATATACCGAGAATGATTCCGTCGGAATTGGATCGGAAAGATAAAATTTTAATTTTAATTGTTTGTTTTGTTAGACAAAAAAACTCGGGGGGAGGGGGGGGGGAAGCACGGGCCCGCCCGGCCATACATACATCCCTTTAAATTCCTCATAAATTCTTATAATTCATTCTAAGGTGGGGACCTTAAATTAAGGTGAGAGCCCACCAATTTTTTCGGCCCCTTCTTCAGGGAGGGTGGGGGGGGGAGCAGCTAGGATCCTGCACCCCCTCCCTAGGTCCACCACTGTTTTTTTTTTTTTCATTTTGCCGAGAAAATCATGAGTGTATATTGAATTGAATGTACAGAATAAATATGTGCAGTGAACTTGAACATTGTCTTTTAATTTCTGGAATTTCATTTTGAGTTTGAAGTAGTTTATTCTCAAACGATAAAAATTCAAGTGAAAGGATTTCCTGAGGCCATGACGATTCTGCCGTTATCAATTTTAATATGCAAATATAGTAGTTTGAATGATTTTTCCTGTCCAAACTAAAATATGTTTGCAAGCAAAAAATTCCTCTTTAACCTATCAAGAATTGCTGCAGGTTGAGTTGACCGAAAACTGGCTTTGAGAAATTCTGTGCTGCAGTTTAACTTTGCTGCAGAAAGTCTGTGGTACATTCATAATTATTAATCTTCACCTCCTCTGAAATTAATTTTTGGTCAGTAGAATTATATCAGCAAGCACTTCTGGTCTCACTAAACAACTCAAAGGAGTAAACGAAATCCAGAACCTGTTCTCTATTGTATTTTTCTGGCGTTGCAGATGAATTGAATACAATTCTTTCAGCTGAGCAAAAAAGAAACGGTCTTCTCCATGCCAAGCTTTAATAGAAAGCAAGTCGAGCGAAGCACATATTTATTTACGAAGCAGCAGTTAATAATGAAAAGTCCGAGCAAACTATATATATAGAAACTCGCTGCATTGATATAATTTTTAGTATTCCAGAGTATTCCTACCTTTCAGTCTTGGAACTTGCTATGGATCACAGCAGGATGTGAAAATACTTTCTTCAAGTACTGGTAAAGAATGACAAGAGTTGCTTGGATTTAATCCCTTTTGCCCTCGTATAATTTATTGCCTTTGATGAAGCCCTCTCTTGCAATATGGATGACATTGACATTGCATCAGCTAAAAGCGGGATTCTTACGTATTAATAACGTTACATTGCCTACAAAAACCTAATTTCTATCCCTTGCCCCTTTCATTTTTAAACATATCGCCCCAGGTGTGAGGCCTTATTCCATTAAGGAGTCTCTTTTGTAATCATATTTGCTAACAAAAGAACTGGCAAATTTTGTTTGGCGTAACCAAAATACTAGACAATTTTTTTCTTTACCAAATTTTCAGTTTGGTAATCGAGTGCGCACTTGAAAACGCTAAGTTATTCCATAACCACAGAGTGCCAATCACCTTCAAATCGAAGACGGATAGACTCAGAAAATTAGCGAAATTAAGTTCTTTTTGACTGACGGTTTCCTTTTGATTGAGGCCCGCAAAATTGAAAATGTGTCGGTTTTGACGCTTGACAAAATATTGCCCGGCCTCGAAGCAGGACGGCGGAGCCTTCGATGTTAGTTTAAAGAATTCTCATGAACAATTTAATAACATTACATTGGTGTGACGAGATAGCCCTCTTTTGCAACATGACAAACGCTGTCTGAACAGTACTTGATGGAAATGGTGATCGCCCCGAAAATTTTTTTTGGAGACGTTCTCGAGAAAAAACTCAAACTTCCCAAGATTTTAGCTAGCTATACCACTCCATGATTCGATTTCCGACCAAATTTTCAGATTCCCGGAATAAGAAGTGAACGTTACAGCCGAGCCGAGATGACTGCGATGATCACTCCGTAAATTACTTTAGCTGTTTGGTGTGTTTTTATTTTCATATCCGACAAGTGTGAGATGACAGTCCAATATCCACATTCACTGTTATTATTTTTCATATACACGTGTCAAACGAACCTTGTCATGTAGTCCGAGGTATGAATGGGGGATTTTTTATTGAGGAAAGAACATTCTTTGTGCGAAATTTAACTCTCTGGAAACACTTATACATCAAAAAAAGCATAGGCGGAGTTTCAGTCGTATTTTAGGAACCAAAGGAAGAGCGCGCCAATGCGCAGCACGCAAACCTTGTTACTGGACACAACCGCTGACTGGTTAGCTCAGTTGTGGTAGAGCGCCGGACTCCAGTGCGGAAGGTCTCGGGTTCGAGCCCCAGACCGCACCAACACTCAGGCTCTTAAAATAACCGAGGAGAACATGCTGCATTTGCAATGGCGTCTGCAAATGGGTAAATGTTCTAGTCTTCTCGCGATCGGATAAGGACTATAAACCGTAGTCCCTGTCTCAGTCCAGCATCTTCAATGTTGTGGTTAGCTGAGGACGTTAAACAACCCACACGCTTATCGCAAAGAGTAGGGCATTGAGTCCCGGTGTTGTGGTCTGGTCTATATATCTGATGTAATAAAAATGTAAGTGTTGTCAGCAGGTCCACATCAGCAAGATTGCTGCCTCTACAAACCTGCAGATACAGATACCGTTGTTATTGGACACTTGTTGCCCGCGCTCCAATTTGGTCAAAAATAGGGCTTGGTTTTCACTAGCGACGGAGTCGGAGTCGTAAGCGGAGTCATAAGAGTTGTGATCCAGTGAAAATCAAATCGACGGAGTTGGAAGCAGAGTTCCGATTTCGCTTATGACTCCGTCGCTTACGATAAAGTGAAAGCTCGATTGTCGGAGTCGCAAGCAGAAAGGAAGTACTCGGAGTGCCTGACACTAGCAATGTGATTGGTTTATTTTTCCGCTTCCGCGTACCGCGTAGCCAGCCCTTTTCGGTAACGGACTCCATGTGGCGTGGCATTGTGCAGTTACTCCCACATTTTTATTTTTCACATTTTTATTTTTCATATTTTTAGTTTTGGTTTTCACATTTTTATTTTTGAAAAAAGTGACAGAATCGAGCAATTTTTTAGAACAGTTTTCTACCGATTCTAGAGAAACCTGAAAAACCAAAATACGATGCCTGTGCCCGAAAAACACTTAATTAATATTAAAACTCCATTCTTAATTCTGCTTGCTGCGAACAATACAAATATGCTTCCTTATATGTCATTTGCACCAGTGTGTCACAAGACAAAATAAAACTATTAACATCTGCAACTGAAGGAGACAGTTGTTTAATTGAGAAGTATTTGTGTTAATATTTTTACATGTTTGTTTATTTACCATCTAGCCATGAATAATCATATGACAGCAAATAGTAAAACTACAATAAATTATAACCAGTAATATTTAAAACTTTTATCAAAACTGGAATTTTCAACGGCCATTAGCCATACAGGCACACAATTTATAAAATAATTCCTAGTGTAGGTTTAATATCTTGAGCACAGGGATTAACTAAGTAACGAACTCTCTACCATTGAATTCTCCAGCTGACAACCAACAAACAAAAACCTTTTGGCTTTAACAAATTTTAAAGGAGCTATATCATGGTTGTGTGTTTTGAAAAAAAAATGGCCTTAATTGTCCAAACTTGTCATTTGTAAGCCGTCTCAATCTTCTCGACCTTTAACCATCCTCGTTCGTTTTTGGTTCAGTAACACTTTGTTGGTGTTTCCCTTGAAGGAACATTTGATTCATCCCAAAAGATGACTCAAATGTTGTGACGTAGTTCCTTTAACAGTAATTGTCAACATAATAAGAATGTGTAAATTAATGCATGCCAATTGTTACGACACAATAAAGTACACATGTTCATCATTAGCCAGCCTGCTAACAGGAAATCTGGAAAGGGGGAGGTGGGGGGTATAGGGTAAGAGATAATACCAGTACTTGGCTCACACCACTTTATTGCTGATGATTTTCTCTATACCCCACTAGGAACACTTGGGAGCCTGTTTGGAGGCTATGATAATTATTAGCAGGCTGATTAAGTTTAAGTCTAGTTTAATAATAATTTATTAGTTGGTTCAATTTTTCTTCACCACATTTCTATGATATAGTAAGCTGTAGACGTCATAATTCTTTTGATGTGCCTTTCCTAAATGCAAAGATACTTTTTAGCCAGGACCAAAGCCATGCTAAGCCATTCAAAACTGTTTGAAGGAAGCTAACGTCCTCTCCATGGAAAAGATTTCCTTCACTGTCCAAGACCTCTTCCTTGACATCTTCCTTGCCATCTTCCTTCTTATGAACATCACCAAGCTGGTCACGCATCTTTTCAATGTCCTCTCGAGAATACATTTCCATGCCTGGCATTCCAGGGATCCCTCTAAAGCAAGTTCAAACAAATGCACAGTTATTTTCTGAGATATTCTAGTAGAAAGTGGAACCTTTCCTTTCGGGCAGATTTCACTTCATCTTAGAGGAAAAAAGTACAGAAAATTTTTCCAATTTCCACTATTATGGTATGGACACTCTAACGACTTGTTTCTCAGTGAACACTGGAGTTTTATCCTGGGGTTGGTACTCCTTTATATGGGCTACATGGTGACGTGCCGCTGGATAGCGTATAGTTTTTGACCCCTCAGTCTCGAACAGGGTATACAATTGCAAGAGAGTCTGTCATCTGCGGATCTTCCAAAAGAAATTATTGAGCGTAGAAAGAAGAAGATGGATCAGTTCAAAAGGGCCAAGAAGGACGGTAAGCATGTGTATTTTAGCAGAGCAGAACCTGACAAACTCTACATAGACGGCGTGCAAGTTTAGATAAACTGTTGTTATTTTTTTTTCTAACGATGGTCAAATAAACATTTTTCTTGCGAAGACTAAAACGTCGGCCATGCAAAGACTGCGTTCAAATTTAAATATGCTAATCTTCCAAACCGGAGTTTGTAATCGTATTGTTATGCGTGTTATGAGAAATGCAAGACCCTTTTTGTTAGTAGCTTTATACTTAACAGCTTTTGCTGGCTACTTTTTTAATGTTAATGTGTGTAGTAGCTTTGTTATTTTCTCAACGTTACTATTTGATAATGTTAGTGTGTTAATTGCGTATTGTGTAAATTTGGGGGCGTGTGCGACACCTACTACTTCAGCTGCATGTGGGCGGGTGCTTTTCGAATATATTTATTGCTCCGCTGGTGCATTATCAAATTTTATGCTGGTTCTGTGCTTTTATGAAACGTAATTTAAACTTTAAAATGTTATCCTTAAATGTTCGAGGGATTCGTTCTCTAGATAAAAGAAAAGCATTGTTTAATTGGCTAGCGAAAGAGAAATCGGATATCGTTCTTTTACAAGAAACATACAGTACCCCAGGAGTTGTCAATTTGTGGAAGTCACAGTGGAGGGGTGATATCTTCTTCAGTCACGGGTCGGAACACAGCAAGGGAGTCATGATTCTTTTCAGAGAGAAATTTGATTATGAGATAAAATTTCATAGAGAAGATGAGCAGGGCAGATTTATTATTTTAAAGGGCCTTATTCAAAGCGAACCGTTTGTTTTGATCAATATTTATGCGCCTAATAAGATTAAAGACCAGTGCGTTTTCTTCGCTGAAATTCAAAAACAGATTGAAGAAATAGAATTAGAGGAAAATTTCGAACTTATTATTGGAGGCGACTTTAATGTTATCCTTGATGCCAACTTGGATGGTTCCGGGGGTAGGCCACAAGTAAAAGAGTCTTGTAAACAGATTGAGGACTTGTGTTCAGCTTTTGATTTGATCGATATATGGAGGCTTAGAAATCCAGATGTCAGGCGCTTTACATGGAGACAGAAGAACCCAGTAGTACAGCGTCGTTTGGATTTCTGGTTAATTAGCAGCAATATCCAAGAAGAAGTAGAGAATGTTGATATTATTCCAGCAATAAGAACAGATCATTCCGCTATCTCAATACATATAAATGGAATTGAAGAAACTGGAAGAGGACCGTCTTTTTGGAAGTTTAATTCCAGTCTTTTAGAAGACGAAGATTACATTAATTTAGTAAACGATAAATATAACGATTGGCTGGAAGAAGGAAAAGATATTCAAGATCCCAGGGTCCTTTGGGACTTCATCAAGTACAAAATCCGCTATGTAACAATTTCATACAGTAAGCAGAAGGCCAAAAAGCGAAGGGAAAAATTGTCAGTGTTAGAAAAAGAAATCAAAGAATGCCAAGTAAAATGTGATGAAAATGCTACCCCAGAAAACTTGAACGACCTGGAAATCCTTCAAACTGAATATGATCGACACTACGAATACATAGCTCAAGGGGCAATTATTCGATCAAGAGTAAATTGGTACGAACATGGAGAAAAAAGTAATAAATATTTCCTGAATTTACAAAATTATAAAAAGAAAAAAAGTTGTATTAGAAAGCTACAGGGAGAAAACGATGAATGCATAACTGATCCGAAACAAATAATGACGGAAATAAATAATTTTTATGCAAATCTCTACGATTCCAGTGACGGTGATGGTGCATCGACTGACCGATTTCTGAGAAATATAAATATTAAAATGTTGACGGACGAGCAGCGGGAGTTTTTGGAAAACAAAATTACAACTAACGAATATTTGGAAGCATTAAAATCCTTTCAGAAAAATAAAACTCCTGGAAACGATGGTCTGACTGTGGAATTTTATCTTGGCTTCTGGCACCTCATATGGAGGTGTCTTGTCGACGCATTAAATTTCGCTCACGAACAGGGACAACTATCAAACTCCCAGAAACAGGCTATGATTACTTTGCTAGAAAAGAAAGACAAAGATAGACGATTTATCAAAAACTGGAGACCGATATCTTTGATTAACGTGGATGTCAAAATTGCATCTAAAGCAATTGCAAGAAGATTAGAACAAATTCTACCTAATCTGATTCATCCTAACCAGAATGGTTTTATTAAGGGGAGATCAATAGCGGACGGAGTTCGGACGATTGAAGATGTACTTGATTTTGCTCAGTTTACAAATTGTGCAGGAGTGCTCATGGCAGTCGATTTTGAAAAAGCTTTCGACTCTTTAAATCATACCTTCCTTTTTAAAGTCTTAAAAAAATTCAACTTTGGAACACAATTTTTAAAGTGGATCAAGACGTTCTATACTAATATAACCAGTTGTGTTTTAAATAATGGCTTTACTGCTGACTTATTCCCAGTTCGGTGTGGGGTTAGACAAGGCGATCCTTTGTCACCTTTATTATTCATCTTAACCCTTGAAGTTCTAGCGTGCCAAATTCGAGAAGATAGTGAAATTAAAGGTATATTAGTTAAGGAAGAAGAAATTAAATTAACACTTTTTGCCGACGATATGACTTGCTTCCTGAGAGATAATGCGTCATATCACCGTTTAGTTTCGATTCTGGAGTTGTTTTCCAGATTCTCTAATCTCAAGGTAAACAAAGAGAAAACAGAAATCTTTGCCATTGGCAATCATCGTCTTGATCAAACTCATTATCCGCATAAAGTCCGAACATCAATTAAAATTCTGGGAATAGTTTTCGATTATAATGTGTCATTAAGGATGAAAGCAAATTGTGAGTCAATTATCAAGTCTATTAAAGACATATTGAATATGTGGAAATGGAGAGGACTTACATTACTAGGAAGGATACAAATTGCTAAAGCGTTCATTATTCCCAAAGTTTTGAGTAAAGCTTCGCTGATTACAGTGACAGAAGACTTTATCAAAGAGATCAACAGTCTGATTTACCGTTTTATTTGGAAAGGTAACGACAAAATTAAACGTGTCGCTCTTATCAATGATATTGAAGACGGTGGTCTTAGGATGTTGGATATTCAGTCGATGATCCGTGCACAGAGGGTAATGGTATTAAAAAGATTTGCGGATAAGAATAACTCTAGCTCTTGGAAAATAACACTGAATTATTTTCTCTCTCAGATAGGCGGCGAATTTATTCTTAAGTGTAACTTTGATACAAAAAAGTTACCTATTTACCTTCCAACCTTTTATAAAGAATGTCTTGACGCCTGGTCCTTCTTAAACCAGACTTCGATACAATCGTACGGGGATGTTATCCATCAGGTTATATGGAATAATAAGAATATTACTACTCAAAAGTTCTCGTTTTTTGAAAAACATTGTTTTGCTAAGGGAATTGTCACTGTTGGTGATCTTATTTCTGACACTGGAATTTTTCTAAAGGGTGTGAAGGTGTTAAATGCAAATCTGTCGCCAGTAGAGCTTTTTAAATTAATGAGCATCGTCGACGCAATCCCTTGTGAATGGAGACAGATCATTAGACAAAGCACGCAACACCTCCCTTCTTATATCGACAACATAATTTATTTAAGAATGGAAGATTTTGAGGTGGCTTTATCAAATGTTTCGTCCAAATGGCTTTACAATGAATTTAAAAGTAAGAAGCAAGTCCCTCCAACTGCTCAAAAAAAGTTTAAAGAAAAGTTCCCACAGTTTGACTTTGACTGGAAGAAAATATACTCCTTGCCTTTCACAGTCACGATTGAAGCTAAGATTAGAGAATTCCAGTACAAGATATTAAATAACATAGTATTTACCAATGAAAAATTGTTTAGGTTAAAAATGACGGACTCGCCCTTGTGTACTTTTTGTCAACACGAGATTGAATCCTTCGAACATCTATTTTTCAACTGCAATGTGACAAGAACGTTTTGGGAAGCTTTCTGTTCTTGGCTTGGTGAATGTAACATTAAGCATCAATCCTTTACATTAACAGATATCTTTTTTGGAGTTTTTAATGTAGAGGAGGACTTTATTATTCTAAATCATATGATATTAATAGCTAAGTTTTATATTTATAAATGTAAATTGAAATCTGTGAATCCGTCTTTACGGGTTTATAAGGCCAAGATCAGAGAGATATTCTATGTTGAAAAAAAGATAGCAGCAAGGCGGAACAAATTAGCTACACATTTCAAAAAATGGGAGAAGCTTTTGCCACATGTTAGCTCATAGTATAGGTGTTATATAGATTTTTTTTTTTTTTTTGGAAGTTAACTGTAAGTGTAAGTTAAGTGATAATGTGTAATGTAAGTAACTTTGTGTATATATCTTGTACGTAACGCATTGTAAGTGCGTTAAGTGTTGAAAAAAATAAAACAAATTACAAAAAAAAAAAAAAGAGAGTCTGTCATACACAGGGTCCGTTGGAGACATCCTAGACAGGGTATGGCTTCAAGACTTTTGCTTAGTCGGAAACCTAGGTGGTCATCAGTCAATATGAGATCATTTTCAGGACCAGATAGTTAATTACTATAGTATAAAAAGTTTTCCTTTGTCCTAAAAAGGGCAGGTGTTGGGTGCTAGTTTTTGTTCTAAACACGGTCACGTTTTCAAACCTCCAGCAGCACCCCTATACACAAACATAGGTCAAGTACCCCGGGGGGATTTTATACCAATCTGACAACAGGTTTTGTACCTAGAAAAAATAGAAATCAAAGGTGCTTTGAAGATCCAGGATTATGTTGTTAGGCAAGTACTTCAATGTCACTGCACATGTAATTCTCTCCATGTTAGCGAATACATATCAAAAGGTAAGACAAGTAAAATGGTACGGCAAGCTGGTAACAATGATAAGGGTATTCAGCAGGGCTCGACTTTAGAAAAAAAACCTTGGGGCCAGCTGGCTCCTAAGTTTTAAGATTAGGTCGCCAGCACCAATTTTATGGTCGCCAAAAATTGTCTTTTTTCTTGAAGGTTTCCGCAAGTTTCCGTGTTCATTAATGCGTGGCGACTGCACGTGGCAATTCCATGTGCGTGTGTGTGAAACTATAATTTCAATTTGCAACCGGTGGGACTTGGAAGAGTTCGAAACGGCATGCAAGCTTGTATTCAATCGTTTTTGGAACCCTTTAGTCTCTTCCTTGTATTTTCTGTACAAACCAAACCAAACAAAACGTTACAAATACGCCTTCCTTATTCAAATTGGTTTGATCATCTTCCTTTTTTTGCCATTTAAGCAGTTTATTTCAAGTCAACCTTTTTTCAAGTCAAAGTCTTTTAAGCATCCATCTTGACAAGTCGCGCCGGGCGGAAAATTCGATAGCATGCCGACGTGCTAAATACGGTAATTGAATTCAATCACAAGCGGGAATAAATACAAATGTTGAAAGTCAAAAGCGGGCTATTTTTGTTAAAACTTGAGATATATTACATGATTGGAAGAAAAGTTAAATTGACATATAACCAAAATACTAACAGCTTTTTGGGAAACCTAAAAATAGCTTAACTGGAGAGAGTGCGAAAGTTTTCGTGTTACAGCAAGACAAGAAGAAATCCGATATCTCCAACAAAACAAAACACAAAATGCTAATGCGTGTGTCTGAGGTTTGCGTTTTGGCTGTTTACGATCTACTATCAATGTATTTTATTCTTTCACATGTTCTTTAGGAACTACAAAATATTGGCAATGAAAAAGAAAACTATACATGTAGTTTTATTCATGAGAAAGCTACGACAAATATACAGTCGCTACATGCATTCAGGTTCTCGTCAATCATAATGCGAGCTTCCGTAAATTAAATTTAACTCCCTATTCTTTTCCTACAACATACCGCCAATTGCATTGTGAAAACGAATGTTATTTCTTTTGAAATGGATAGACCATAGTTTACAATCAAATGGTAAAGAATTTTTCTTTATGCAAAATCTCATTTTAGGAACAAATGTCACTTCCGGAATGCTTTCAACCAAACATGTAGATGACTGATTTCACAATAGTTAGTAATTATAGTTAAGGCGGTTTAAACGACTTTTGATGAAAGTGATAAGAAATTACATTCCTCATGGTTTACAATTAACATTCATTCATTTTGTCATGGATCTTAGGAAATGAAAAACTAAATAAATAAAATAATAACTTGAAATCGCAGTGGCCACACTGGCGACCACACGTGAAAAGTTAGTCGCCAGCGGACCAAATCCAGTCGCATTGGCGACCCCACAGGTCGCAACGTCAAGCTCTGGGTAACCTTAATTATGGCATACAAGAAGAATTTGAGAAACTAGCTTGTCTGACAAAAGCACTTAACCCTTTTTATACAAATGATGATACATTTATTATTCTTTCATGATGTTGATTCATTTAAAACAACCTCAGTCTGTACTTTAAATCTCTTTAATCTGTCTCTATATACAGTCACTGGTGAGCATAATCACTGAATGAACAACTTATGTCCTGTCTACGAATTGTTTTCATAATTAAAACAAGATGGGGCAGCCCATACAGTATTTTTTGATGCAACATACACATTTCCATTTCCTAAAAGTAAGAGCCACTGGAAAATATTTACTCCCCTAAATGCTGTATAGGCAAAATGGTGTGCGACAAATGCAGACTGTAGATACGTAGACTGGCAGGCAGGTAAACAAGATATTTGAACTATGTTGTAACCTATCCTGGTCTCTACACTTCAAGATTTCTTACGGTCTATAGGGACAGTTTTCAGAGTATTTTAACCATTTTTTACTTTGTGTACCTGCTAGTCTGCAAGTGATCTGCATTTGTTGCATACTGTAGCAGACGCTGCTTGAGTAATTAGTAATTGAGTAATTGTGGGCAACGACTTTTGGAACTATCTAGCAGTTTAATCGTTAAAAAGGGTTGACAATGGGTATGTTTACCTCATTTGTTTTAAGATGTCATCTGCCTTCTTCTCATCGTCAGTCATAACATGAAACTCTTCATTGACCTTCCTCTCTCCAGCCATAAGCTTTCGCCTCTTGCCTGTGCACACACTTGACAAGGAGTAGCAAACTTCATTGATCAGTTTTGACAATGTCAGCTTGTCTTTCCATAGCAGTTCTGCAAGATCTGTGTCTACTTCTGCTATAGACTCTTCACAAGCTTTGGAAACTGTCTGACATTCTCTTTTACACTTTCCAACATTACTCTGTTCAGAGAGTCTTAATTCTCCATTCCTTTCAATGAGGTCTATTTTTGAGATCCAGCTTCCTTCTTCATTATCTGGATTACATGATTTCTCTACTAAATCAATCACCTTATCTTCTTCAAGCTTCAAGAAATAAAAAGAAACTTGATTATTACATATCATTCCAAGACTGTGCTCTAAGAAAAATTGAAAGGAGCCTGAAGGTTCCAAACCCGGAGATCCAGGGCACCCAACACTACAGCTTATATGAAAAAAGTTTATCTGGTCACCCGAAGGTAAAAGTTAGCCACCTGAGGTGACTGGCCGCCCTTAGGGCATTGTCGCGTTTCCTAGCTCCGATGAGGTTGCGAGTTAGAAGAACGCCGCTTCAACCAAGTGCCATGATTATCACATTTGATTTACTGGTAAACTCTCTCTCACATCACACGGTGGAAAACTAAGAGTACAACAACAGGAATATAATCAGGATAGCTGAAGATTAACAGAAGATCAAAAGAAAAAGGAACTTACACTCTCCAACTCCAGCTCCAAGAATGATACGAAATTGTGTTTTCAGAAATAACTCCTAACTCCTTGCTTCGACTCCGACCAAAGAATTATTTTATAGCTAAAGGGGGCATAAGCCCTGAATCACATGGATAGTCTATTACAAATTAACTCGTCAAGTCCGGAAATAAGCATGATTCGCGCCACAGGCACAGGCCTGAATTCTCTAAAATGACACCACTTCACTGGCATAAGACAGCACAGTTTGTTGTCATAGTTATTTTTTAAAAGGTACTAGGAAGAAATCGTTCACTAATATTATTATGAATATTTTATATAAGTTGTCTGAGATTCAAAATAAATTCATGCTGAACCTTTCAGCTTCTGAGACATCTGCCAAAAATATGCAAATTAATTATATTAATAAATATACATGCATTCTGATTATTACAAAAGACAAAATAACTACAATTTGAACTTTTTCCAATTTTTTATCCTTATTCAGCAAGCAGTCAAAGCTAGAAAATCGAAGACGCAAGATTGAAACAAGGATTTAAGCTGCTGTTAGATTTTATCCTGCTTCAAATTAGTTGGCTAAACTGACACACAACAATTTCAATCCATATAACAAAAATGTGCTTAAAAAATCGAAGATTTGTAAAAAAGAAAGCAATGAAACCAAAGTCTGGGGGTACCCATAGAGAGTCTCACATTGTAGCCACACACTTTCTTTTAATAATAAATTCACAAAATTGAACCTGAGACAAGATCAAGTGATAAGATGAAATAGCAAATTATTACTACCAAATCTGAGTCTTACTTTTCTGTTATAATTTTGATTTATTAACCCTGTCTAACGCATTTGAAAAAGATCACTTGAGAATCGTTGCCAAAGTGTTACAAGTTCCTTTGATTCATGAAGGATATAAATAAATTTTACGTTATATATAATACAACTTATTTTGGTAGTTAATAATTAATAGCCACACCAATTACCTACTGAACAGTATAATTAAAAGGCTTTTAAATAACATCTGTTAGACTTATTTGTAACTTGTGTAACAGTTAGGAACAATGAGTTTGAGAAACTGTTTCAGTCCAAAGAAAGAATCCTAAGAACAGATCAAGGCAGATGGGGTATTAATTAACATCATGAAAAAGGCCATAAAGATAATTTATGGTCCAACACAAAATTCTATTTCAATAAACTTCAAGCTCTCCACTGTGTCATTGTATTGAACTTCAACACCTGCTGTAGTGCAGACAAGTATATTCTACATAAATGTCTCTTAAATATGTATATATCTTTTGCAAATCTAAAAAAACTCTTTAAAAATAAGCAGCTCCCAAAAGACTCCATAATTCTTTTACGGTGAAAGAAGATAAAAATCGGGACTCATTTTGTTAAGTTGAAAAAAAATTAAGCTCATTGTTTAGCTCTGGAAATAGCTCTATGATATGCTTAAATGCACAACGTTTATAGCATTATCCAGAGCAGTTGGCATAAATATCACCCTTACTGCATCCAGTCGTTTTATCCAAAGGCGAAATAAAATTACCAGCGTTTTCAAAATCCACTAGAAATTATTCTATTAAACTTACCCTTTTCGCTGCGCCTTCACCTCGCATGTCATGTGTTTTCCCATATAAATACTTCACCGCCTTTTGACAAGTCTCACATCTGATATAAGGAACGTCCTCTTTTATAGCATAGTATTTTTCTTTCTTTGGAAGCTGCCCGTTAAGTGGAGCAATAAATAGCGATAATAAGAAAATAAATTCGCGCAAACCGAGCGCCATTTTCAACAGGTCTCCAACCGCGCTGAAAACTCAGGGGACTGGAAGGTAATGTACCACGTGTCCGGATGGAGCCAATAAAAACCTGCGAAGAAAACGAACCTGAAACGTTTTGTCGGCCATTGACTTTGTACGCGTGTTGTGTTGTCCAAGTACGAACATTTCGCTTTCTCTGGTCCGCTAACTGAAACGTAAGTCGTATTTCTTTACTTTTGTGGTATCATACAACCGTAATCTACAGACTGAATATAAAGAATGTCTAACACGTCTCTACAAAATGTAGGATTCGAAACCTTCTTGAACATCGATGATTTTCAAGATCCAGGCATAGAAGACGACCTCTTCGGCGAAATTTCGACTTTCACCCACGATTTTTGGACCAATACAACGTGCAACAAGATGGACGAGGACGACCTTCCCCTCACGAAATATCTTTTGCAGTTTAATGACGAGGAACAATGGGATTCAGAAGAAGAAATAAGCGTGGAAGGGGAAAGTTTTGAAGATGAAACTGGTGTGGACCCGCTAGGATGGGCGATGGAGCCAGTTGATTTGGACAAAGAGATATTCGATAGAGTAGAAGTCAGTCGTGATAAAACTGATATTTCTAACAATGAAGAAGAATCAAAACAGCTGAGAGGGAGAGCAGAGAAACCTATTCCTGTTGGAAGGGCTAGCAAAGTGGGGAATTTCCAAGATGTAATTGTTCAAGCGAATTGTAAGAAGCAGGATTTCAAGAAAAAGACCGCTTCAGGTAAAAATCTTGCAAAAGTTGATTCAGTTTCTATTGGAGAAAAGTCCATGAAAAGCAAGGCAGAGTCAAAAGTAGCTGTAAGGAATGTCTCTAAGTCAGCACTGGAGCCTCAAAAATCCCTGACCTCGGCAAAAACCCAGGCTGAGAAAGCCAAAGAACAACGTGAAAGAAAGAAAAAGTATGTCCAGGAACTTCAGGATACCATTGGAGAACTAAAGAAAGACAAGGCTGCTTTGCAGCAGGTTAATACTCAGTTGAGCAACAAAATTGAAGTTCTCTTTGATGAGATCCGGTACTTGAAAGGCGTCATCGCCAATCAAAGTGAGTTAGCCAGAATTTTAAAGAACGTGGCGAACACACCAGGTATTACACTCAGTTGTGGTGTGTTAGAGGACAGCGAAGGCAAGGATGGTGAGAGTAACAAAAGGAAATATGGAGATAATCCTTCTGGTAAGACAGGTGCTAATTTGCCTCAAGGAAACAGCAAAAAGAGGAAGGTAGACAAGAATGCTAATGATGAAATCAATGCTGTTGATGCTGGGGTGTGTGTCCATGTCCAAAGTGGTAAAGTATCTCTTGAATTCTGTGCAGAATGCAGCAAGAAAGCGAACAGTGTTATAAACTGAGGTGAACCAATGGTACAAAGGGAACATAATTTTAGCATACATGTAGGTTGTATGTGGCATCCACTCTCCAACAGTACATGCAGTTAGAGATTCAGTCATACAGTTTTCACATGACTGCAGTATAAAGACTTACAACTTTTGGCAGTTGCACACAGTAAGAGAAATTTGCAACAAGTAATTTTTATTCCTGATCCACATCAAGTTAATTCAGGCTCTGTGTTTTGATTTTTGAATCTAAATCAAAACAATTCAACACAAACTTATTAAACAGTTCAATAACAGCAGTCATTTGGAAACAGTAGAATACAAAATGTTGAAAGTCGTTGTATTTGGCAGATATCACTAACAAAGGGAGTGACCTCCCTCAGTTTTATCTCCTTGCAGGTTTTACCCACTCTCTGGACTTTTGCTGTTGACACTGCTGGGTTAGTATCACTACAACTAACGCTATATTTTTATGACTAAGCAACAAAAATAATAAGGTCATGCTTTCTGTTTGCATGATTTCCACAAGGACATTCAATCAGATAGTCTTTGTGATTTTTGTAAACATTAGCAAGAAACAGGCAGTGAGAATTGTTGCATTGGTACTATGAGTCCAAGTCTTTTTAATGGGATATAATCCTTTGAAATCACTTTAACGGAAGATTTTCATTATTTTTAGGAACTACTGATTTGTAAGAGCTAATTTATTCCCTGAGTAGTATGACAAGTCACTAAACACAGCCTTGACGATGACATATTCGGCACGTAGCAGCTCCTTACATTCTGGCACTTTTTCTGTTAATCCACACATAAAGAAATTTGTTTCATGCTAACATGAGCAGTCAGAAACCACATAGCTAATTTTATCCTTAAAACTTTTTTGACTAGTGCTGGAATGAATGCACTGAACAGGATACTTGCCACTCCTTGCACCCTTCGGAGTCAAGTGTCTTTCCTTGGGTTGTGGTTTTAGTGTGTAAGTAATGTTCCTTCACAACTTTGTAAGTATAAATAAGTGAGGAACACAGGTAAAGGTTTCATTGTAATGCTATCATAGAATCCACTATTTACTTGTGGGGTGTATCTTTCTAAGGAATTTGTTGTCCAAAAGTTGTCAGTTACCTCTCTTAGAAGCATCTCCAACTACAATACCTGTGCAGGGCTGCAAAGATTTTTTTCCCTGTTAAAGGACATGCATTCGACTAAGTCACCATTTTTGTCAGACAAAACAGTAGTGATGTTGGACATCATCATAAAGAGCTCCCCAATAAAGCATTGCCAGCGCAAAAAAAATGGCATTTGCATTGGAAGGTGGAAAAATTGTCTGGACATTCTATCTGATTACAGCTGGGATTTAATCGGACATTGACAGGTCGGTCATTGGCCGAATTTACACTAGAGGCGAATCATCCATCTGAGACGAATTAGCTGTATGAGACAGGTAATTCATCTGCCTGAGACGGGTAAATCGTCTAAGTATAAATCTGGTGTTAAGACAAATTATGTGGCCAAATTCGTCTTCAGCTGATTGGTCTGTCAGCACGTCTTCAGACGATCAGCCAAAGACAAATTTGGCCACATAATTTGTCTAAACTCCGGATTTATATCCGTCTCAGGCAGATAAATCGTCTCACATGGA
Organism: Blastomussa wellsi; assembly: GCA_947652115.1. NCBI lineage: Eukaryota > Metazoa > Cnidaria > Anthozoa > Scleractinia > Plerogyridae > Blastomussa > Blastomussa wellsi. The sequence goes on from OX393565.1 coordinate 21,769,145, forward strand.
TAAATCGTCTCCTAACATAAATTCGGCGTCGGATAATTCCTCTCTAGTATAAATGCGGCCATTGTCGGATGTCGGACTGTTATTTGCAGCCCTGTTGCCAAACAGTCATGTTTACTCTTGAGGCTTTTTTGTCTAAAACAGTTTCAAATTTTTCGAATTTGTAAATTTTTGTAACCAAAGGGAGGTGTACTGGTGGTGTTATTTACAATAGTTTTGTAAAACATTGTATCTTTAAGTATTATTGAGTTATCAGCAATAATTTATTTTTTAAATGCAATTTTTGGAATGTTAATCTGTAATTGGTATTGTTTGGCATTGGTTGTTTCAACCAAACACTAATTCAGAAGGAAATAAGTTTAGTTCTGTGTGTAATTAAGTTTGTATGCTAGATTTATAATAACGGCTCTCTATGTTATATTGTACTTGTAACTTGAAGCTGAGAACAGAAATGATACTACAGATCTTAGCTAAAAACTTGAGAAATAAAAGAAACAGATTAAATGCCAGAATATAACTGCCTTACCATATTATTGTAAATGAATACCATTGATTATTTTTTATTATAGCTGTTGTAGTACATGTAGCCAAGTTGATTTATGAGGCTAACAGATGTACATGTAAAGCTCCTTTGTAGCTGGACAAGATGATGATACAAGAAGATAAAATATGGTTTGTTTGTTATGGAAAAATTTGTATGGATGCTTAGTCCCCAACTCACAACACCTGGAATAAATTGATACTACACACAGCACAAGTTTATTACAAATCTTTTATTCTTTTTCCCAGAAGTAAAAATATGCTACAAATGGTAGGAGGAAAAATATGCAGATATAAACTTCCTTGTGAATATAAATTACTTTCCATACTTGGGAGAATGTACATTTTTCAAACACTCCAGGTTTAACCAAGATCTTGGCATGAAGCTGATGCAAGTTACTTGTCTGTCCTGTCAGTGTAACTTGAATAACCTGTTTGTGAGATGCATGTCATCTACATATCTGAATGAATGAAAGAAAGAAAAAAATGCTTTCAGTAATGGCTAAAACAACCAAGCGATTTTTATAAACCCAGGTTTTCTATGAACACATACCAAAATGCAGTGACTATAGGAAGAGTGGAGTGTTAAATCGACCTTGCATATATGGTTGTGACTGGAGTGGATACTTCGAAATAAGGTGGGACACTGTGATGCTTAAACAGTGGCCAGGGACCCCGTTAATCCAGTCACCAAGTGGCCATATTAAAGAGGTCTTACTGAACTTGAGCATCACAAGGTGGCCCACCGTATTTTGAAGTATCCATTCCAGTCACAACCTTTGCATAACTCAGTGTCTCTTTTCCTAGCACATGACACACACACAAATCTGGACATAATAAAAACTGACAATAGACCTTTTTGGCTTTGTTTGTTGTCTCATTTCAGACCATGTGATGTTACCCTTGAGACATTTCTTTCAAATTGAAACCATATTGTGAAAGTGGCCCATTCTCGGGAGAGCATCACACAATTTACATACACAGCTAAAAAGGGTTATTGCTCAACCGATATGAACAGTCCTGTAACCTCACACACAAATCTAGCGGAGTACTGGGCAGTTGTTTGGATCAAAGTAATCTGCAAATACAGATGGATTTCCTGCTGTTGTTTTAATGGCCAGTAATTTGTGTGGTTGCTGGTGAGGGTAAAAGCTCTCCCCTTCCCATTTTCACCAGGGGTGGGGTAAAGTGGGTTCAGTTCCATATAGATGGTTCAAATTATGTCTTATTGTATATAACAAAAAATACCATCTGTTTGATTTCAAGTCATTTCTATGTGTTTCCAGAAAATAAACTTTTAAAGAGCTAATTTGCCGTGTTGAGTATTCATTGGGGCAGTTGTGATAATGATGCAAAAGCTGTTCTTTTCTTTATAGGTGGTAGAAGACACATTTTCAGCAGTTGAAATAGGCCATTTTACAGTTCTGTGCTTAGTTCCTAAGCCTTTGGTGGAAGTGAGGCTGAGGGTGACCTTGTTTTGAAACAAATCCTCTTTTGATATATTAATCCTTATGTTCGTACGTTTTCTAGTCTCCAGTCTTTCTCATCACTTTCATAGAGAGGCCTGGTTAAATTTCGCAGACCTGTAAAATGGTCTATTCAGTCCCGTCCCCAGAGCCGTCTTTCTTTTGGTCAGCACCAAGACCACTGGTTCTGTCCAATCCTGGTTTTTGGAGCATGTTCATACTGCTTCAGTTTGATTCTCATCCAATCTAGACTGCGAGCAGTCTCTATTTTTGCTCCAAAATCCGTAACGAAAGCGAAAATTTGCAAGCGGCAAATCCACAAGCCGCGAGTTGTGTGGGCGCCAGATGGAGTAAAAATAGATCTGGTGCGCACGAAACTCGAGGATTTGCTGCTCGCCTGTTGAAAATAGCACTTGCAAATTTTTGCTACCGTTACAGATGTTTGTGCAACATAGAGACTTCTCAGTCCACATCCAATCAAACTGAGCAAGCTAACTGAATGGATGAATGAATGAAAATTTTATTTGAAATGGTAAAAATATCAGTAGGGCAATAATAGAAAGAAATACTAATTATGAATGGTGTACATATTTGTTGGGTGGGAGTCTGATGCAGATAACCATTTATTAATGCTTCAGTCTGCAACAAACACACAAAAGTCAGACTTGTACCCAATCACTTTTTACCATTTCTGGGGGGCAAGAGAAAGATTGGATACTAGTGAAGATTGAAGTGCGTGTGGTGCCTTTGAGCCTACCCGTTTCAATCTTCTCTTGCTCTCTGAACCCGTAAACAGTTACTGGTTACGAGTCTGTCCAGAAGTGCATAAAAGGCAGACTTCAAGAATTAGATAGCAATGGCCACAGTCTGCATTGTTGGAGCTGACAACAAGAGAGGCAGCACCCTTGTACCCGGTTTCTTCACTCCCTTGACCAGCAGTTGGGGAAATGAGAGACCATGCAAAGATCTAAATGTCATACTTCCAGTTGAACTGTACATGCCTGGCTTCCAAAAGATTTTGTCAGTTGGGTCTTTTTTATTGAAGAACAACATTGGACTCAATTTCCAACCCTCTCTACCTTCATTGAGTTTTTACATGGGAATTCTTTACCAATCAAAATTGTTCCTCTGTTGGGATGTTACACCCTAGCCCGACTCTCACACAAACCCTTTAAAAAAATGGAAATAAGTTTTGAGACACGGTATGTGCAGCTGCAATACTGAATTGCCTCTTGTCTGTTACACCAACACGGCACAGGCTATTCTCTGAAATAGGCATATATGAAATAGCCTGTTGGGACATTCCATTTACGATCCAACCCCGGGGTGTGGATGAGTAGATTCCTACTTGTCGGATTTTTTGTCGGAACCCTTTGAAAAAACCTTTCCTACCCCTTCATTTTTTTGTCGGTGCCTTTGAAAAACAGATTCCAACCAGTCGAATTCTGATGGACCTCTTCCATAGGGGGTGGGGGGGGGGGGGGGGGGTTCGGCTTGCAAATGGAAGGTAAGATAACGACACAAACCATAAACTAGTAATATTTACTATGTTCATTGACATATAGCAGCGATAATGTCGGGATCATACCAAAATTTGCCCTAATATCAAATCTCGAAGAAACTCCTTTCAATTTGGAGGGAGTTCTATGCAGAAGGTTTTTAACAACTTCCTCTGGGAGAAGCCAAGAAAGGTCCCGGACCGTTGTTTGCTTGGTTTGTTTCTTCTGGAAGACTTTGAAGATAATAATAACCATCAATAGAGAGTCAAAAGTAGCCTTTTCCGTCTTGGTGTTAGAGTAAACTGTTATAAAACACATACAAACTCCTTCATTCTCTTCTTATACTCGAAGTTAATTGAAGTTTTAATTACAAACGGACAATTGAGCGATGCAAACAAAGCCCTGTTCACTTCGTTTACCTTGCCAATTTCCCATTTCTACAAAGGCTCTGTTCAACAGTAGACTATTGTTTTTCGAAAAGTGATATTTGCACAAAAATAAACGTTGCACTTACCTCGTCATGGGACTGTTTATGTGCGGGAAACGCTTTTGGTTTGAAGGATGAAATGTTGGTGAAAAAGGCATACCAGTTCCCCATCTCGGAGAAATTTCTCTGCTTGGAATGCCTTTGGAAGGTAGAATTTGCCTCAGCGTGGACCATTCTTCGCATCTACTAGCCTGGGACGAAGGATACCACTTTTCTTCTTCTAGATACCGTGAGAATGTCTTCAGCGAGGGTTGAGATTCTCGTCTCCAATGTTCAGCAACATCCATATCCGGCGGTCCGCAGATGAATTTCGAGCGTTGCACAGGAGCATTACTTCTGAGGTCTTGAGGGTCGTGTCTTTTGTTCACCCACACTACATCACTTCCTTGTGGTTGTATTTTAGCTGCAGTTTTGTAGCCATAAAGCAGTCCACCAATTGATTCCGCAGCCATTTCTGAAAGCGAGCTCGAGCAAATGCTTAACTTTGCTGTTGCTAGGCAACGCTTCATTGTCCGCCAGAAGTCCTGCATGCATAAAATCATCGGAACGTGTACCCCCGCGAAAGCAAATCCGATTTTTCCCTTTCCAAAGAACAACCGACTTGTGAATGCAAATATATAAAGTTTCCTTATTTCCTTTTTGTTTCCTTTAAAACGAAATATTAAAAGAGGGGCTTTATGGAAGTCCAGGCAACAAACCGTTTAAAATAACGGAGGGGGGGGGGGGGGGCAGGCCCCTTCCCTAGATCCGCCACAGTGATCTACTGTCAGGGGACACTGCGTTATATTGCTGGGCAAGACATTTTACTCTCACAGTACCTCTCTTCGCCCAGGTATATACCAAGGTAATGTCTGAGTGTGAGCCTTGTCGCCCATCAGGCTCGAGCTTTTCCCCGTCTCCTGGGCATGAAGCGACTGGGAGTATCCCCCCCTGGATGGGATGCTAGTCCATCGCAGGGTTACCCAATTATACCCCTTATTGCCGAATTTTTTTTTTGAGCTCCTTGTTTAGGGTTTTGACTTCCCTTGTTCGTCAAGTAACGCGTTTACGGGAGTTACGACAAATATTGAAAAAAAATGTTTGTAGGGCCTAAAAAGACAAAATAAATTGCTTGCAAACATCATATGTATAAAAAATAGTTTGCATACAGGTCAAAGAAACTTGTAACCTATTATTGAAAAAAAAAACTTACAAAACTGAAATTTAGCCTAAAAGTATGTCGTTGTTTGTAGACAGGATACGGCTCCATCAAAATCAACATTTTATTTTAGCAAATTGGAACAAATAATTGAAATAAACAAAAGTAACACATGCATTGGATCTTCAAATTGACCATGCACAGAAATAAACCTAAGCAGGGCATTTCAAGGTCGGAGTCTCAGCGGGTCTTCATTCAAGGTGATGCCACTCGTCTTGCCATAATTAACGTAGACAAGTTGACAAGAAATGGGCGTGTTTCAAAAGTAGGTAATCTTCTAGTCTGCGAGCAAGCTCTCTCGTGGGTTGGGTAGTAGCGAGAGAGCTTGCGCGCAGGCTAGTCATCTTCCTAATCATTGAGAATGAAGCTTCAATAAATTTATTGAAGCGAAAAACCGTACGGAGAAATTTATGTTTAGTCGCAGTAAACGTTAAGCAAAATTCCGGTATCAGAGGATAGATAAAGCGACCGCGATTTAATGTAGAATTATGTGGAATAAGTAAAAGTAAGCTTTCGGATTTATGCCAGCTAGCCTAGCTAGGATCCGTCCCCGCAATAAAAATTAAGCCAATTTTTTTACGTTCATAAAGACTGTTAAGAGGTCCTGGAAAATTGTATCCAAACATCTCAAAGTTTGGTTTGTATATCCGACCTAAGATATCGAATCTTCTAATATTTCTCTTCGTCGTGGGGATCAGTCTACCGTTTTTTGCATAGTATCTAAGATATCGATCCATTCTAAAGGAATCTGTGAGTAATATTTAAGTTGTATCAGATAAAAATCTTCCTGACGATATAACCATCAAAGCGAATGAGTGACTAACGACGTTCAAGTCAGCAATGTGCCTCCCTTCACCGCTGGTACCACAGGCCGGGTGGTACGAATACGATGGCTTGTGGGAACATCGTCAAAGAGGATCAGGACTCCACTACTTCGGAATAGCAGAAAAGCCTGCTACTCCATTTGCGTATTGTCAGTCGTATGCTCTTTATTTGCGCCAGAATCTGCGTAAGAATTAAAATGGTAATTGAACTAAATGGAGTGCAATTTGGTCTGAAATCATACGCGTGATCTCAAAATCGAACGAGCGGGCAGCTTATCCACTTCAGGAAACCTGGTTTTAAAAAGGAGAAATTTGGAAAACAGGAATTGCAAAATTTCCTCCAAAAATGATTTTTTTCCCTATATTTTTCTGCCGTTTGATTGGCCAGTGCAGGTAAGTCATGAAATTTGATTGGTTATTAATAATTTATTTTTATTTTGATTGGCTAAAAAAGGATGCGATTTGGGGCAAAAAATGGTGCGATTTGTGAACAAATGGCATTGTTGAAAGCCAATCAGATTGCAAGGATCACTAATGATTTCAAAATGGGAGTAAACGTGGGCAGTTAAAAGACTAGCTCTGCCAGTTGAAATACTGGCCAATAAATTTTGCCCTTTAATCTGCCGTAGTACCAGCCTTGCAATCAATTTGGTTTTATAAAATAAAGAAACAACACGCTATTACTATGAGCTTATGTCTATAACATAAATTGTGTATAGCTTTGCTGAAATTTTCTTCGAAAAAATCAGCGTAAAATCTGATTGCGCTTTTCAATAACACAAGGACTGGACATTTAAAATTCAAGCAACGGTTTCGCTGCCGCCAATCATCGTAGTGTAAGCCTCGGAAATCGAAAAAGATGAGTTCAGCGGTGTCAAAAAGTAACGTTCGCCGGCAGTGATCGATGGATTTCGATGTAGACTTCTCTTTTTTCTAATTCGTTGGTCGCCACGTACCGTTGGGAGTACCCAATGTGTGGCTCAGATATAATTTGGTTTTATCAACTGGGTTGATAATGTCAATTGGCCACCGTAAAGAGATTCAAGTGCTGACGTTTACGGTGGGCAATTGACATTATCAACCCAGTTGATAAAACCAAATGATATTGTTATACTTCCCACCGACGCAGCACCACAGTTTCTTTAGAAACTTACCCCCTCTATTCATTTGTGGCTCAGATAGCTCAGTTGGTAGAGCATCGCACCGGTGTCGTGGAGGTCACGGGTTCGAATCCCGTCGAAGCCCTGATTTTTTCAGGCTTCTTTATTCCAATTGCTTAAATTTGATCACAATGTTCTGATCACAATGTTACCTTGTGAATCACACCGAGTATCGTATATCGCATATGGAACGTCACGCTTCAATATAACGCAACATGGCGTGAGTCTCACGCAAGCCTCAGATTATTTGTTTTTCGATCGTGTGTCACATTGGCAAGGTTTTAACCGGAGCCATACTTTTTTAACCGAATAATCACCAGCAATTTTAACGTTCCAAAAGCATTTCTTGTTAAAATATTGCAAAATTTAACTCGTAAGCCTCAAGTGTCACAAGTATGTACGCATTGCGTCCCCAAAGCTAGAGTTCGGATATTTTCACGTGACAAGTACGGCCCCAGGCTGCCCCGTATACAGAAAACGAACAGAACGAGCCCTGGTTGACATCGAAAATGTTGACCATTACATTTGTTTCGCTTGTTTTTCTCCATTTTTCTCATGGAGCTGATCCTCAGCCGGAACAGATTCATATTTCAGCTACAGGTAAGGGAGGAAAAGTTTTTCAAACAGTGAACGACAGATCTGTTCTCCTCGTTTTGTCGTTTACAATTTATGCAGGTTTGACAAGAAAACCATCATATCCTTAATTGTCAGACACGGGGTAAACATTAAGCTTACTATAATCCTTGAATCAAAAAGTTTATATCTGCAAGTAAATCAGAGAATTTAATATACGTGTAGCTCAGTAAATTGGATAGAGTATCGCTCATAGTCAATTCCTTTGATGTGGGAGCGGGGGTTCTTAAACGTAATTTCTGAGGGGGCATCTTTGATCTCCTCGTTTTTCTGAAGCGGGGGGGGGGGTTGTGTCGGCACTTTGATCTTGCTTTCCTGAGGGGGTACTTCAAGAGCTATTTCTGAGGGGGCAGACAGCAAAGACCCTCAATACGGGGGTGCGGATATTAAATGGAATGGCCCATTAACTCGGCCAAAGAATTGTGTACTGACTGATTAAGGTCACATTACAAAAATATTCATTTCACATCCTGTAGAAGACCTCCATGAAAGTTTTCGTTAAAAGAGGAATAATTATTTGGGCTTGACCAAATTACTGGATAACCACCCAAGTTCACTATTTTCTGGTAAAGATTTTTTAAAAAAGAAAGCAGTCCTTTTCAAAGGGAGCAGAGGAGTTATGCTTGAAACATCAATAAAAGAAACGTCTTACCTTCATTCTTGTATTTATTTTCTTTGTTAAAACTTCATTTGGGAAACAAATATACGCATTCAGTTGCGATCGATCGTTTCGAACCGCCATCATTCTGAATAGTGTCGACCATCACGGCTATCGGCTATCACATGTCATCCCTCAGATTTTACCAGTTGCTTTTATGGAAATCCAATTTTTAGTAAATTTTATTGGAATGTCTGTAGGTGGTCTTTTTACAGGAAGTCATGTGCCAGGAAATATTTTTTGTAATCAGTCCTGAGCTGTATGGTGTAGCGTCTCTAACACAGGAAATGGATCAAGTGTACACTCTGCAAGCCTAATAGTACATAAAAGGCATGTCAGGGTTCTTCAAAATTAAAAAAATCCTGAAGTCGCCATTTGGCGATTAAGTGGTAAAAAATAGTCACCAAATTCAAATTTTTAGTCACCAGATTGCATTACAAGAGACACAGTTGTATCATAAAACTTCCAAGTTTTGCGATCTGTACGAGAGAAACTTTTAAAGCAAAGCAAAAGGATAAATAAGTTGTTTTCTTATTGTGATTTTTTGTATGCTTAAGAGACAAACAACTTTCAATACAATTTTCTTGAGGGACAAAATTTCTGACAAAAGGGCTATTATGCATCGTCAATACAAAGAAATAAAGTCGCCATTTGGCAACTAAACCTGAACTTATAGTTGCCATGGATGAAATTTGAGTCACATTGGTGACCTTATTGGTCATAGTTTCTGACCCTGCATGTAAAATTACACAACTGCACGCTTTATTTTATAGCTTATCCTCCAGTTTTGTTGTTAAGTAACATCTTTTCCTCAACATCGTAGGTTCATGATTCATAGATCTATCTAATGTTTCATTTAAATTTATTGACATGGAATTTATTTATTTTTTAATGTGCAAAGGTTGGAAACTGAAATAATTTTTGGAGTACTCACCATCTGGGAGAGTGAGCTTCAAGCAAGATTTTCCAAGATAATAGGGACTTCAAGCAAATCACTATACAGCTGCCGGAAGTAAATTTCCCCCAAAATGAGACGCTGTGCATGTACGTCAGTTGCATCCAGCCATAGCGTGAAATCTGACTACTTGAGTCGGGATACCATAATACTCTAGTGGCCGGTACTTCTGGTTTATTTAGTTTTTCTGTCCCCTTTCTATGGATATCTCAAGCTTTTTAAAGGGGCATTGTCACGCAATTTTAGCAAAACTTTAAAAAGCTAAAACTTGTCTTCGCTCAAAGGAAAACCAAAAACTAATGGTTTAGTTATGTTACCAAAGACTATATTACTGCATTGAAACTGTTTACTGACATGGAATGGAAGTGGATTGCAAACTGAAACAATTTGCCAATTTTTTCAAATTATCAAGCGATCTCCTGAAACAATGGGAAACCAACTATAATGGAGATTTTCAACTGCTTAGCTATGTTTGTGACATGCTACTTTGTATTTCACTTTCATTGCTAAACTTAAAATTTGTTCCAGTCATGGCAGCCATATTAGTACCAGCTGTAGTAATTTGCTTAAATTCCCTAATTTTTCACTTGCCCAGTCTCCTGCCACACAAAACATGGGGTTGAATGCAATTTAGGCTAAGTTAAACATGAATGCTGGTCAGCGGTCTCCTCTGTGGCTGACATGTGGACTGACCAGGGGCTCTGAAGGGGGTCATGTGGTTTTACAGCACAGCTGTTGAGGTCAAATCATTTACATGTGTGTTCTTGCCTTTCGATTGTGCTCTGCAATTTTTCACTACCTGCCCTCCCTCCCCTGTTATGTTAACCCATTGACTCCTAAACTGGCCGTAACCGGCCGTGACAGACCTTGACCTTTGTTCCGCTTCTGACATCATCAGCTTTGACCAAAATAGGAATCCCATTTACCCCAGTTCTGCAGGAAGGAAAGAGCTTTCCAATGATACCCAGATGATATTGATTGGGCTAATGGAGCTCGAAATATGCACGAAAATGCTTAGAAATTTCCGCCAAAAACTGGGGGGAAATTTCACTCACTTTACCCTTGGCTTGGCTTAGCCACAAGTTGCTCGGCAACTTTCGGCAACTTTTGAGATTTTCGGCAACTCTTTAGAATTTTGGCAACTTTTAGAATTTTTTTTTTGAGGTTCTTTGAAGCCACTTTCTTCACGTTTTGAGCCACATTGGTCAGTTTTCGATAGACATTTATTCAATTTATTCTAAAATACAATAATTAGGGCCCAGTTTTGTGATGCCTTATCACGAGGTCAGCGGTATCACGTTGCATGTTTTTCAAGATGGCGGACAATTACAGTGAAATGGAAAGAACCTCTGATATTATCATTGGACTTTGACAAATAAAGTTTTGATAAGAAGCAATGTGCTAATTTTTAATCTTTAACACCCAAAAAAGGTACGAAAAGCAGAAAAATTTTGGCAACTTTTCGGCAACTTTTTGAAAAAATAGCAACTTTTTGGCAACTTTTAGACACTTTTATCGGCAATTTTTTTGGGATTCATTGGCAACTTGTGGCTAAGCCTACCCTTGGCTACTCCATGTTAAGTATTTCCCGTCTCATTGATGCTTTCTTGGCAATTTTTGAACCGAAAGCAAGCCCAGTAAAAGGCCAACAAAAGCATAAAAGAGATACGAGAAAAGGAGAAAGGAAAAGCAAAAAAAATAAAGAAATTGAAAACACTAAAGAGGACCGGGTCACTTTCTTGTCCAAAAACAATCTCAAAATTTTGATTTGTGCGCATGCCTGAGCTAAAATATCATTAAATGCGATGCTGGTGAAAAATGTGGCATGTCTTTATTTTGCAAATGCATTTTGGAGAGATTTGAAGCAGATTTAGCCTATAGCTATAACTGACTAAAAAACGTTCAAAAGGTCTAAAAAACAAAGTTTCGTTATTGCACTGGTTTTCTTTTTATTCAGTTTTTGTGAATAAACTAATACCATATTGTAGAGTAAAAACAATAGTTTAACAAACTTTGAACTAGTTAATTGGCTAGTTTCAAATACTGTTCAAACCCAGTGCAATACATCAAGACCTTTAATATATTCAAAACTAAGCTTATATACAACAAACGCACGCAGGCGTGCCGGAATGCGTGTAATGAAATTACATGTGCAACATCCTTCCCTTTTTGAAACAAAAAAAACAAAAGAAAATAAATAATGAAATTACATGTGCAACATCCTTCCCTTTTGAAACAAAAACAAAAACAAAAAAAAACAACAACAAAATAAAGTAAAACGGTCAGTTCATCAGTCTTAGTTTTCCTCACTTAGTCCTAGTTCATCACATAGTCCTTGAATCTGGAGGGCATGTTTCGAATCCTGGACGATCTCCTTTGCGGCTGTATGGGTCTTGCTGGGTCTGGTTGGTCTTCCTGTGACACTTGTTCTGGAGGTGCATCGTTGGCCTGCGGTATTTGACTTTCAACTGCCTGGTCAGCCTGTTGGTTTTGCTCTGTCGGGACGTCATCTGTTCCAGGTAAAGACGCAGTGTCCAAATCAACAGGCTCGGTTGGATATTGTTGCACAGGCTCTATGCGTGCTTTTCTAATCTGAGAGTGATTTCGACGAATCGGGCCCAACGGCGTGCTAACGAGGCAGGATCTTGGTGCAGGCTTCTCGACTACCTCACCGTAAATCCATGGTTTGTGCTTATTCTGGGGGTTGGGCTTCACAAACACTCTCTCTCCCGGTTGAAACTCCTTCTGTGTACATGATGCCCTTTTATCGTACTGCATCTTTGATCGCCGTTTTCTTCCTGCGATGTCCTGCAGAACCAAGTTTGGCGAAGCTGTTTGTGGTCGAAGTTGACTTGTACACATAGGAATGACGTCACTTAGCCTCTGAGACATCAGCCTTTGGGCTGGCGAATACGTGTGGCCTTGCTGAGGAGTGTTTCTATAGGCCAAGAGAGCCAGGTACGGGTCTTCATAACGCGATTTCTTCAAAATATTCTTGGCGATCTTCACGGCAGATTCCGCTTTTCCGTTTCCACGGCTATGGTAAGGAGATGACTTCACGGGTTTGAAACCGTAATCTCTAGCAAATTTGGAATACTCGTGGCTGTCAAACTGCGGTCCATTGTCACTAATGCACTCATCCGGGATACCGTGACGTGCAAAATTTCGCTTCATAGCTTGTATGACTACGCTGGCTGTGGTGCTTCTTAAGGGGTCCAGTTCAAAATAGTCACTGTAGTGATCCACCATCACAAGATAGTGCTTTCCATCTAGCTGGAATAGGTCTACGCTTATCTTTGCCCAGGGTCGTGCAGGTGTGGCATGAGAGAGCATGGGGTCAGCTGGTCGCTCAGCCAGGTACTGGGCGCAAATCCCACAGGCCAAACAGGTCTCTCGAATAGCAGCTTGCATCCCGGGCCAAAAGAGAGAGTCACGGGCACGTCGAATGCTACTGTCCACTCCTTGGTGGGCCTTGTGTATTTTTTGTAGCATTTCGGATCTCATCGAGACTGGTATGACGACTTGCTGTGATTTGAAGAGAACACCATCACACGTAGAAATTTCATCTCTGTAACTCCAGTACAATCTAAGCTGCTCAGGTACATCTTGCCTATCATCAGGCCAACCATTGATTACCATTTGGTGCAAGGCTGCCAGGGCGGGGTCCTTGCTGGTTTCCCTTCTAATACGTTGAAAGGTCTCAGTCGTGACTTGACTCGGCTTAACATCCATTTCTGCTAATTCGAGGCGAAACACTACGGCCTGCTGGTCTTCGGTGGAAGTGGGGTCACTTACAGCCGCACGTGACAAGGTGTCTGCCACGTAGAGTTCTTTTCCCCTCTTATACGTGACTGTAAATTGGTACTGCTGCAGCTTTAGCATCATTCTCTGTAGCCTACGTGGAGCCTTGCTGAGCGGCTTCTTGAAAATTAGCTCCAGGGGTTGATGGTCCGTGTGTACTGTGATGTTGCTCTTACCGAATATATACTGATGCCATTTGGTCATACAGGTGACTATCGCGAGGCATTCTTTTTCGATTTGAGCATAGTTCCTTTCTGTGGCGTTAAGAGTATGTGAAGTGAAACACACTGGCTGATTGTCCTGCAAGAGTACTCCCCCAATGGCGTTCTCTGACGCGTCGACTTGGAGTGTGACAGGAGAAGATGGATCATAGTATCGTAGAGCGGTCGCTGAGGTAATGAGTTCTTTTGCTGACTTGAACGCGTTTTCATGCGTGTTAGACCATGCAAATACTGCGTCTTGCTTGGTTAAATCTCTGAGGGGTATGACGGTTCTCGACAGATTCGGGCAAAATTTGCTAAGATACTGGCACATGCCCAAGAAGCGCTGAACGGCGGCTTTATCTGCTGGTCTTGGCATTTCTTTGATAGCCTCCACTTTAGTCGGGTCAGGCTCCACGCCTTTGTCGGTGAGTCTGTGTCCCATAAACGTGACACTGCTGGCTTTGAACTGTAACTTCTTTGCATATAGCCGAAGATCGTAGTCTTTGCACTTGCTCAGTAGGGCAATCAAGTTTCGGTCATGGTCAGTATCGGCCTCTTCTTTCGTGTCACCACACCCGAATATGCAGATGTCATCCGCAATGTTAATGATACCCTGTAGGCCATCAAGGAATTTGTGCTGTCGGCGCTGATATTCTTCTGGCCCTGAAGAAATGCCAAACGGCATCCGTGTGTAGCAATATCGCCCGTTAGGCCCCAGGAAGGTGGTTAGCAGTGAAGATTCCTCATCCAGAACAATAGTGTGAAAAGCTTCCGAAACGTCCACAATGGTGAATACTTTGGCTTTTGCAAGCAGTGGTAGCTTCTCTTCGATTGTCGGAATATAGTATACAGGTCTTCTAATCGCCTTGTTGATCGTCTGGCTCGGATCTATGCATATCCTGAGCTTTCCATTGGGCTTCTCTTTGACCAGTATATTGGAGAGCCATTCTGTGGGCCGCGAAACTGGCTTGATAATTCCCTCATCACAAAGCCTCTTTAGTTCGTCATTAACTCTACCAAGCTTGGCCACTGGAACGCAATGTCTTGGGGCGTGGACAGGGGTGACGCTTGGGTCCATTTCGATTTGCAAAGGACTGCCTAGGGGTTTCCCCCGGCCTGGTTTGAACACGCTACTGTAGCGTTCTAGAACATCTTCCTTCGTAATTGATCCTGGTTGGAGAGGTGACAGAGGTGTGACCAACTTGTCATCAAGGCTCTCTGCGTCGACTGCGTGAGTTTCGTCTGCATAGATCTTTAAATATTGAAGGGTTTGTGCATCCCGACCACTGAGGAGGGCCGGCTTTTCCGGTGGGACGTCAACCACTAAGAACTCCAAGGTGTGAAACTTTCCTTTTCTCTCGCAGCACAGGGTTACCTGACCTTTTGCGCGCAAAGTTTGGTCGCCATATGTACTGATTGTGGCCTTTGTCTTTGAGATCTCTGCGCTGGGAAACAGTTTCCGTAATACACCTTCAGGCATGGTATTACACGTGGATGCAGAATCAATCTGGGCTCGTACAACTTTTCTGTTACCACCGTGTACCAGGTGAAGATGAGCAAAATATTTTCGTGCCGTTTTCTCACCATTCAATGCAAATGCCTCTTCGCTCTGTTCACTTTCGACGAAATTCGACTGTTGTTGCTGTCTCTGATTACTTGCCCTGCTCCTGCAAGCACGAGAGAAATGGCCCATAATTCCACATTTGTTGCACCTTTTGCCGTACGCCGGGCAATACTGTTGGCGAGGTTGTTGATGGCTGCTAGCGCACCAATAGCAAGGTGCTGTCACACGTTGCGAGCTTTCCTTTCCACTTTTTGGTTTGTTTGTGTAATTCACCTGTTCGTGGCTGGTTCTAGCCGTCTTTATCAGTTGATTGGCGTATGAGGTAGCTTCAAAACACTTCGCAGTTTCAACAACTTCTTTCAAGGTGACCTTTGTTTGTGAGGTGTCACGATGCCTGTGGCCTTTTCCGATCAGCTTGACTCGAAGCGTTTCGGATGCCAAACCTGCGATGAATTGATCTCTCATAAGTTCGTCCGCAAAGTTTTCGTACTCGCATAATGCACCTTGATTACGGATTCTAGTTTCCCACGAAGCGATAGATTCGCTTTGTTCTTGAAGAAGACCTAGGAATTTCTGTCGTTCGCCTGAAACGCCAATACTAGCACCATAAAACTGTCTTAACGCGGCCACAACAAGATGAGGTTTCTTTTGATCCTCTTCGTTCAGTCCCAGACTGTACTTGTATATCGATCTCGCCGCCGGAGACAGAGATGCTCGCAGACAAGCCATCGCTTTTTCCGGTTTAATCCATTTTCCCGCGTCAGTTTCCTTCGCTGGGTCATACCAGTTATGCATCACGCAATAATCGACCAAATCTTCGATGTAAACCTCCATATCGTGCTTGTCGTCGCCGGTTGTTTTGAGCATGGGAAATGGAGAGCTTGGAGAAGCCATGATTTCCAAAAACACTGGCCTTGTAACGGCCAAAACGTTAATCGAACGGCTAAACTGCTGCCACCATGTTACAACCCAGTGCAATACATCAAGACCTTTAATATATTCAAAACTAAGCTTATATACAACAAACGCAGGCAGGCGTGCCGGAATGCGTGTAATGAAATTACATGTGCAACAGAGTAGGTACATGTAGGCATACGTGTATATATACTGTAATTTGCCTAGTTCACTCTGTTACAAAAATAGTGTAGAGCTTTTTAATATATTATTAATAACATGTCTGTTTACAATGAAAGCAGATTGCCATCAACCGTTTCCAATTAACATGTTTATTAATCAACGTTCCTCCAAGAGGCCCAGTTTGAGTAGATGCATTGTGGTCTTCAAATAAATGTTTGAGAGTTTTGATTCTGTTATAGTTAGCTTAGATGTTTTGCCACTTTCACTTGTAGGAGACCCAACAGAGATGATGGTGACATGGGTGACATTAGCATCTACAAACTACTCTATTGTTCAGTACAATAAAGTTGGTTTTCCGCTGACATTACGAGCTTCTGGTGGCATCACTAAATTCACTGATGGTGGGCCTGCACATAGAGTTCTGTATATTCACAGGGTAAAACTGACAGAATTGGTGCCTGGTCAGAGATATGGTACGTTTAATGTGCATGTACTTGTCAAGTTTTACAAATTTAGTTTGCTAACTACTAATCTCTTAAAGTGCACCTAACCCCAAAATATTTTTTTGCTACAATAAACCTTTGCACCAGTTCGAAACGCGTTACACCTTTCGTTTCTCCTTTTTACCAAATGCTGACTATTTATAGCATTAAAAAGTTACGAAAAACTGTACATTATTTGGTTCACGACCGTGTCAGAAGGGGCGTGGGTCTATTCCTGGGCCAATGTCACAAACTGATTTGCATCGCATCAAGTCTTTGTAAACATGCATGCAAATCAGTTTGTGACGTCAACCCAGGAATAGACCCACGCCCCTTCTGACGCGGTCGTGAACCAAATAACGTACAGTTTTACGTAACTTTTAAATGCTATAAATAGTCCGCATTTAGTAAAAAGGAGAAACGAAAGGTGTAACATGTTTTTGACTGGTGCAAAAGTTTATTGTAGCGAAAAAATATTTTGCAGTTAGGTGCACTTTAAAGAAGGGAAGGAAAAGGAGAGTATAAATTCAAAACTAATGAGGAGAGTACAGTGCTCTCCAGTCCTTATCAGGCGGTGAGGCGGTAAATTTCAAGATATCTTATCGTTTTCAAGCGGCAAACAGTTGTGCTACAGGCGGTAGATTTTACTGCAGGTTACCACCTGATAAGGAGAGCACTGCTAAAGCCAGCTAATAATTAATACTTTAAATATTCAACCTGTGCAACATGTACATGTAATTATAATCTTTACTGATATCCAAACTTCCATCACAACTTTTTGAATTATTACATTACAAATCTCTGTGCCAAATCTTACTCATAGATTACCGTGTTGGTGGATATGATGGCTGGAGTTCACTGTTTTCGTTTAACGCCCTCAAGTCTGGTGAGGATTGGAGTCCTAGGATTGCATTTTATGGAGATCTTGGAAGTGTCAATGCTAAATCTATTAGCTATCTGCAGGAAGAGGCACAAGATGGAAAATATGATGCTTTCCTTCATGTTGGTAAGTTTCAAAATAATTATAATAATAATAGTTAATGATTGTAATATAATTATTAATAATTATTTAAATATAACTTTAATTGAGTGTCAACTGTATCTAGCACTGACATACTAATTGGGGACACTGTAAAGCACAAATGAAATCAAACAAATTATATTAAATCAAATCAAATCAAATGTAAATGTTGGCTTTTGTGGAGAGGGGAAAACCAGAGGACCCAGAGAAAAACCTCTCGGAGCATGGTAGAGAACCAACAAACCCAGCCCACATGATGCCGGGGCTGGGAATCAATCCCGGGCCACATTGGTGGAAGGCGAGTGTTCTCAACACCGTGCCAACCCTGCTGTAATGTTTTTAAACTTCTTGTAAGCAATGAAAATTTTATTTTTGAGAGGTCACAAATGAGAACAAATTAAAACAAAAACATGAGGCATGACCTAGGCTACATGTATCTTCAGCTTTTTGAGAATGATTAATTTTTACCCTGTACACTGTATATCTCTACATATTGCACTGTGGAAGCAGTTTCTCTGTGCCATTCATAAAAAATAACGTAAACTTAAAACACATCTTTAAAAAGTCATTTTTGCCATTTTGGGGGTCTTTTTAACTTTTTTATAGTTAAAGCATTTTTCAAGTGAAGTTTTTAGGCAAATTTTTAATGTGCCTTTTAACATTAGTATACTGGTGCTATATATATATATTATTGTTATTTAATTAATTACTATTACCATTATCAAATGTGTACCATATTATTTTGTACATGTACTACTAACATGAAATCTAAATTATATGTTCTAGGTGACTTCGCATACAATATGGAAGATGTAAGTCAAATTCTTTCAATAAGTTTATAATATGATCTATTAGTATAAATCTACTAGCGTCCTATCATGAATGCCATTCTCTGATTGGCTACAATACCCACTATCTATTCTGTGATAGATAGTAAGTAGTGTAGCAGTGCAGTTGTCAACAAAATGGCGGCCACTTCTTCACATTTTCAAAATGTCAGTGAAGAAGATTTAGACAGTTTACTGGTCTCGGGTGTTCCAGAAAAGACAAAAGTTGCCACGACTAGTAGATTTATGCTAAAACAATTAGATCATTCGCTCTCAATTTCTATGCGTGATAGTTGACTTGGGCTGTGCCCTTGTCACTCCAGCCGTATAACTCCAGCCTTTCTTGTCAGCATGTAAGATTTCCTTTCTATATGCCATTTCTGAGTTACCTTTTGCCTCTGTTTCAAAAGTTACGAGTCTTCATGCGAAAACCATTCATGTAAAAATGACTTTGGTTTGCATGAAAATGAACATGCGTTTAAACACTTTTTCATATTAAAGGTTTCAGTCATTTTGGCACCGACACAGAAGAGAACTTAGAAATGGCCTATTGGTACCAGGAGTGTAGCAGCTCTTGTAAGCTTCTAGTGTACATGACGTTTGTACATACTGTGGCAGTTGCTATTGTTTTAGGAGCTAGGGGCATAAGTGCTCCTGTTGTTTGTTTTCTTCTCACGCACGGCAATAAGCCATTAAATAAATGTGAGACCTTGCGACTCAGAGGTGCTACATGACCCAGGGGTACTTTTTTTAAACAAAAGAAGCATTGCATTGCATTGATTTAAAAGTTTGATATTTAAGCATTTTTATTTGTAATTTTTATCCCTTGTAATCTATAATAGTTTATCATATTTGTATATTTTGGCCTCTTACATGTTGCTTAGTTTTTTTATTATTTTTAATTTTAGATTTTAGAAATTGTATATACCAATTATTCCCCTGGGCCCCTCTGGATACCAGCCTTGTTGCTGAATGAGCTACCCTGGCCAAATGAAGTTACTTACTTACTTAAAGTAATCATTAACAGTTATAATTATTTTAGTTATAATTATTTTAAAAAGCAAATCAATGACAATGTTAACGTTTCCGAAACTCTACATGACACAAAACTCTGAACCTAATTCAATTCATTTTCTGAAATTTGGTGCTATAACACACATTGCCAAAGTTTTTTTGGTTTGTTTTCATACCAACAGGACAATGGAAAAGTAGGAGACGATTTCATGAATCAAATTCAAACAATCGCTGCTTACGTCCCATACATGACTTGTCCAGGAAATCACGAGCGTGCTTAGTAAGTTGCTTGACCCCCAGTATAGTTTTCTTTTGCCAAAATCTAAATGTGTTTTTAAAGCCTTATCCAGACCTCAGGGTTTTAAATTTATATGTTGTAAAATTTATTGATTTGGTCTGGAGCCATAGTGCATAAATAGCATTATTTTGCTAAATAATTTGGGGAAATTATTTAGAGAGAGAAGGAGGGGGTGGGGGGTATTTTTCATACACATTCCTTGAAAAAGCATCAACCCCTTGAAAAGACCTTGAAAATTGGAAAATTTGAGCAAGACCTAGAAAAGTCCTTGAATTTCCCCCTGTAGTCCTTAAATGTTATCGAAACCTCCTTGAATAAACAAAACTTCATTTACACGAAAAAACTTTGAAAGCTCAGCTTTTCAGAATGAAACATCATGTGAAATAGTGTTTTATGTTTGTGTTTGCTGGTATTAGTTTATTGCTGTCATTTCATGGGCCTTAGGAACCGTGCCTTCCAATGATAAGGCACTGCAATAAGCTGATGATAGAATCCCCTAAAAATTACTGACCAAGTAATAATCTTGTGCTCAAAGGATGTTGCTTTTGAGTCATACATTTGAATTTAGGTGTTAATTATATCAAATTTAGCGGAAGTCCTTGTTAAATCGGTATTTGTCATTGAAAAGTCCTTGAAGAGTCCTTGAGAAAAAAGGTCTCAGGTCTGTATGAACCATGATACATGCATTCTGGATCCATTCTTAAAGTGTCTTTCCCAAGAACACACCAAGGGCCCCTGAGTCAGAATTCCAATCCAATTCACTAATCATTAGCTAGGCTACCATATCGTCCTTGATGGCATGTGTGCATACAGTGATCTTTCTTTCTTTCTAGCAACTTTTCAAACTACAGAAACAGGTTTTCAATGCCGGGAAATACAGAGGGTATCTTCTACAGGTAATACCAGTTTTATTTACACATAACTGCTAACCAGTTTGCTCAGTTATGAGAGTGCTGGTCTGCCAAGCGGGAGGTTACAGGTTTGAACCCCGGGCAGTCCAAAACTCAGGGTCTGAAAATAAGTGACTAGAAGGTGCTGGCATTGCAATGACATTTGCAACTGCACCGTAATTCTGTTGGATGTTCAAGAACCCACACGCTATTTGAGTAGATTAGGCGACGTAGTCCCTTGTGCTGTGGTCTATTTTCATGCCTTGCGTCATCACTACCATGGCCTGGGAGGGTTCAAGTAGGCTCACTCATGTCTAAATACTCACCACATGATATGAGTCAAAAAAACATTTTTACATTGTCCACTTGAAAAATGCATTATTCCACGCAAGGGGCCGCTGCGCAAAGTTGACGAATCAAAGGAGTTGTACAAGTGGACAAATTTATTGTCGACTCAACAAAATAACCTGTCAAGTGGAAAATTACATCTCATTAGTCAACTGCACAGAAGCAAGCTCCGTTACAAACCCAAGCATGAAACAAGTTAAATGCTAAGAATATTAGCCTTGAATGTAAAGGGCAAACCCCAGCGAGTAAACCCATGCAAGCATGAAAAAGGCATGCTATATGATTGAGTAATTATTACCTCGTTCCTTCATCCATGAGCAGAAACAAGCTTTAAGCAAAAAAATGATACATTTTTGCAAACAACGTATTACAGAGTACACAAGCCGAAACAAGTGTGCATATGAATAATACATTTGCCACCCCATTTGCAGCTTTGAACACGTTTGTGTCCTGAATTGAATTTGAAGTTATGGGCTAAGTGGGCTAAGCCTGAATTGTTTGAAACTTTCAATTTCACTACTCTCAGAGAGAACTTTGCTTCACACTCTATTGTTATAAGTACAAGTACCATGCTGCTCACAGAATTTTCGCCATCAAATTCCTAAGTTATTGAGCACTTATTTTCAACCTTTTTAAGTTGGAACATTGGACCTGCACACATCATCAGCTATTCAACAGAAGTCTACTTCTGGCTTCAGTTTGGAATTGAACAGATTGTTCAGCAATATGACTGGCTAGTTAAAGACCTACAGGTAAGCCATTTGCCTGATTTTACTTATTAATTTCTCCTAAATTATCAATGATATCACTAACTTTTGAAATCCTAAATAGTGGTATAATCAAAAATGGCATGTGTTAATACGATTACCGGGCTGCAAATAATCGTCAGACGTCAGACAATGGCCGACCAAAATTTGCTAGTGTCCGAGGAAATCCCATCTGTGTCTGCCCCATAATTCTTTTAAGAATGAATATAAACACTTCCTTCTTAGTACTCAGACCTAATTAAGTTATAAATGCGGTTAATAGTTATATTTATTACTTCATTATATTTGTCCCTTAAGCTTCTCTTTTTTTGTCTCTTTGATTGAGCCTTATTTTTTATGAATTATTTCCTCCTCTTGTAACTGCACTGTTGTAGTGGCGAACTCGAAAGCTTTGCTCCTTTGTCCACTTAACTTCACACTTTCCCCTAAGAATTGTAATTTGATATTTCCTATGTTCTTTTTTTCTCATTTTCTTCTCTTATCATTGTTAATAATCATTGTAATCGAAATAAGTGTGAATAAAAAAAGGGCTGCCTGTCTGTCTGTCTGTCTGTGGTCGAACAGAATGTCAGGAGGACATTTTTTACATCTTCCAATGCAATTGCCAATGTTTTGCATTCATTAACAATGTGTTGTCAAGAATGATGTCCGACGTCACTATTGTTTTGTCCAGTTAAAATTGTGACTTAGTCAGACAGACGTCCTTTCACAGGAAAAAGATTATTTGCAGCTCTGGCTTTGTGTTGAATTGTACAAAATGATGACTTCATTTTATATGTAAAATTTAATTTACAGGAAGCAGCATCACCTGAAAATCGCAAGTTGCGTCCATGGATTATCACAATGGCTCATAAACCAATGTATTGTTCTAATGATGACGGTGATGACTGCACCAAAACTAACAGTATGGTATGAGTAATGTACTCTTGAAGCCTGGATTTCCTTGTCAAAGCAAATGTAAATTGTGCCTGCGTAGAAGCCATTTAGAAGCCAATTATAAGTCTATATTTCTACTAACTAAAGATATCTGGTTATCACTCAGCCTCTCCCAAATATAAGCCCTGTCATGTCCATTTCCTCACACAATACTGTATTTCAAATAGAAGAATGAGTTGTGTGTGCAAAAATAGGTCAAGTCAAGATTTGGTCAGTGTGGATTTCGTACAGTCACTTGTTACAGTTTCAAGTTGTTTTTTGTCAGAACAGCTACAAGTATTACCATTCTTGTCCCAAGAGCCCACAATCCATTTGGACTGCACCTAGGATCAAGACCTCTGGCTGGATCTGATACTGGCAGTCTGCAGTTCATGGAGAAAATAATATGAACAATGTGATTGGCTGAAAATGGAAGAAAGAGTACTCTCAGCATGCTCAAAAATTGGGCCTGCGAGAGGTCATGAACTTTGGTGCAGTCCAAATGGATTGCAGGATCCTTTGACGAAAATGAGTTTTTCTATCATAATTGTAAGCAGTGTAACATCTTGGCTTGTTATATCCTGATCCGGCACTTTGCAGTATTCAATGGAGCGTCAGGTTGAGATTTAAAACTAGTGGAAAATTTGCTTGCTACAGACAAGCACTAGTCAAGGAAAGAGTTTTCAAATTTACCCAATTTCCTCAGTTTCCAGTCTTAATAAGCAGTAAACATTCGTGCAAATAGCCTTCGAACAGGCTGTCCATTGTTGAAAATTTGGGGAATATTTTGGCGACCAAAGGATGGAAGGAAGCCGAATTTGTGAGCGTGAGCTACGCTCGGCTCGCTGGGAGCCCGTTCGCAGGCTATCGTGCGACAGTCATGAGAGAGGAATTTTACCAACTCCTGTTAAATCTCCCTATCCAACTTAACAAGCCTAATTCATTCTTTTTATCCTATTTTTGTAGATACGAACTGGAATCACTTCAAAGCATTTGTGGCCTTTGGAAGACTTGTTGTACAAATATGGTACGAAGATGGGTAGTGATGAGATAATTTGCTGCACTTTGATAATTGATACCATGCTAAATACCCTGGGGCTTTCTGTATAAACTGATTTTACCTTGATAAATACACTTGGGGCTCTCAAAACTAATTGCCTATAAAAAAATTAATGTCCTTAGGGTGTGTGTCTATGTTTGTGTGTGTTTGAGGGGGGTTGGGGTGGGGGGAAGGGGCTGGAGCCTTCTATAAAACTCACTGTTTATAGGAATTTCCTGTGGAGGGGTTCCCATGTAATGAGGAGGTTCGTACTCAATTTACTCAATTTTTGGGGCTCTTTACAAGGTCCCACAGTATTGGCTGAAAAAAATGATAAACAATCAACAGTAACAATGGACCCAAGCCCTAAAACAATAGAGCTGCATGCTATTAAGATCCAGTGAAATTAGAGGTTCTAGAGAGCTGCTATCCAATTTTTCTGTGACAAGTCTGTCCAAGGGGGAAGGGGCAGTGAGGTTATCCCAATTTTAAGCACCAACCCGTGAAACTTGGCCAGACCATAACACCGGAAATCTCGTTTCCTCCTCTTTGCGAGAAGTGTATGGGTTCTTTAACGTTCCCTTTTTACCATAAGAGGGAGACGGGACCTACCCGTCTGAAGTGAATTTCACCTTACTGAAATACATTTTAATTTATGTACTAAGTCCGCCTCGTCCTCTTCTTACTGGCGGCGTGGCCTTTGGAAAACTTTTCAAGATGGCGTGGTTATTCAATACAAGGTGTTCATGATAGTTTCCATTTTTTCTTTTAGGTGTTGATTTGATGCTGGAGGCTCATGAACACTCTTATGAACGGCTGTGGCCCGTGTACAACTTGGAGGTGTGATATTTGATCAACCAATGCTGTATCTAAGTGGGAGGTACAGTGGCCAGCGGCCACCCAGGTGTATAAATGGGCACCAGGGATTTTAATGCTGGGGTAACCCTGTGGTGGACTAGCATCCCATCCAGGGGGGAGTAGAAATACTTTCAGTCGCTGAATAATACAGAATCTGGGACAAGCGCCGGCCTGATGGGCCACTAGTCTCGTACCTTCTGTATTAGCAAATTTGCAGAGTGTAGAAACATACACTGTCGGCAAAATTCACCCCACTCATTTCGTTTGTTATAGGTTTGCAATGGATCCTGGGAGGAGCCATACACGAATCCTTGCGCCCCAGTTCATATCATCACCGGGTCAGCGGTATGTTATCAACTTGGTGTTTCCATACAGTGGTTAAACGCAATAATCCAACGGCACTACCGGTTTCACTGCGTTGAATTTTGTGAGCTTAAGGTGTAAGAAACTTAAAAGAAAACGTTACATAAATTACTTTTTTGTCAGAGGAGGCAAATTCAGTTAACGTGACTTCTGTTCGTACGTTGCCCCATGCGCTCAGTTGCATGTGAGAAATTGCGCCCGAATCATTCATCATGTGGTCTGTAATGAATGGCAACAAGGATGCAAACAGGTTAGCCCGAGCCGTCTATTATACAAGTATAGCATTGTAAGTATATTTGTTAACTGACCTTCAAGAGCCTCGCAGTTGTTTGGTTATTACAGGGGCATTGCCACGGTGATTTTGGAGTGTTCAGGTCAATTCTGTGCTAAAATCATTGCTTATTACCTTTATTTGTACAAAAAAATGCTCCTTAAGAATTGCAAAGAAGATATCAAATTAAAATTTAGCAGGGAGAGCAAACCATAAGAGAAGTTGAAAAAATTGTCAATTTTCAATCCACTTCCATCGTCGTCATCCGTAACAACAGACGTCAGTAAATGGTTTCAATACATTAATATAGTCTTACATAACAAAACTGAACCATTATTTTTGGTTTTCATTTGTGCGAAGATAAGTTTTAGCTAAAACAGCGTGACAATGACCCTCTATTAAGTTGTCGCTTTTTCCCCAGGGGTGTTATTCAAAGCATGACCCATTTAAGAAAGATTACGCTCCCTGGACAGCTTATCGCACAGTAGATTATGGCTACACACGGATGACCATACACAACAAGACGCACATGTCCATAGAGCAAGTCAATGTTGATCTGGTAAGTGAAAGCAGTGCAACAGCCCTAAATTTTTTTGCTGAAAATGTGATAATCCTTGACCCAGAAGCGTTGTATGATCGGTCAGATATTAGTTTCGCCAATACTAAATTGCGCGACATTTCTGTTTTCGCGTTACAAACTTTTCGCTACTTTTCGAAGATATCGAAAGTCCGTGCGTTGTCTCAGAAGACCGGGTGTTGTGTGTGCCAGTTCAGCGCTTACTGTTTGTTTACGTTTTGCATTTTTTCCAAGGGAGGGCAAGTTGTTGACGAAATGATGTTGATTAAAGACATCCATGGACCAGAAGCTTGGACCAGAAAGAATGTGAAGAATTGAAAGTAACACAATATAATTTTCTCAGTTGCAAATTTGCAATTAATCTGCTTAGATGTTGGAGGTTTTTTCTTAATGTTTATGATTGCGCGGAATTACCAAACAAGGCTGGCACAGTGTTCAACTCAGTCGCAGGCACGAGGTTTTAAGACCGTTTGATAATCATCACGCGGCCACTTCCCGAGGTGATGGGTAGAGGGTATTGTAGAGGTAACAATCGAGTGATAAAAAAGTTTCATCTGTATTGGAGATTGCTAAATGAATCCAAGAGTTCCCATAGAGTGTTCGTCCAAATTATAGTTTCATCTGCCATGTAGCTCAAAAACTTAAAATTTGGATATTATTTACTAAATGATTGTCTATAGAATATGACAGTTTATAATTAGTAATACTTATCAAAACGCACTCGAGCAAAGCATAAACGTGCATACTATAAACTAAAAATATCGTTCAATAAAGTTTATTTAATATCTGCTTAATGCACGCATGCGTTCCGTGATAATAATGACGAAGCCATGCACTTATATGGGGATACAAAAATATCGCGGGAAAATGGCGCCGTGGGGATTATCTGTATGTCGAAAAAAGAGTTCTTGTATCAAGTTAATGTTGACCTGCAAATAATTGTTCAAAATTTCGGGATGACTGGCATTGATGAGGACGGATGGTTACTGATGGGGAAGTAATTTGTTACGCTGTCAAAAACATACAATTTTAAGTTAGATATTCTGAAATTTTTAAAGATACTGTTAACAACTTTTGTGCACACTCCGGGGGCGGTTTCGTTCCTAAATCTTGAGGGTCATGTTTCGCTAGCATTACACAGATCACTGTTAGTAATAAAACCTTAAATAAACACAGGGTTTGTACAGGGTTTTGGAAATCTGTAAAAAGGAATGTAGTCATTGAATAGTTTTCCAGATCTTTAAAAGCGAAAACAAGCTAAGTTAATATCGAAAAATTTCGTATTCTTGTCAATGATTCAAAGAAAAGTAGTTGTTAACTAAATTCGTAGTTGACGGTATGTTTTCAGTCTTTGTGGTGAGAAAGTTCGGTGGTGTCAACTGTAAAATAGAAACTGAAATTTGTGCAATTATGAATCTGTGAATTTTGTAACATGCGCTAATATATATTTTACTTGAAAACTTTAATTTGTATTTTTCACTTTAATTTGTATTTTTCACTGTAATTTGTATTTTTCACGAACACGGCGATCGAGTGACATACTGACTCTTGATTGAATATTTAACGTCAATGTTTTCTGGTAATGAATTCACCACCGTATGCAATGCGCATTTTTTTGCACTTAAATTAATGAAAAAGGAGAATAAAGATTGTTGTGGGGTAATGCACAGCCTGATTTTATTAAGCTTAGTTCCCACTAGCGACATAAGGATCATAATCATGATTCATAAACAGAAACATAAGCTTCTTGTGTTCTAGTGGGAATGGCCGCATTAAAAACTTAAAGAACGGTATAGACTTTTCTCACGCATTTGTTATTCTTTTGTGTTCATGCTAATCTGCCCGCCCAGCCTCATTTTCTGAGTTCAAGTTCTTTTCTTCTTTGTACATACTGACTAGGCTGGGCGGGCAGATTAGCATGAACGCAAAAGAATAACATATGCGTGAGAAAGGTCTCTTCCAAGCTGGACGCCATCTTGAAATGAACCGACCCAATAGTACTGGACCTAGACGTTAATTGGCCAAAACACAATAACCTCGTTGCGTCATTATGTTTATGATTATGAACACTGTTTTTAGACCCAGGCAGCACAACACTGTTTTCAAGCCCCCAAAAATGTATATCACAGTCACCCAAAACTGTGTTCTTATTGGCAGTGTAAATTATCCTAAAGGATCTGATCATCAATGACCAGACGCCATGTTGGATAGAACATGTTTATTACAAATCACGTGATACAATTTAGGTCCGCACTACGTGGGAAGGAACAGATACTACATCCCTCCCAAACTTACAAAAAGCGCTCAAACCTAGCAATGTTGAAATCAAACTATCTGAAACTGAAATCAAACCAATAATGTCCGTCTAGTTAAGCTAGTGCATAGTCCTTTAAGTATAATGTCCGTCTAGTTGAGCTAGCGCATAGTCCTTTAAGTATGATGTTGTACGCCTTTCCCGTTTAGGTCTAGTTACTGCTGGTTGGTTCACTGGCTGGTCACGTTCTGATCCTTGTCTCGGTTCATCTTCCAGTTCTGATGTCACCTCTGCATTTGGCGGTTGTTGCCGTATCTCTGCATTAACTGTTGTTTGGTTGGGTGGTACATTGTCTGGAGTATTGCTGGTGGTTGCTGGTGGTTGCACTTCCTCATTTTCCTCTGGTTCATCTGTGGTGTTGATCACTGGATTTGTTAGTTTGAATTGGCTAGCATCTCTTCAAACTGTTCGTCGATCTGTAACACGTCTGGCTGTTATTTGGGAACCCTGGATGCTGTACACGACATAGAATACAGGTTCGTAAGGTGTACTCCACTTGTTCTTTTTTGGTTGGTTGACTAACAGTGTCAGATTGCTTCTTCTCGTTTTCCTCCCTTCTCCCCCTTTCATTTTCTGCTTGTATTCTGCATCTTTACAGTTAATGATGTCACCCTTCTCAGTAGTCTGTGGTTCAGGTTCAGTATAGTCCAACTTAGTTCTCACTGCTGCTCCTCTTAAGGCTTCATAAGGTGAGACTCCTGTAGCTGGGTGTGGTGTTGATCTGTAAGCAATAAGCATGTCTTGTATCGCATGTCGCCTCTCAAGACGGTTTTTGCCTTGCAGACTTGCAATTTGTTCCGTCTTTTTTAGGGTTTGCATGAACCTCTCTACTTCACCATTTGCTCTTGGATGAAGTGGTGTCACCCAAGGGTGCTGAAATCCTTCCTGCTCTACAAATTCCTTGAATTCTTTGGAATTGAATGGGGGTCCATTATCACTCTCAATTCTCCTTGGAGTACCATAAGTGGCGAAGATGTGCTTCAATCTCCTCTTGTTAATCTGGAAGCCGGTTGATGGTACTGACTCTACCACTGGATATCTATCAATCAGATCGAGGTTGTAATGACTGTCTGGGTATGGTCCACCATCACTGATGGCCTATGGACACTATGTCCCAAGGTTGGCTTGGAATGTTGGTCACGTTAATGGGTTCTTCTCTGCTCTCTTTTGTAGTTACTTGCCACTTGTAGCATTGGTCAATAGCTGACGATAGCCGGCAGTCAGGCCAGCCCAGGGCTTAAAATACCAGGGGGCTTAACGTCAACAAAGGTATCACCATACTGCCCTGGCACCTGGCTTTCAGCGCGTACCAAGTTGGGCACCAACGATGCAAACCCAGGGGGGGGGGGGTAGAAAAGCTGAATTTTTAGTCTGAAAAGTGCTTTCTTTTCTTGGCAGGAAGGTCTACATGGTCCCTGGGGCCAGTGTTAAGCACAACCAGTGAAAGCCTGCCACTCACAAGAAAGGTGGGTGTGCATGCTACCTGGTGACAGGTTGGCCGGGATTGATTGATTGGAAAAGCCTGCCTTTTTGCTGGAAAATTCCCAGGCCGGCCTGTGTGAGTTTGACACGGTTCTCATAAATCCAGTCATATATAGAATATTCCAAACTAAAAAATAAACGTTACCACCAGACGTTCAATCAGTGGAAAAAGTCGCTCATACGAAAGCACATGCATGATAAGTCGTAATCAAATCGCGATGTTTTAGGATGTGAACTTACCATTTAACCCGATTGTAGCAGCAAAAAGCTCCTTACCAGAACAATTTGAAGGTCCGCCATTTTGGAAGACATGTTGAAGGCTTGGGCGCATAGCATGACGTCACTGTGCACACCTCATGGGATAAAAGCGCAAATTTCAAGACTTCAGAAGACAACAACAGCTCCAACATAGTCGAATGTGCTGCAGTTGGCTGTTCAAACTGAACGCTCAGAGATTCCAAAAGAGGGATACGTTTCCATCGACGGTCCTTGAAAAATAGGCCACTTCTTAAGGAGTGGAGTGTTTTATTTACGGCTTCCTCACTCTCTGCAGCATGAACATTCTTTCTCTTGTTGCCTTTTCCAGTTCGCACAACACTCGCATACACACCACGATGTATTTCCTCTTCGGCGCTCATCTTGATTCTCGTGAACATCGTCTTCCTCTGACTCTGAACTGTCTCGCATTGGTTCAAAAGAATAAGGTTCGATCTCGGCCATAAATCAAGCTTAATGCAGTTGCGACACTTGTACGATTCTTCGCAAATTTTTCGTTTTTCGACTATATCTATGCGCACAGCGACGTCACAACATGGCGGCCGAAATTCCTTATTTAGAAGTAACAGAAATAAAAAAGGACAAAATGGCGGACGTTCAATTTCGAAAAATGGCCCCAGATTTTGGCCGTTTTCGTCAATTTCGTTCGGAAAAGTTGGCTCTGGTCTTCCGTTCTCCTTTCAGGCAATATTTCACACGTAAGTTAAACACTAAAACAAGACACACAGGCATTGACAGTATTTTAATTTTGCGGGCCTTTGGATTTGTGCTCTTGTAACTCAACGATTCTGTTTTCTAAAAAAAGCAAAGGAGAATCGCAATTGCAACCCTTTAAAGCCGCGGTGAAGGCGAAATGTAACATCTCAACTGAAAAAAAAAAACACTCAGCCCGCAACTTGTCAGTGACTTCTAACTCCTTCGTTGGTTTTAGAAAATTTACACTGCTATACTAACCTAAAAGAAAGTTGTTCGCTAATTCCAAGGATCTTGATTGTCTCAGAACTGCAACTAAAAAATTGCTAACGTCGAAGAGACGATAACAAACAACGAATTGCTTTTTCTGTAGCCGATCACCTACAGACCGTCATGTTGATTTTTTGTTCAACTATTTTGCGCATGCTCGGTACCGTTCTTGAATGATTGACAGATTTCTTTACTGAGGCAATCATGGAGAATGCAAAAGCGGCAAGATCAAAGGACAGAACCCTATGATCCATCGATGAGGCAAGTTGTGTTCACATTTTCAATGACATTTTCTCTTTGTCTCTCGGTGTCAAAGTAGCTATTTCTGGTTACTGTTACCATAAGCGTACGGGCAATTTTTTTTACCCGGGGGGCGGGGGGGTGAACAACAAAATTCTCCCAAGTTGCCTTGCCCAAATTTCTCTTGCTGCCCAAAAACTCGGAGTGCGGGGCTGCAACCCACCCCGCCCCCTCCCCCTGTCCCGTACGCCTGTGGCTGCTACATGTGGATAGTCACGGCCTTTCAACAAACATCCTGACAGGTTTAATCCAGGTAGTTTATAACAAACAGGACATTTAAGACGAAATTAAAGGTTTTTAAAAGGTCCGTTTTAATCATAGCCCAAATTCTCATTGGTTTCTGGCGATTTCGATTGTCTTCCTTCTTCCGGTTGATTGACTCTCAACAAGTCACGTGATCGTCTCGACTGATTGAATTTTTGTTCGAGTTTATTGAGCAGCCGAATGCGCCTCTGGTGTTGGTGTTTAAAAAGTGACTGTAATTTTAAAATGTGGCACATTGTCTGCATCATAACATTATCCGCCTGTCGAAACGCTCTTTCCTCCTCATCCAGGGGAGCTATTCCTGGCGAATCAACACCAAACAAAGAATTTGAAGGTAGGTGTGCACATTTACAATACACGAGAAATAATTCCAAAATTACAAATTGTGTTATGATAAGGCGTGTCAACAAAAAAGTGTGAGACACTGCTAATGATCTTAGACACATTAATTATTCTCTGTAGGCATCAAATTTCTACCAAATCGAGGTTCGATTTGGTAGAATTCGGTTTCAAATGTCGAATGAAAATCCGGGTTTGGATTTGAAACAAACATTTCGCAGAAAACGCTGTTATAAATCACAGAACTCGTTTGCAAACGTTATCACAACGGAAGTCAAGCGGAATATTCAAATGAGAATGTTATTTCAGTTTCATTTAAGGTATTCGGAAAGCAATATCGTCCATTCTGTGATTTTTATTATTCAAAAATACAAGTGTTGGACAAATTGCATAATTAAATTTTCAAAACGGATGAGATTTCACTGAAGCTGTATTTCAGCCTTAATCTGCCCTAAATACAACGACAATGGCTGGATATTTTTTGCTTGCTGCGCTTTGCTAATTTCGAAAACAACACTGAAACAAATATCTGCCTTGAAATGAGCAGATTCTGGAAGTTGTTATTCAATTCGCGAGATTTACTCAGGCGAACCCAACATGTCTACCAAGAGCAAATAGTACCGCGTTTTGACATTTAAGACGATTTGGGCAAACGTATTTTGCAATGCAGCTTTTGAAATTTGCACTGTGAATAGAAGTTTGGAGCAATTTTTCTACAGCTTACCTGGTTAGCGGGTATTGATATTAATACAATTATCTTAAATTGCTAAAAAACTCAATCTTTTTGTTTCATTATGAGTATGTCAGTGTATTTTTTGTTTTTTAACGCCGGGGGCAATGAAATTTCACAGTGTGCAGTGAACTGGCTATGATTTCTGTCCAAATGTACAAAGAGTGTAATAGATCTAATTAATAACGTACAATCTTTCCGAAGTGTGTAAAAAGGTTTATATACGATGGCACAAGGTCGACCGATCCTTGAATAAATCTCAGCGTTTAAGTTTCAAGAAAACAAATAGAGGTGAAGTAGTTTTCGGTTGAATGCGCATATAAACTTTACTGAAAATATTCATTTTCATTCATTCAATATTTGAGGATGATGTAGTCACTTAAATTTGCATTGGCTTTCATTTATCTCGTCAATATCGCCAATCACAAGTCATATCTGCCGTAAAGTGCTTTTATCGTCGGATGTGTTTTGCTTCGTCACGAGAACAAGATCTCATTATGATTATATCAACGCCCGGGCTGCCATTAAGGCGGGGGTCTACCTGAATTTGAATGAAATTTTGAGAGGTTTAGAGTTGGTATAAAAGGAAGAAAATTAGTTTTGAAACACCCACAGACAGTTGACCCCCACCCAAGAGCAACCAGCTTGGTAAGGGGACTGTTTGGGTGTGCATATTCTCATTTTAAAATTCAAATTCGAATTTTTAAGCTACATCAAAACTTCACTATTTCTTATTTCTCCCAAATTTCCTTCTCCTTTAAGAAAAACTCGCTCCTCCCAAATATATCCAAAAATCATCCAAAAAATTGCAAAACACCACAAAACATTGCTTAGTGATCTGGGTAAGGGTTTTGGCATTCCCTGAAATGCAAACGAGATATTTGCATTAGACGGAAAATGACGGCTTTCAGGTAGACCCCCGCATTAATCGACCAGCGTTTTCTCGGGTTTCTTGCGCCGAGGAATACACAAAAAGACACTATAAAACAGAACTTGAAAAAAATATTCGTATGTTTGACCGATCAGACGACAGTATTTGCAGCGTCAGTGTGGCGTTAAAACTATACTACACCCAGAGTGTAAGGTCAAGCCGTAGAAGCACTTCTCGCGGAAAAAGAAGAAAACCAACACTCGGAGAACGAAAACAGGAAAGACGGCAAAACTAAAGATGCAGTCTCTTTATGGAGAATATTGAAACGTGTGTATTAAAAGCGTAATTTTTAGCCTGAAAAAAGCACGAACGAGTAGTATTGCAGGAGATTAGGGTTTCTCATAGTGTCACAGTCAGTCACCAAATATAATGTGTATCGCAGTTAAGGATTCGATGTTCATATCTCTATTATTGCACCAGACTGAAAGTTCTTTCCACAACGTTGCAGTGAAGTGACAAGTCACAAAAAGGTGTTCGAGGGATTCGTCCATCACACCACAGAAAGAGCAGGCTGAGGAATCTGTTTTACCTATCTTTTTTAAAAACGTGTTTGTCACTAGATACCTATTCAAAATCTTATATTGAAATTCTGGTGTTTTTGTGTCCAGAGCGACTTTGAAAGGTAAGCTATAGATTTCCTCCCATTCCAGACAGACATCACGAAAGTTTTCATTGTACTTCAACTGAGCTGTAGGTTGAGTCACAATTCCAGAAATTAATTCCCAACAGATACTTTTAGAAATCACCTCAGTTATCAAAACTTTCTGGTTATCTAAGACAAGTTGAATTTGGTCCTGAAGGACAAAAGGACTTTTATTCCCGTACCCATTTATTTTCAGGGATTGTCGCCACGGTGCAAGGATTGCGTCTATTAAAGACATTAAATCAAAGACGTCTTTTGGAGAAAAATCCAACTGACGTAAATTGGATTGAAAAATAAATCGATTATTTTCTGTGACCAAGTCACCTATTCTAAATAATCCCTTACTAACCACGTTTTGATTATATACAGATCTACCATTGATACAAATGAATTTGTTGTTCCAAATAACAGTGTTGGCAATTTCTTCGTGTGACAGCTCAGGTACCCAATTACGTGTGGCTGCGGAGCGTTGCGCAAAGCACTCAAAGCATTCTCTGTAAAACTTTGGAAGATTAATTGGAAGCTTTTTAGCATCAAAATTACAGCATAGAATAAACTTATCCCCAACAGGTTTCAGGTAGTGTAATAAAATAGTTTTCCAATGACAAGGTTCATTTTCCGCGAGTCTTTTGCAAAACATTATTCTCTGAGTCTTGATTGTAGATTCTAAGTGCGGGGCTTTTAGCCCCCCATCTCTTGTGTCACTGATTAGGGATAGACGTTTTCCAAATAAAATCAAAAATAATCCTATTGGCTTCAATAATAACTTCCTGGTCTATACAAATTGAACCAGCACGATACATTAACATAGGGATCACAAAGGTTTTTACAATCTGAATTCTTCCAATGATTGTCAGGTTCCTCCACCTCCAAAACTGGAATTTTGTCTATTATTTCCTTAAAGTTTAATCAATTTCTCAGACGGCGGTTATAAGCAAAATACACTCCTAATATTTTTACCGCTTCCTTAATCTTAATGTTTAAAAAACTTTGGTCTTGTGCTGGGGCCGTCCACTTATTTCCCAAAATGAACATTTCTGTTTTGGCCAGATTTATAAAAAGGCCTGCTCAATTTACGAACTTTGAGATAACATCTAAAAGGTATTTGAGAGATCTATCGTTCCTCAGGAAAGCAGTTAGATCATTCGCAAATATCTCGAGTTTAATTTCAAATCCATCAACAACAATTCCTTGAATATCGTCATTTCCGCGTATACTTATAGCTAGTACTTCAAGGACAATAATAAACAAGTACAGAGAAAGTGGATCTCCTTGTCTCACACCTCTTTGTATTTCAAAAGGTCCAGTAGATAAACAATTATTCAGAACACTACTTGTGATATTTTGATAAAAAGTACGTATCCACTGGATAAGCGAAGGACCAAAATTGAAAGCAGCCAGCGTACTATACAAAAAATTCCTGTTTACTGAATCAAAGGCTTTCTGAAAGTCTACTGCTAGCATCTTACCGTTAATGCCATATCTTTCTGTATATTCGAGTATGTCATCAATCGTCCTTATTGCGTCGTTGATTGTTCTTCCTTTGACGTACGCATGCTGATCGTGATGGATTATTTTAGGTAGGACAGTCTGTAGTCTCCAAGCAATAGCTTTAGATCCAATCTTGGCATCCACATTAATCAATGAAATCGGCCTCCAATTTGAAATTTTACGTTTATCTTTATCTTTCTTTTCTATCAAAGTTATTAATGCATGTTTTTGTGAGCTTGATAATTCACCATACTCAAATGAGTAATTGAGACTATCCACAAGGAGTTCACCGAGACTTTCCTAAAACGTAGTGTAAAACTCAACGGTAAGGCCATCGTTACCTGGAGATTTATTATTTTGAAAGGATCGCAGACTCTTAAAGCATTCTGTAAGCGTTAGTCTCCCCTCACACACAGTAGCATCCTCGCTAGATAACTTAGGGAATCCCGAAATTGCTTTTCGTTACAAACAAAATCATCGATCAATTCGCCTAGTTTATTTTTACGAACAAATATTATTGTTGTACTACGAATTTCGTAATGAAAGTGAGCCGGCTGGCAACAGGAATTAACGATTGCCTCTACAAAACAAAAATACAACGATCAAAGTTAACACGGGCGAAGAATACTGTGAATGATTTGCCCCTGGTACCGAAGTCGCTTTCGACATAAAGCAGGTTGGCTTCACACCTTCCTCTCTTTTCTCCCGGGACCAGCAAGCTGCAGTCGGCAGTTTACTCCGAATGGTGGTTACTCCGCATGGCCGCATACGGATTACCCCGGATATAAAAAAAACGAAATCGACTGCGCATGTCTCCGATCTTACATCCGACAAATTTTGGCTTTTTCTCGCTATTGTAAAGAATAGGCTGCTGCCTCGCTACGGCGAGCCAGCAAAAATATTCCGTTTTATATTTAATTTTTCTCTCGTCTTGTTTGCTTTCGTTCTCTTTCTTCGTCTAACCATATTAAAGGACCGGTGTGTTGTGTATTGTAACTGGATACTAGCTATTTTACTGGTGTTCCGGTTTCTATTTTTAGTTCGTCTGTCACGTGGTTTCGCTCCTTACGCCGGCGAAGTGACCGTTTACCATCAGGGGGTCTGGAGCACAGTTTGCGACGAAGGCTGGGACGAGAACGATGCTGCGGTCATATGCCGGGAGTTAGGTTATCCCGGCGTGACCATGGTAACGAAAGGCTCCTATTTTGGTTTCGCGGGGACAATTTATATCGAGATGGTGAGTTGCTATGGAAACGAGACGAGCTTGAGCCAATGTTCGTATAAAACTTCGACAGAGCAGTCAGTTTGTAGAACTAGATCATGGGAGAGGGAAGCTGGAGTGATTTGTGAAGCTGGAAGCAACCCGGACGACAAAGGTAGTGCACTCATATGTGTTGAATAAAGTAGAAAACAAAGGATAAGGGCTTTCATTAGTTGAAAACTAAATTTGTACCAGGCTGCGCATAAGCATTGATATTGACTGACTGACTGACTGACTGACCGACTGACTGACTGACTGACGACTGGCTGACTGACTGACTGACTGACTGACTGGCTGATTGGCTGACTGGCTGACTGGCTGACTGGCTGACTGGCTGACTGGCTGACTGACTGACTGACTGACTGACTGACAGATTGAATGATTGGCAGACTGACTGACTGTTCTTTTTACAAAGAATCCAATGTTATTTCCAGTCTTCCAGTAAACCTTTGCTGTTTGCTACAAATTATAATTACTTTAAAATTTCAAGGAACACCGGACCAATTCTGGAGGAGATTATCCGAAAAATATTTTGGAGAGAAACTTCTGCCCCACTCGCTTTTAATTCGTCCTATTTCATTCAACCCACGCAGTGAACACCACCCAACAAAATGTTGCCTCTGGATTCCACTGACCCCTCCCCCAGAGTGTACACGGTCGGGCGGACGTATGCTAACGTCATCACCATTTTTTTCATCGCACTCGACGACTTTGATAGTTTGCCACATTCCCTTAGCTATGGTACTCCATTATCGTCTTCCTTTTTTCTCAGATATTCCAAAACTCCGCCTTTCTGTTCATCCCGATTGGGAGGGTGCTGGACTTGTGGAAGTGTTCATACACGGCCAGTGGGGGAGGGTGTGCGACGACTCGTGGGATTTTATAGATGCTGAAGTAGTTTGCCGTCAGCTCGGGTTTCCCGGTGTAGAAAGGGCAACTTGTTGTGGTCGGTACTTCGGGAAAGGCTCGGGACCTCCGCTCTTAAGTTATATGGAATGCACAGGAGACGAGAGCACGCTGTTTCATTGTCGTCAAGAGGGAGGGGATGGAATATCGTGCAGCAAAAGAGATACCGCTGGAGTCATATGCAAACTGGACAAGCCGAATGGTAAGTCTTCTTTGACGATACAAAACAATCGTGTTCTCTTTTTAAAAGTATTTTCATTGTGTAATCAAGGCAAACCGAATTAAGAATTATATCTGCCACCAGTTCGCCAGTTACGCAAAGGGTGGCAACGCTATCTAGAGTGTACACACAAAGTTATTCACTGGAAAGTGATTTAACCAGTGGATAGCTGTTATCCATCTTCACGCAGCACAGGCCTGGTATTTAAATGTACGTATTAAATACCTAGCAGAGACGCGCAATCACTATTGGCGTGATCCTCACCATGCTGATAGCGCGAGCAAATCGTTTCCCCAGAATATTTCTTCGGGGGAGGGGGGGGGGGGGTTAATGTACTACCGGCAATGTTATGAAGCAATGGTTCGTGCTTTTAGCTGCGTACTTTCAAGTTATGGCGCCCGCGGGTAGTATCGCCTCGAGCAACGCTTATTTGTACTCTTCGTTCGTGCTCTCCTAACTTCCCGCGTGCACCATAACTCGGTACGTAGGGACGCTGAAACATAAGCCAGTTGATAATCAACTCAAACACAAACAAAACGCCGTTCGCAAGGAATCGATTCAGGATCAAAACGAATTAGTTTTGTTCGAAGCTCTTGCGTTTTAATGGTTTTTGCTCAATTCACTTGTCGTTTACTCCTTAGTGCAACTGGTGGGATCTCCTCTTGCGCATGCGGGTTTTGTACAAATTCGCCATTTTGGACGTTGGGGTTCTTTCTGTGACTGGTCCTGGGGTCTAACGCAAGGTCACGTGGTGTGCAGAGAGTTGGGTTATCGCAGAGCCCTTTTCACTACTTTTGGTGAATTGTTTGAACAGCAGTCTGGATACATTTGGGTAGAAGAAGCGCAATGTACTGGAAACGAGTCTTCTATCTTTTACTGCGATTTAACATACATCCGGGATATCGATGACGTTTGGGGCTGCAGTCATGATCACAGCGGTGGAGTAATCTGTGAGTCCGATCAAGAACCCGGATTGAATGGTACGTACATTTAAAAAACAAATGAATCAACTTCCAATGGCCTGGGCCCTAATTGGCCCAGCAAGTAAAAACTATTTAATATAACGGTCTCGGAATATAAGTCTCTTAATTATTAAGTAATAAAATTAACGGCACCTGTTCACTCCAAAACCTGAGACCTTCTTTCACCAAAACTTTAAACCTGCTTCTCCTCATACCTATGAGTTAAAACCTGTTCACATCGATACGTTTAAACATTAATTCACTCCATATTTCTGTTTAGGTTTTGTTGCTTTGGTGTAAATAATCAGTTAAAGCTTCCAGTTTCTTTGTTCACCTTTGTTTCTTTGTTTAACTTTTTGAAACCTATCAGTGTTTTCAAAATGTCTCTTGCTACTTACGAAAGCAGCATGTTAGCGCGTGAAACTTATTTTCGTTTTGTTTTATAGAAACAGTTGCCGTTAGATTACAGGGTGGCAACTCCACCCACATGGGAGGGGTGGAGATACAACAGCACGGATTCTGGCACGCAGTATGCAGTATTGGCTGGGACAAACACGACGCCGATGTAGTGTGTCGTCAGTTA
Organism: Blastomussa wellsi; assembly: GCA_947652115.1. Lineage (NCBI taxonomy): Eukaryota > Metazoa > Cnidaria > Anthozoa > Scleractinia > Plerogyridae > Blastomussa > Blastomussa wellsi. Next base: position 21,808,542 of record OX393565.1, read on the forward strand.
GGATTCCCGGAGGCTGTGCTGGAGGTTGGACACGGCCAGTTCGGTTATAGCTCTGGGCCAATATGGCTGACCAGTGTCCGTTGCCAGGGGAACGAGACCTCTTTAGACCAATGTGTGAGCGCCGGATGGGAACTTGAGCCGGATTGCAGGCGCAGATTTGGCGCCGGTGTTATCTGCAAAATGGACAACATTACTGGCGGTAATGAAACTAAAATTGAATTATAATTATTGAAGTGACTTGTTCTTTCAGTGGAGAGACTCGCTTTTGATTGCTATAGTTTTGATACCAAACAATTAAACCAAATTCTAGAATCTGATTGGTCATCATCAGCCTAATTTTAGCGCAATAAGACGCTTCAAGCTTGCAATTGCCTCCATGAAAACCGAATTGGACTCCAATCAGTCCTATCACTAAAGACAAAATGGGAGGCGCGGTAGCCTATCAGTTAGTAACAAGATTTTTGGTGAGGGGGGGCTGAAACGCGTGAGCCAAGTTGAGGGAGGAGGGGGCGTAGAGCAAGCTGGGTGCCTTTCTTTTCCCCATGAAAAATAGATACAATTGACGGAAAAAGGCCTCATATCAGAGAACGGCATTCATGATAGAACGCTAGTAGATTTATACTAAAAATTAATATAAAGTAACATTCAATGATTCAACGCAACTGACGTTTTTTGGTACTCACAAACAAATTGTATTATGTTTTCAGTAATTTTTCGTTTTTCTTTTTTCTCTTCTGGCTTTCTTTGATTTATTTGTTATTCTCTCCCTCTCCCCCTGCGCGGTCCCTGAGTGCTCTCCGCATCGAATGGCAGGGTCATTAAATGTTGTGTTATTGGGCAAGACTCACAGTGCCTCTTTCCTAGTCTCCCGCTCTCCATTGCAGCCGTTTTTGGGATGTGGTGACATCCAGAAAACGGCTGCGAAGGAGACTATCTCTCTCCACCCCGGTGTATAAATGGGTACCAACGCATTTAATGGACTAGCATCTCGGGGAGGGGGTTAATATCCATAGTCGCTTCATTCTACAGAAACCGGAGTTGAACGCAGAGAAAAACAAAGCGCAAAAAACGGAGATCCAATCGAGATTTTATTTGGGTTGAAAACGTCATTGGCCAAAATGCGCCATCTTTGATCTGATTGGTCAGTGAACATGACATGCGCTTTGAACCAATTAAAGGGTTAGCAAAATCAGAATTAACACTCCAGACATTGTGATGCATGTGAATATACCTATGCAAGTAAAACAGCTTGGTAAGTAATACTTATCTTGTTCTTCAGACGGCGAAGTACGACTTCGCGGATCGAACGAAACACACGAAGGTCGAGTGGAGGTTAAGTTTGGAGGAATCTGGGGAAAAGTGTCCCAGATGAACTGGGATATACGTGATGGTCACGTGGTGTGTCGTCGCCTTGGATACCATCGGGCTGTGAGCGTATACTCGCATTCCAGGTGAAACTGAGAGGAAATTTCGTTTAGAAAGCTTTATTAGACATTTGGACCCAGTATTGTGGTCAAAATTGAGACCGGAGGTCAGACAATCAGAGAAATGCTATGTAATTATCACAGCATGAAAAGAAAACTTTACTGCGGTGTAAAGCCGGCGTAAAGTCGATGTAAATCACTTTACGAAGCTTTACGGCACCTTTAAGTTTTTTAAAGCTGACCTTTACATCAGCTTTACACTCGCATTTAAAGCTTGCGTAATGAGACTAAAAGCAAACTTTACGTTGCCGTGAAGTTTTATAAAATGTCATCTTTGCGTCAAGTTTACATCAACTTTACGCACAGTGGCGTAAATGCGGGTTTACAATCTTAACTGAGCTTTATTGCATAGCGTAAAGTTAAATATGCACCTTTACGAAGCTTTAATTTTCCACAAATCTCGTTTTCGTCCTGTGTATTATGTGATAGCTAATATTCGAATGAAAAACCGAGTCGTTTTGATTGTAATAAATTTATGCAAAATAATTTAGTTAAATATAGTTCATAGTTGTACTGTAAACCCTTTTAGCTCTTTCCACCAGTTAATAATTTTCGACACGTAACTTTAGCGCCTTCAATAGCTACTAGGGAAACATATTATTTAATTTATTGCTTACTTTTTGTTAGCGTGCTGTAAAGTCCATGCTATGCAGAAGTGTTCACTGCAACTCTGAAATTGAATGTATCTGTTGATATTTACATGCATACATGCATACTTTATTGTTGCCTCCCCAAAGGGGCTTTTCAGGAAGCATTTCTCTACCTAAAGGAACTTGGGTTATCTTGCGTTGATCCACATTTTAGATATGGCAAGGGGGATTTGAAGATCTGGCTTAGCGATCTGCAGTGCACAGGAGAGGAGAGTGATCTGTCACACTGTCCACGCGAGTTAAATTATGACTATCGAGTGTCTGATCAAAATGCGGGAGTTGAATGTACAAACGATACCAGCTACAGAAGCGGTGAGTGGCTTAATGGACACAAATCATTCATGTTTAAAGCGCTATCACCCTTTGTTAATTTGCGCAAATTTCTAAATTGATAGATAATTTTATGTGAGCCGTTTTACGAAAAATAAACTTTTTTCCCTGTTTGATCGCCATTTTATCAGCTGAGAAAACTGCTCTAGAAAGCCCTTTTTCCGTTAAAACTTTGATCGGAGTCGCAGGCGCCTTTCGGCGTTTTAATGATTAAAAAACGGCCACAAACGCAAAGAAAACGCTCTTATAATCCCAAACAGTTGTTCTATATTGCAAAGCGAGGCTGTGACGTCGAACAGGTCTCCTAATCCCAGGCCTCTGGATGCACTGTTTTTTACTCCGAGGTCCTCGATTTCTTTCACGCTTCAAAAATCGAGGTTAACTTCAAATCTCAATTGTCTTCTTTTTTTAGCATTTTTTACATGCATACTTGAGGAATGTTAACTGATTAACTGTGATAGGCACTTAAAAAATAAACGTGCGTTGGCGAACAACGCAGAAGGGTTGGCGCTTTGGCGCCAACCGTGACCGTGGTTTGGAAATCTGGGCTCATCCTCGGTGTAAAAACCTGTGAAACTCACCAGTGATGTAAATAGCTTGTCTGGAGTTATTTGAATCTTCGGTACTTTCAACTCATCTTTTTCTTGTAACTTCAATATTTTAGTAGTCCATTGACTTATGGAAGCGGCTTCCGCCAATGCAGTATCAATACAGTACTTTGTTTGCTTGGTAAAATTATTTATCATTCACAGAGGTGGAAGTTCGCTTGGTCGGCATGGAAACATCCAATGCAGGTCACGTGCAAGTCAAATACAACGGCACGTGGGGCACGATTTGTCCTGCGCGTGGCCGCTTTTTGACATACCGGTCAGCGGAAGTGATATGTCGTCAGCTACGTCAGGGAGCTCCAGTCAAGCACGGGTTCTCGAACAATGAATGCACAGCAACGAATCAAGGGGTCGAGACTGTGTGGCTGTCTGATTTAAATTGTCAGGGATTTGAAGATTCTATTGATCAATGTCCTCATAGAGGCTGGGGTATACTTGATCCTGAATACTGTAAAGGGTGTACTCCAAAGTATTGCAGTGTGTGTTTGATTTGTCAGCCACCACAGGACGCCAATATTACAGGTACAGTGAAACGGGGGGTCTTGTCACGAAGTCACGATAGTAAAATTTCGATTTCCCAAATCACAATGCAGTGAAATTCAGCTATTAACTCAACTTAAGACATTCACGATTTATTTCTTAGCTATTTACGATTCACAGCCAAGTACTTTTGCTTTTCACGCCTCACGGAATACACTTCAATCACGATTCACGGAACAGTTTTTTCATCAAATCACGATTCACAGAGCACAAAAAACCGGATCACGGCGTCACGAAAATACCCTTGCCAACCCCCCCTCCCCCCACCCTCGCCATAGAGAAGAGCAGTTTTAAATGTCGTAAAATCAAAACCAAAGCTAGATATGATGACGCACATCTCTATTGTTCCGCACTTTTATTCCAGTGAAGGGTTCACAATATTAACCCCAAGGGAAAAAAACTCTCTCATTAATTTCAGACATCGCAGTCCGGCTGGTTGGCTCAAATCTTCCCTACGCCGGCCGTGTGGAGGTCCGTTATGCGGGAGTCTGGGGTGTAATGTGTCCCCGCCACATGAATGGCACTGCGTTCAAAGTGATTTGCCGCCAACTGGGTTTTGAAGACGTGATGGGTGCTGGCAGTTTGTATAAAAGAGATAATCGTCCGCGCAGGTTTTTACGACTTTATGGGCAAGCAACTGGGCCATTTTGGCTCAGCACTGTTCGTTGTCATGGCAACGAAAGCAGCCTGTCTCAGTGCGATATTGACAGCCCAGAGAAGAATTTATGGTGCATCCACTCGGAAGCGTTAGAGCTGATGTGTCGACCGAAGAATTTTACACAACGTAAGTATACAGCTTACGTACAAATGAAAGGAGATTTTTAAACGAGCTCGGGAACACTATCCCGTAAACAGAATGTCCGGCGAGGATGGGGAGAGTAGAAAGCAGAAAGAAAAAAAGAGGGGAAAGTGGCTGGGAGAAAGGCATGGGGTAGGGGGCAGGGACATAGGGAGGGGAATGGGGGAGGGCATGGGAGAGGGACATGGGGGTAGGGGCCTCAACACTAGCGGACAGCCGTCTTTCTCTGCCCTTTCAGCAAGACCCTTCCTTTTAACCGGACCTTGTTCATAGGGTAATATACACATCAAGTCGTGTCTTTTTTAATCAGCATTTCCCATACGCTTGGCTGGAGCATCTGTAGCACATGCTGGTCGAGTTGAAGTGTTCTATAATGGCAGCTGGGGTACGGTGTGCAGTGGTGTGGGCCAGTGGAGCGTATCAACTGCAACCGCACTTGTATTCTGCAGACAGCTCGGATTCGGTCTTGCTATCAGGTCAGTAGGCAGATACGATAAATGATTAGTGAGCTCAAGCAAATCACGACGGCAACGTTAACGAGCGAAACAAAAGATTTAAAGGAACACTGTCACGCCTGATTATAGAAATGTTTTGTTCTAATTTCCATATTGTGCCAAATACACGAATAAATTTGATAAAAAGATTCCACAGAACAAGATAGAACAGGCATTTTGGGGAAGTAGCACAGGATTACAAGGATGGAAGTGGATTACCATTCATCAAAATTGATCATGATTTCTGGACAAAATTCTGGTGAAATTTTGAATCTTTTAATAGTTATTTTTCCTTCTTAGTTGATATTTCTTTGCTTTCACGATTGCAGGTTTTACAGCAAGCTACAGGCCATACTTATTAAAATATGATATCAGGCGTGACAGCGTCCTTCAATGAGCAGTACAATGGCTCTGCACGTGCGCTATAATTCTTTGTACATTTCGTTTCCGTCCTCTGCAAAACAACAACGCGACAACTTTGGAGAACGTGAACCACAACAGCTACGTTTTTCTGTTTGAAAATAAATGTGTTCCTTATATTTCTAAAAGAGCTACGTTTGAAAGCAATATATTCATCGAATACATCAAGGAATATGTGAAATTCGTACGTAAACTTTAAACTCATTTTTAACCAGGCGTCGTCCTCGCCGTTGCTCAAGCTCCGGCCCTTGCTATTAGCTCTTATTAACCGAACAACAATATGAGAGACTCTTAACCTCGATCGTGAATACAGACCCCATTGCATTCGGTCTGTACTCACGAGCGAGGTCCAACTCAGCAACATTTAATAACTGCTAGCAAACCGGAGATAAGCACTGGCCTGATGCACTTAAGCTGGAATGCAGACTTCCTACCAAATATTAATTGGAAAAGATGGGCCTAATAGTTACTACGTATTCTGTAGTAGTCGGAATGAAAGAAGGAGTGAAGGAAGATTGTATACAAGGGCATTCAGAGAGACGGAGGGAAGGAATTAGGGACAGAGGGGGTAAAACAATGAAAAAAGAACAAACGAACAAATTAACGTCGGAGGAAAAGAACGAAAGAAATACAACCAAACAGAAAGAATCGAACAAATGAACGAAGAAACGTACGAACGAACGAACGAACGGCAGAACGTACGAACAAACGTACGAACGAACGAGCGAACTAACGGACGGAAAGACGAACGGATGGACCGACGGACGTACGGAAGGCCGACGAACGGATGGACGGATGGACGGACGGACGGACGGAAGGACGACGAACGAATGGACGGACGGACGGACGGACGAAAGGCCGACGAACGGATGGACGGACGGACGGATGGCCGACCAACGGATGGACGAGTGGACGGACGGACGGACGTACAAACGAATGAAAGAGAGAACAAACCAAGGTAACACAATGTGAGGCCGAAGATATAAACTTATTTTATTCACTTCAGTTGCAGAATAATAGCCTTCTCTTTCAAAACTGTCTTAGTAATGTAGCATCCTGTCTATTGCAGTCTATTACATGATCGAGTTTTGAAGTTCGTCCCACTCTTGACCAAGGTACTTTTTTGTGCACTTAGATCAGCCACAAGCTGGCTAGCCCCACAGTATTCCAACTGTCCATCACGGGAACACGCCACAGGGGCTGTCTGGCTGTCGGACGTCCGATGCCGGGGAAATGAAAGCTCCATTGACCAGTGCCCCCGTTCAGAATGGGGTGAAACACAGCACTTTTGTGATGATCACACCTCTGACGCATGTCTCGTGTGCGACAATCCTTTGTTTCATAACTCTGGTGAGATTTACTTTATTTAGAGCAATTCGCTTCTTCAAGTATCTGGAAGTGATGATGTTAACCTTGTGGTATATATGCAGTGATGGCGCAGTGGTGAGAGCTATCGCCTCTAACCAATGCGGTCCGGAAGGAGCGCAGCCATTGGATATTCTTGGTTTTCACGTGACATAAGAAAAAAACTAGTTTTCAACTTCATCAGGTAAAAGTCATTGTTAAACATATATCTGCTGGCCTGTTTTCAGCTCGGTTGACGGCTTTGTTTTGAAAATAGAACAGTTTGAATTTCAGATTTTCACAATGCGTGACATCGACATTGTTTCTGGGTAACATGTTACGTGCGCGAAAATATCGATTCGCCTTATGTTTTCGAGTTCTGAGTAACCGATATGTTGAGGGAAGTGTCTATGCAAATGTTTTCAAGTTTAACAACGAGAAGAAACTGAAAACGATGTTTCCACTGGTTTCCGGCCACCATGTTGGAGTCCCTCAGAGGGACTCCAACATGGCGTCTCCATACTAAACACTATAATTTTCAGTGCTACACTTTGCCGAATAACTCAAGTTCGGAATATCGTACATCCCTGAAACTTTGGCACGTTGTTTATTTATTACTCTTCTATGATATTTCAATTTCGTGACTCAATTTATTGAATGGTAAGTGATTTTATTTCTTACGTGTGTGAAACTTGCGTGGTACTTGCGTGACGTGAAAACCGCCAATTGTTGCTTACAAAGGCTCACAAAGGGGGGGGGGAGGCGGCGGGTAACCCCAGAACCCCCAGAAACCCCTAGCTACGCCCATGCCCGGGTCGAGTTCCACCCGTTGCATACAGAAGTAAGGTATTTTGTTGGTTTTTTCTTCCAATGAGGGCATTTTTGTGGTATTCGGGATTCCCTCCCCCCTGAAAAACCAACATTTCCAAATTCTGATTTGACCTGAATACTGGGGTTGACAATGGACCCGCGTGAAAACCAGATAAAGCTGATATGGATCGAGGTATGCGCTCTTAAGCCAATGATACACGGTTCAATATTTGTTGAGCAACAAATGTTGCGACTGGGGTTCAACAAATGTTAAACAGTGTATCATGTGATGTGGAACGTTGAAATATGCCATTCAACATGTTGAACTTTGTTGAACGTTGTTGAACGAAAATAGAACTTGGCTCTATTCCGTTCAACAAGTTGCCGTTTGTTGAGCGACTTGGGAAAACGCAAAAACGTTTCAACAAGTCGCAACGATGTTCAACATTTGCTGATCCACAAAAGTTGGAAGATGTTGAACCGTGTATCATTGACTTTAGAGTGTGTATGCTATGTTTAATGTAAAAAATACAGTAAAGCAAAGATATTAATAACATTGAACCAACAAGCTGATACGGAAAGGTTTAACACTCCTTTCAGACATTGCTGTGCAACTAACCGGTTCTGAAGTACCTTACGCCGGCCGCGTAAAAGTGCGCTACCAAGGGGTCTGGGGTACACTCTGTGAGCATGACTGGAAACTGGAGACCGCTGAAGTGTTGTGCCGTCAGCTCGGATATGAAGGCGTCGAGCTGGACTTCACTTTCTTTAATCGACGCGAGTACCTTCCAAGGGAAGTTTATGATGTGGGTCCTGGTCCGGTGTGGTTCAACGGTGATGGATGCAGTGGTCAAGAAAAAACTCTGTCCGAGTGTAATCTCCATCAGGAAATGTTTTGTGGCAGCGATAATGTGGAACTGATCTGCAAAGTAGACAATGTATCGGTTAATGGTAAGTGGTTGAATTTGTTTCTTGTACCTGTTATAACGTGAGAGCTGCCTCGTCCCCAGGCGTCACTCCTTGGTCGCACTGGGTGCTCTTTGCGTTTTGGGATTGATTTTGCGCGGTTCGCGTGGCGTTGTGGGAGTGATGCGAACGGGAATCTCCGCGCTCCTGATTTCCCGCCTTACCGCCTTGACCGACCGGCGCCTGGGGACGAGGCAGACGTGAGAGCGTGAACCAGGGAGGGAATTTTTACTGTACTTCCAGTGAATCAACTTGATCTATTTTTAGATTAATGCTATTGTTACCAGTACCTCCAAGTGCCATGTGGTGCGTTTCTATAACCGGTGATTTGCTTTTTGTCTACATGTCAACATTTTTTAATGAGAAATAAAGGACTATTTAGTAACCGGTTATGGGTTACTATTTTTTTTTTCAACCCATGCAGGTCATTTTTTCTGGTTCCATGGCAATGCAGGATTTTTTTTCTTAACGTTCCTTATAATCTACATTCGGTCATTTTTCTCTCTGCCGTATCAAAACAAAGAGCGCTAGTGTTAAGCATATCCAGCACGATTTACAAAAAATCCTGGGCTGCCAATTATCCTTTTGTCCTTCAACCCTTCCTGTCTATTGATTGACTGCCATCGGCATTGCATCAGGAAAATCATTTTTATTTCAAGATTATATTTCGTTGCAGATTTTGCAGTCAGGCTTCATGGTGCAGATGCCGGGAAACTTTCCAACGAGGGCCGCGTGGAGGTTTTCTATGGTGGCCTTTGGGGAACAGTTAGCACCACGAAATGGGACCTGACAGACGCTTTGGTTCTTTGCCGTCAGCTTGGGTTCACGAAAGTCCAAAAAACATACAACCAAAAACCCAGAGCAAAACGAGTTATTTGGTTCAGTGATTTTGAATGCCAAGGAAGCGAGATAACACTGGGGCGGTGTAAACACATTCTGCTAGCCAAGGCATTCGATTCTCATCATAATCCATTGGACGTTTTTGCACGTTGTGGAGAAGACACGGAAAGCAAATCAGGTTCATTCATTCATTCATTCATTCGTTCATTTATCCATTCGTTCGTTCGTTCATTCATTCATTCCGTTCGTTCCGTTCGTTCGTTTGTTCGTTCCTTGATTGATTGATTCATTCATTCATTCATTCATTTATTCATTCTTCATTCATTCATTCATATTATCTATTTATTAATCTTCAGAGGTTTACGCTAGCCGTATTTAATAGCTTAAATGGCAGCCTTTTCAATGAGAGTATTTTCATAAATTATTAAGAACCAGCAAAAATATGGAGCTCCACCTTTTGACTTGCGGGAGGCGCAGTGGCGCAGTGGCCTAATGGTTAGTGCGCTGGACTCTGGATCGGACGGTCCGGGTTCGAGTCCTGGCCGGGCCACTGCGTTGTGTTCTTGGGCAAGACACTTTACTCTCACAGTGCCTCTCTTCACCCAGGTGTATAAATGGGTACCGGCGAATTTACTGCTGGGGGGTAACCCTGCGATGGACTAGCATCCCATCCAGGGGGGAGTAGAAATACTCTCGGTCGCTTCATGCTACAGAAACCGGGATAAGCTCCGGCCTGATGGGCCACTAGGCCCGACTGCAGACTTACCTACCTTTTGACTTGGCTGAATCTATTTATTGCATTTTTTTTTCCCTAGAATATTTTTCTAGTATTTCATTTCAAAACGTTATGTGTTTTACGTTGGAGCTAAATGGTCCGTATCCTCCATGCATGATCAAAGATTCACTGAGGAGCTCCACGTCACGCCGGGGAAATCACATACTTCTTCCCCCGGGACTCCCGTACTGTGACGGGGAAATCCTATGCTCCTTCCCCCAGAGCTGTAAAAGTAACGGGAATAACATCCAGAAATTTCGAAAAACTCCTCTTTTAAGAAATACCAGAACCCAGACTAGAGCGTACCTAAACTTCATTTTTCCTAAAAGATACCAAAGTAAACCCTTTTACAGCTATAAGGCCAACTTGGACACGAGTCTTCCATGAGTCAAATCCCAAGCAAAATTCATTTCTTGATAGCTAATAGTCCGCGGCTTTCTCTGAAAACTTATAGTACATATTACTCTAAGAGATACCACAAGCAAACGTTCGGTAGTCTTAGGATTTACCATAACAAACGTACAGAACAGTACGAGATAACCAAAAACAAACATACAGTAGTCCTAGAGACCATAAGCTGACTGAAATATTCATCCATCATGGTGGATGCTAAAACACAATTTTACTCCACCCCCATTAAGGAAGAGTTCCTCCCGGACGACTGTCCTCCTTATCTCTGCACGACATACAAAAAAGAACAGGTTTCTAACTAACTTGGCAATCGTACACTGATCCACGTGATCTAACATGCTGTTCATTTCATCAGTATATCTGTCAGTGATCAATAGTGTGACGGCTGAAAGGGACAGACGAGAGGGACCATTCTAACCATGAACAGATTGAGCTGCCTTACACGAAGCGTGGAATCGTTGGAGCCTCGTGGGGTCGGTAGCCACTGAAAGGGCTGAGGCTCCAACGATTCCATCCTTCGTGTAAGACAACTCAATCTGTTCAGGGTCAGAAACGTACCTCTCGTCCATCCCTTTTAGCCATTTTTCAATAGTATCGTTTCAACGTAACAACAGGCCAGCTACTGATGCATCAGTACGGGTTTGATTTTGATCTTGAAGTAAAGTATTCACAAATATCAGAGAGGACATAAATTATTTAGGAGTCTGTGTATTGTTTCAGTTCTGTCCTGCTGGTATTTGTGAGTCTTTGTGAAAATCATGCTTTAGATTGGACTATCCCTTTAGTCCAATTATTCAGCGGTATAAGTAAACTTGAAATTAGCCTATGTAGTCCAAAGTCCCCGCTATTTTATGTCATGTGGTCATGACTCCCTTAAAATTATAAAAACTGAAAACTGAGATTATAAAGGGTAAGAGAGGTAATCCCCCATATGGGCCCTATTCCTGAGGTATTCCGTCTCAAGTTATTTTTAGAACGCACTCATTCTCGCGCGTATAATATTACCACGACGGACGACTCTTTTTCCATCCTCGTTTTCAAGGGTCACTTGGCGTAGAAACTCTTTTGTAATCGTTTTCTTCTAGAAATCATATCTCTTCGTCTTCCACCATTTTATTTGCAGTCGCCTCGCACAATGCGCGAGGGTTTTGCGTGGATGATCTGCGTGGGCTATCTACGTCATCAAAGTTCGCGCCATATGATTGGCTATTTACTGATCCCTTTGGGATAGGTGGCATCTAAACATAACTTGAGACGGATTACCTTAGGACTAGGGCCCATACGGGGGATTACCTCTCTTACCCTTTATCTTCTCTTGGTCTCAAGCGTAACAGTGAAAAAGTTGTTGTCATCTTGTAGGATATATGCTCTAACCCAAACGGCACCGCGTTTTTAGTTACTTTACGGTTTCTCTGTTAGAATCCACCGCAGGTTCCACAGTTGAAACTGTCAACATCCCCAGGGCCTCCGCCACAACAACACTGGAAATGACAAGCGCCAGTTCCATGACAAGGTTACCAACAAAACTGTTAGCTGTCACTTCATCGTCTACTGAGGCGTCAAGCACTATGGAGTTTCTGCCAATTCAAACTTCCAGCACTCAAGGTCCATTGCAAACTTTAGTCCCTAGTACAGCGGGTCCTCCAAACAAGTGCCCCAGCACAGAGTGCCAGAATGGCGGTTCTTGTGAGAGGCTGAAAAACACATGGAAATGTCTGTGTCTGGAGAGGTTTGCCGGAGAATATTGCGAGGTTTACGTTGGTTGGTGAAGAAATTTTTCGTATAATTAATTGTAAATTAATGATGCTACAAGCTATTTGATGTTTCACGTTCGATTCCAGGGGTTATCGCATTATACTTGACGAGGCATCCGACGGAGCTTCATATTGAAAACCCCAAAAAATACACGAGCCTGAAATTTTAGACCCAAAAAATACCTAGCATCAAAATTTTCTACCCAAAAAATATACGTCAATACGGATTCATTCAAATCAAACAGACTCTTCTAATGCATGATTTTGCATCAATAAGCTGATGAGATCTGAGATGTGACCCGAAAAATAGGCGTAAGACCTAAAAAAACTACTTGACAGATCTCTTGACCCAAAAATACCGAGCGTGTAAATTTTGAACCCCCCCAAAAATACTTCGGACCTCCCCGTCATGTAAAATGCGAGTACCCCTCCCCCCTCTCCCCCCCCCCCCCCCGGCGTTCGATAGGGACAAATTTCTTGGCGACCCCATCCTCGGCACAGTAGTCCTATGGAAAGTCACTCAGGGTGACACGACGAAAACGTACCGAGTAGCTAAACTCCGTGCCACCTCCTTACTGGAGCATTTGAAATTCATTTCTCTGATTGGGTACATGTACAGTTTGTGGCACTGCCCAATTTGCTCTTCATTGCTGAACAACATCTAATCGCACTACTGTCGTGCCTTCTTCCGCCGGGTTGTTTTTGTCATTAATCGATGGCAAAAGGCAGATTTCACAGGGGAGTGGCCTTGACCTTGACAGGGACTTGTCCCGCTGCTCTGCAAATGCGCACATTGAAGTATTGGCCCATTCCACGACACAAGCCTCGTGTAGACATTTCTTTATCCGTTTAGACTTTTTAGACTTTACCTGTTCCGTTATATGTTACACTGATTTAATCTGGTCTTTATATTTTGTTGCAGGCGCCAATGCAGTTTCCATCGTCTTAAAAATGACTTTGGATCAAGTAAGTAACATTTTCACTGCATCAATAGCTAGTTTTGTTTGCTTCACCAGTTTCTTGTTCATAAAATTTCAGTCCAACGTTTCTTTATTTCTAATGTAGTGGAATCCTGTGGAATTCAGAAAGACTCTAGCCGAGATCTTAACAAGTCATTGCAGGTTGAACTCATGTCTGGAAGAAGATAAGTAAGAACAGAACATTTAAATGTGATTACAATTCCATTTTTCTTGTCCCTTTCACATCAAATTGATCAAAAAATGTACGTAAATGTCGTTTATAGTGGTCGTAGACTTAGCTTCATAAGCACTGAGCTTTGTTAGCCTACTACCAGCCACTGAAACAAAGGAAACAAACATTTTACGTATAAACATCACATAGATAAAATTCCCAGCTGGTCACAAGACCTCAAACCTCAGAATGTTCATATCACTGTCCAGCGTTTAACAGGGCGACGTTTGTCTACGACAATTTGTGGTGCCGCCAGTGTAATTTTGCTACTAACGGAACCATTTCATGTCGGCAACAGCAACGAACTCATTTCACAATTGTGTAAAATTAACTTTTCAGCGGACTATCTCAGTTCTTTTTTTTTAACAAAAAGTTTTCAAGAAAACTGGCCATTTTGTGAGGCCTGTAAGTTGTGTTCTGTTGCTTATAAAACGGTGAAATTCAATAGTTTTTAGTACCAATACCCAGAGAAACTTCGATTCATATGCACTTTCACATGCTCTCTTGGGTGAGCACACAGCTAATTCTGGCTAGTTATGGGCATTCATATCAGTTGCTTTCCTCTTACAAAATCTGCAGGAACACAAAAACAAAAAGCCAGAAAAAGACGCCCAGTTTCCAACCCGATGACGTCATAATTCTTCAAGGTTACCCCAAAGCATGGCAGGGTACGAGTCTATTGAATGTGAGGTTTGCCATTAGGACGCCTGACGAAAGTGGAAATACCGTAATTTCTCATGAAATTCTGAGCAAGGTAATGGTACAAGTGGCACCGGAGATCCGTCAGCGGATTGGACATGGCATCGTCTACATCGACCGGGTTGAAGTAAACTCGGGCCAGATTGCGTCAGTGCCACCCGAAGCTTCCGGTCGCAATTCAGATGAACCGGACTCTGCAACGCCACACAAATACGCGCTGATAGCCCTCGGTGTTCTTCTCGGAGTTGTGTGTTTGGTTGCGATCGTTATAATTGTCTTATACCGTCGGAAAACGAGACGGTGAGTGAAGGTATTGATGCAGGGTTGGCCATGTAAAGGTTAAGTCTGCATTCGGGTCTAGTGGCCCATCAGGCCGGAGCTTATCCCGGTTTCTGTAGCATGAAGAGACAGAGAGTATTTATACTCCGCCCTGGATGGGATGCTAGTCCATCGCAGGGTTATCCCCCAGCAGTAAATTCGCCTGTAACCATTTACAAACCTGGATGAAGACAAGCACTGAAAGAAAACTACTTGAATTGTTTTATGCTGAAATTCTCACATCGACAGGATCGCTTATTATCACTCAACTGAGTAAAAGTTTGGATCCCTATCAAACATTCATGGACCCGCCCCTGCTAAAGAAATATTTACACCGCTGATGGGAACTACATATAGTGCTGGATAGTGGCTTACTATACCAGTGTGCTGAAGTTAAAAAAGTACTGATATCATTGTGATACTATCAGGAACCCCAAAATATTTTTTTTGCTAAGATATACCTCAGCACCAGTTTGAAACGCATTGTACCTTTCTTTTCTCCTTTTTACCAAATTCTGGCTATTTATAGCATTCAAACGTTATGAAAAACTGTGCATCATTTGTTACACGACCGAGTCAGAAGGGGCGTGGGTCTATTCCTGGTTTGACGTCACAAAATGATTTGCATCACATCAAGGCTTTGTAAACATGCATGCAAATCAGTTTGTGACGTCAAATCGGGAATAGACCCACGCCCCTTCTGACTCGGTCGTGGAACAAATGATGCACAGTTTATCGTAATATTTGAATGCTATAAATAGCCAGAATTTGGTAAAAAGTTGCAATGCGTTTCAAATTGGTGCAAAGGTTTATTCTAGCGAAAAAAATATTTTGGGGTTAGATGCACTTTAACTTGATCATGAAAAAGTTAGACTGACCTTTTCAAGCTAAAAATTACCTGAATTATGGTTCTCCCTTCCATCAACATTTTAATGGATAGCTCCCTTTTGATACTCCAGTCACGATAGGCCATTTTGGAAAATACCGTAATACTCTTTGTTTGTCCCCCAAAATTTTGCATAAGCATTGTTTTTGTTTTCTCTTGGGACCATTGTCAGTCCCAAGAGAAACTGGAAACAATGCTTATGAAAAATTTAGGGGGAACAAACAAAGAGTATTATGGTGTATTTCGAAGTGGCCTATTTTTATTTGTCTGTGTGCAGCCGTCTACTCAGGACAACCAGTCCGAGTTTTCTATGAGCGATAGTCAACTCGGCATTAGCGAAATTGTACGCGGAATTGTCTTTGCCTTGAAAGGGCGCACATCAATTTATTATTTTTATTTTGAAGTTTTAAAAGCAGTGTAACGGCAAATGTCCTTCTTTGATTATTCCCCGAAATTAAATTAACCAGTCAGTATTTCTAATCCTTGGCTTCCTCCAATACTTCACATAAACGAGCAAACGCCATCATTTTTCAAATAATCTCCTGCCACTGCACACTAATGGCTGATAGTATACTACCTCTGAGCCAATCAGATTGCAGCATTTGCATTAGTATGCGAGTAGAATTCTACTAATCAGTTTTCGGAGTTTTAGTGCCGTAGTACAAAAAACAAAGCAGAAAAATATCCGTGATGGTGTCGCCGTATAAGGTGGACGTAGTGAGCAACTAATGTGCATTGTTTTCCTTTCAGGGAGAAGACGTCACTAAAGGAGGACGGATTGGACGATAAACCGGGTGAAAATATTCGGCTTATGTCTCTTTGAACATGTTTAAATGGGCAAGAGATGTCTAAACTAATTTTCATGCCGCATTTCAGTGGTGTCGAATGATATTCAAGTCCCAGGTCGCTGAATTCATTTTAAATCAACTCACGTAGTGACTCGTAAATGGCAATGTAAGAAACATTGCTTGAATTGCATTTTACCAGCCTTAATGTGCTTTTCAAATTAGAGTCGTAAATAATTGTAACTTTTAATATCTTATTGTTGCTTTCATCTACGGGACTAACTTTTCGCGTTTTCTAAAAGAATCACGAAATTTGCACAGAGGTTTATGACGAAAATTAATGACGCAAAATTGTCCCTGCTGTTTGCAAAAAAAGGCCTACGACACTGTTATTACTGGATTTTCCGTTTCCGTGTTCACCTTTTCTTTCTTCGTGTCATAAAAGAGAGACAAGGCCTACATGGCCAGGCACGTAAAATTATGCTGATAGGTGAAGTAAAACGCTGAGCTTCGCAACAAACAAGCTTCTTCAATAAAATATGGCTTTAAAATCTATATCACAGATTCTGAATTAAACATTTGCAGCCGATAAGCATTCTGGGCTTTATTGTGCTCTTTCATCAGTTTCGCGAAATTAATAACTGCGCGGAATTTTACGCGCGATTAGCGCGCGCACATAAACGATATGGCGGCTTTTTGTATACGGATACATACAGTACATCACCTTTATTTCACCTCGGATTTAAAAGAGTAGCCATATAGCTAATTTCTCCCAGAAAGAAAAGACGAAATAAATAAGATCGTATATTATATACATTACATTAAACTACTATTTACATAGGTAACAATTGCATTGATGTTAAAAAGAAATTTGGCACATGTTAGTTTTGAACTCATTCAATGGCGTTAATGACCTCAGGTCCTCTGTTAGTTTGTTTCACTTGTTTGCAGAAGTGTATCTGAAGGAATGCAGACCATACGTATGGGTTAACAAGTTTCCTTGATTCCCGTAGGTTTCGTACAGTACTGATTTTTAATTCTTAGTTGAAAATACAGATCACTAGAATTAAACTTGCTCCGAAGCTCCTGGTAGTGCAGAGACTTCTCGTCTAGAACAATCCTGAGCGCCCTTTTGTTAAGATTCTCTAATTTGTGTCTATTTCGAGCCCCACAAAAGTGCCAAGCTGTTGATTTATCTCACGAGCGAGATACATCGTCGTTATTCTGTTAAACAAGCATGGTGGCCAATATTTTTGCTAAATTTTTCAAAGTGCACAAACGATGACTAGTTCCTTTAAGCAAATTTAAGTTTCCGTTTAGCCATATAATAAACATCTTATTAACCGAGCTTAGTCGGTCTGTATGGGAGAATCTTGAGTACAGACCGAACGCAGTAAGGTCTGTACTCAAGACCTCGGTCAAGATTCCCCCATACAGACCTCCCGCTCGGTTAAAGTGCACCTAACCCCGTGGGTCTATTCCCGATTTCACGTCACAAACTGATTTGCATGCATGTTTACAAAGCCTTGATGTGATGCAAATCATTTTGTGACGTCAAACCAGGAATAGACCCACGCCCCTTCTGACTCGGTCGTGGAACAAATGATGCATAGTTTTTCATAACATTTGAATGCTATAAATAGCCAGAATTTGGTAAAAAGGAAAAAAGAAAGGTACAATACGTTTCAAACTGGTGCTGAGGTATATCTTAGCAAAAAAATATTTTGGGGTTTGGTACACTTTAATAAGAGCTAAGTCTTACGCCCGCGGGTCGATGTGGAATGTTGTGAGCTTTGTAACCGCTCCTCCAGTAGTTTTCCGGAGTCGGTTCGGATGAAACACGTTGTCAGTTGGTGGAATGATAAAGGAGTTGAGTTCTCGAGTTTTTGGCTGGTTTATTGGCCCAGAATATTACAGTCGAAAACTTCGATTCTCCGAAAGATTCTCCCGTACAGACCTCCCGCTCGGTTAATAAGAGCTAAGTCTTACGCTCGCGGGTCGAAAACTTCGATGTCACTCCAACTCACACCTACAGATCGATTTCCCACCCTTTTTGATATTACGTATACAGTCTCAACTGGCACAATTTCTAGAAATATGTAAACTTGAATTCCCAGATTTTAAAAGGAAAAAATACTTGAGACGACGAAGTTGTGTTTGGCAAAACACATCCCAGGACAGGGACCAGAAAATATTCGGAAGTGTTTGGAACAACCTCGGGAATCGTCGGATGACTTCGGAAACGATTGGGTCGTCTTCAAAAACCCTGATTGAAGTCTCTCGCTTTTGATTCGTAAAATGTTGGCAGATATTAATATCAATAGTGATAGCTGATCCATAATTTATGTTTTGTAAATAGTCAACTGTCAGTTCTGGCCGCCATATTGGTGTACTACGGCTACAGGTATGGCGATATGGCGATTCCATACTTGGGCTTTGTTAATAAATTTCTACGAATATCTCCAGTTTGGTGTAACGTTCAGTCTTAATACTTTGAGAAATAACTTCTTTACTTCTGTCCAACAAGAACGTCGCTCAACAAGAAATCTAGATTTAATGAGCAGATTTTCCGAGAGGCTCGATGTAACATCGAGACGTGCGTTACTGGTTATTAGTTATTAGTTATTAGTTATTAGTGTTACTTTGTTCAATTCTTTGCCGTCCTCTGCAGCTCAATACCACCAAGTAAGAAATACCCGTATGTTTACAGGAATCGACTGAATTGAGCGAGCGAGCTCCCACTAACTACTACCACAGGCAGACCATCCTCTGTGTTTGAGGCCGCGTGACGTCACGATACGCTATTTGATCTCATACATTTTCTGTAATTCGTTACGGCTGACCACGGATTGATTCAACTGATCGCAAGAAATGCTTCATAAAATACAGGATATTGCATCTTTTGATCCCAAACTACTGATCTACTGTAAGCCAGATAAAATAAGGTCACTTACATTTTGTCGTTTGCGTGGTATTTCGTGGTTTGATGGGGTTTTAAGGCCGATAATTCCTCGCTGGTTGTTGCCGTAACGAATTACAGAAAATGTAGGAGATAAAATAGCGTATCGTGACGTCACGCGGCCTCAAACACAGAATGGTCTTCCTGTGCTACTACAACTCGTTCATTGCATGCTATGCTATTCACGAGTTTGAACTGAGATTTCAACTTTTGTTTAATCCCTGCCGCAGAAATGCCGTCCATAAATAAGAGATGGATTTCGAAGTATTCAAACAGCATCTTTAAACATTAGAAATTCAATATATTTTTGAGTTTGGAGACAACTGAGATTGGTTTTCGTGAAGCTTTGGGCAACGAGGCGGAGATGATTGACATATAGGTATAGACCTTTTGTTCTGGCGGGTGATTGGCTCATCGCAAACATGCGCAGACAATTGTCCCTGGATCCTCGTCCCCGTAGGGGGTGCATGAGGTTAACTGATAGCTGATAATTGGCCAAAATTTTAACTGTCAGATGAGAAATGGCAGTTTTTTTAACTGATAGCTGAGAATCGTTCAGATAACTGTCAGCTGAAATGATGGCCTGTTTGGCGTAGATAAAGGTAGATACAGCGTAACATTTACTTTTTAACAATTACTTTAAGCCACAGTTACCTGTAAAAGAGACATCGTAATTTCTTCATGATTCCGATTAACTCCTCTGACTAAAAAGAAAAAAGATAGTCCGACAAACTCCGGCTGGCTGAGTTTACATATTTTTTGATTGCGTATACTTTTTTGAAGAATTAAAACTGAATGGGAGAAAGCAATTATCCGTAAAAGGAGATATAGTCCATGTATCATAGCTTAATAGATTTCACGTCAACCGGCAACAAATAACACCAGTGAACACCCATATATGAAACTATTCAAATTAGCCAAACTGACAAAATAAACGTGAACGGAAGAAGTAATCGCTTAATCGGCATTTTCTCGCCTTTTAAAGTTTGCCGTTCTCCGATATCAGGAGAGCTGCAACCTTCACGAGCAAAACTTTGAGATACGGTTAATTTCTTGAGAAAATGTTCTTAGAGCTCTAAATGGGTGATGAACAGTATGAGGGTCTCAGTGGGGTAGTGGCTTTTACGGTTAACGGTTACCTTTTTGGCTTTTTTACGGCTAACGGTTAACTTTGTTCCATTACGGTTAACAGGAGGAGTTAAAAAATAATTGCTATTGTTTTAAGAAGTTAAATATTAATTTCCATTGTTGTAAACATACTGAAAGTCTTTGGACCATTTTGAGATAAAAAGGTATTTTTGTGTGTGTGTACATTCCCAGTGAACTATATAACTCTTATGATTTTACTGAGGTGGAGAAATATTAAGAATACCAAAATAAGATAGAGTTTAACTTGCTTAAAGGAAAAAAAAAACAAAGAAATTATGCAGACACTTACGACAATTCCGGTTTCGATCGGCTTTTCTCGCTACCAGAACGCACAAACGCACAACACATCAGACTCAAAAAAAGTTCTCGAGGCCTTTACTGTCTTTACTTTTGTATTTAGATTTTTTACGGTTAACATTTTTTACGGCTAACGGTTAAAATTATTTCATTTTTACGCATAACGGCTAAATTTTTGGCCATTTTACGGCTAACTGTTAGCCCCATTGAGACCCTCCAGTAAACATTGAACTTCCAAAACAGTTCGGAGTCCCTAGGAAGTGATCAAAAAACACACTGTTCGGATAATGAGATGGGCAGCGTTGCCAAGATACAATGCATCGGCATCTGAGATCTGTCAAAATTACATGATAGCTGAGAATTGGCTCAAATACCTCAAATTATAACTGGCCTATAATTTAAATGATCTCTGAGAACCCCCATGCATACCGTCTTTCTGCGTTCGGCTCGATTTCATTTTCATTTCTAGTGTTGTTATAAGAGTAAAGTCAAAAGAAACATTTTTGAATGATTCAGCCTTTATTTAACCCCTTCTTACATAAATTTTTTATGTTTCTAAGTTACAAGTAAGTCCTCTCTTTCGAATATACTAATTTACTCAATTGCGCTTTATTTTATCATCAAATCGTTTAGTTACTAAGTTAAAGCTGTCATTGCATTTATGGAGGGAGACATCATCTTCAACGTCAGTTCCTAGAAAGGAAAAAGGAAATCTTATAACTCTACGGTAACTAGTCAAATGTAACCCATGCTTCTGGGATGAAACTGATACCTGAAGCTTTCTTAGACTTGACAATGACATGTACGAAATTTAGCTTCGTACTGAAGTAACCCCTTCAAGTGTATTCATAGGTAACCGAACCATTTTCATTTACAAAAACCACATATTGGAATTTTGCCTTTTTTATTACTGAAAGGCGGGATATGTATTTTGACGAGAACGAAAACAAAAAACAGAGAGGGCAGACTAACACCAATTAACAGATGCATGATACATGTACAAGAATTTTATTGTCAAGTTTATATCACGATGGAGTCAACATTAGTTAGTGAAGTGTTTTAGCAAAAAATACCAAACTTGTAAAGATACGACGCTTTGAACATAATTTTCTCAGCACTTTCAAAGTTGAGGCAAATGAGGCAATCGAATTTGTCGGGGTGATACTTTTTAAGCACCGATTTAGGTTGATGTTGCTGTAGGTTGGTGTAACCATCAAAGTCCACATCACCGACCACATTGATGGCAACTCTCTAGTATTACGACAGTTCGGATTTTGTGTGTTGAGAACACGACCTGTGCACATCATTATTCTGATTTTGCTGCTAAGGGACTAGTAGTTGAGGATCTGAAGGCGGAAGCGGTTAAAAATTTTGGCTTTTTTATTGCTAACGGCCAATATTTCGGCCATTTTATCGCTAATGGTGAACATTTGAATTTTTCCGGCTGACTGTTTAAATTGTATCGTTATAACATTAAATAGATATTCAGTCTGGGGAACAAAGGCCAGTTTCGGGAAATCTCGGAGAAGAACTCGAGGAGTTACCGACCTCTTTAATCCAATCAAAAACTAGTGCGACAGCTCGCGAACACACTGAAAGTAATCGCCAGGACAAAAACGTCATGTTGCTTGGCAACTTCAGGCAAGAACACCTTTGACCCAGTCCCGTCCCGGAGGTATTCGGTCGGGGGAACAAGTGATAGTTTCGGGAAATATCGAAGAAGCGCTCGAGGAATTTCCGACCTATCCAATCAAAAACTAGTGCGAGAGCTCGCGAACACACTGAACGTAATCGCCTGGGCAAAAACGTCATGTTGCTTGGCAACTTAAGGCACGAACACCTTGGGCCCAGTCCCGTCCCGGAGGTGGGATTTCGACATTAACTGGCACTCAGGTTCCCTCGACTGTATTCGCGGAGCTCTTACATGGAACAGCAGCACATTCCACCAGGTGGGCAGGCATACATAGGGCACCAATCACCGTATGGGCAATTTTCCGGGTAATACTGGTTCATACACTCGCCATAATGATGACAATCCACTGCGGACAAGGAAAGATCTTGTTAGCCATAAAAGAATCATGCCCTAATAAAACCTGAGAAACATTTAATTTAAATTTATATCCGAGATTAATTAAAAAATAATAACAAACGTTCTTTATGAAAAAGGAACACTCACTTGATTGACGCTTGGAATCATCAGGTGCCCCCTGCACGGCAATTACCCCCCATATAATCAATATCAGGCACAAATGAAACTTGGCTTCCATCATTTATCTGTAACAGGAAAAGACAGTCGAGTTTATTCAAAAAGCTACTGAGCTGTGTTTTGGATTTGGCTGAACAACCTTCTGAAAGTCCAATTCTAACGAGGCGTAGAAGTGTTTTATTGGATCACCAGTTGTTAGATGCCAAGAAATATACATGTTAGTTATATTTACCTTTCATAAGGAAATAACATAAAATAATGACGGAAAAATAAATTCTTTTGGTGAAATTGAAACTGCTGAGCGAGCGCTAGCTGTTGTGAGATTATGTTTGCGAGACCCTTTAACACCCCAGGTCCGTTTGTCGAGCAAAAACAGAATCGTGGTTTGAAGTAGAATCATTGAAGAGGCTATGGCAGTGTTTGGTCAGTATATTCCAGCCAGAGGTATACTATAGTTCGTATATAAGAACGTACATGCATGACACAATGCAACATCCATAGAAACAGAAAGACATTTTGTGGCTCGGTGACCACAGCGATTAATATATTATTGCAAAGGCAAGAAACCACAAAGCTCAACTTGAACCGGGAAAGAGTTAGTTTAATAATCTTTTTAGCGCGACGTTCACTCGTATCCAGATCTGTTTGTAAACGATGTTTTTTATACCCATTGGACTTGAATCATTCTATGTGTATGTAAAATTCTCCTCCTCCTTCTCTGAAATCAATTTTGTTTTTCAGTAACAATGTATCAGCAAGCACTTATGGTCTCACTTAAAACCTCCGATGGCTTCAGTGCTTGTGGACCGTCTAACGCTTTGATCTTCAAAACGAGTAATAAAAGAAGCCCTACTGATGAAGCCGTTTTTTGAAAAAAAGATTGAACATTTTACCTGACAGAAAAAAAGATGCGCTATAATCAACTTTTCGACTGCTTTTTATTATGCGATGTTCACAATTATTTGCCTTTTTCATGTCGGTCATGCCACCAAATTGGTCAACGAAATCCAGAACGGTTCTCTATGTATATTTTCTGAGGTTTCAGACGAATTTAACCCAATTTTTTCTACTGAGGAAAAAGGAAACGGTATCGGACCTGAAGCATTTCTGTGGCGAAGTTGCACGGCTTAACAAAACTCCTGAACAAACTCCAGAAACTCGCTGACGCATCAATAAAAGTTTTTCCTACCTTTCAGTCTTGGAACTTGTTATGGACCACGCACGATGAGAAGATACTTTCTTCAAGTACTGATAAAAATGGCAAGAGTTGCTCGTATTTAAACCCTTTAGCCCTCCTATAATATAATTTATGCTTTTGATGTAGCCCTCTTTTGAGCGGATGTGGATGACATTGACCGTGGCATTGCATCAGCTAAAAGCGGCATTCCTACGCATTAATAACGTTACATTGACTACAAAGCACTATTTGCTGTGCGTAGCCACTTCATTTTTAAAATATCGTTGGTCTGAGGTGTTATTCCATAAGGATTCCCTTTTTAATCATTTTTCGTTTCGTATATTTACCAACAAAAGAGCTTGTTAGCGAAGGATGTGTATGGCGGCTCTCTCATGTATTTACTCGTGGGTTATCGATCAGATATTAATTTCAAATCTCCGCACACCCATGCAGAATTCTATATGTGATTGTTTTGACTATCAAGCTTTCTTTAATATAACTGAAAGAGACTTTGTAGACGTTATTATTTTAGCATAAAAGTTATTTTTATCTTAAGCTGTTATGTGTACATCTTATCATTTCACTTGAATCGAAAATAAAAGTCACTGTGTAATAAAAATGTTAGATCTGTATTTTCGCTGTTGTACGTTTCTATCACGTACTGTCGCGTAATTTTTTACGTGCGTAAATAAAATTAGAGACGATGTATGGAAAACTTACGTACACGTTTACGCTAGTCGTTCATACATTGTCTCTAAATCTTTCACGCACGTAAACGCGCGTAAAAAAATACGCGACAGTGGAAATCCACCTTTATACGGCTAAACAAATTTGGTAGCAAAAAAGTCGCTGCGCGTACTTATAAACCGGAACTGATGACATATATTTTGCAAAACAAACGTATAATTACCAAACATTCTTTTAGTGAGGACGGCACCTTATGCTTTTCCGTGAGCTGGAGAGGTGGCAACATGGATGACATTGTCGACATCAGTTATAAGCATTCTTACAAGTTAATAACGTTACATTGACTACGAAAACATATTGTTTGGTGTCATGAGGTAGGGATGACAACTCTAAAAAACACTGTTCGAGAAGAGCTATATGCAAATAAAGATCGCCCCGAAAATTTGGAATATCGTGCCGAATTTTTTGAAAACATTCTAGAAAAAATCGCAACCTTCCGAGGACTTTAGCTACACCCGAGTGTCAAAAGTTTCAGATTCCCAGAAGAATTTTGTTTTTCTTCCGAAAGAGGCAGTTAACAAGCATTCCTACGTTTTAGAACGTTACATTAATAACAAAAACATAACTTTAAGTAAGAATTGATCATCACAGCTGAGCCGGGATAACTGGTTTACATCAAAAAATACTGAACTGTTTTGTAGGCTTTTATTTTCTTGTCCGCCAGTTGTGAGATGTTACTCCAATTCACATTCGTTATTATTATTTATTATTATTTTCAATATATTTACTTGACAAAAGAACCTTGTGTTAGTCTGAGAGATGAATGGGGGGATTTTTATTGAGGAAGACAAGTTGTTCTTTTTCTTATAGCGATATTTAGCGGCTGGAAACACTTCTCAATTTACGAAAAATTCATTAATCGCTTTCATTGACATAACTAAAAATCTTGAGTTGTAAAATAACTGAACTGAAACACTTGTATGAAAGCTTTATAGATGATGTGGCAGTGTTTGGGAATTAAAACTCACCTTCTAATGCATGGGTTTGGCGACACGGTCAAAAGTTTTTTTTAAGAAAGACGTGTTATCAGTTTCAATTAAAAAGATCGATCTATGTAGTTCTCTTTTATGTTTCTATATATCCAGCCACTCTTCTGAATCATTAGAGTTGATGAAAACAGGCCTGCAAATAATTTTTTCTGTAAAAGGACATCTGACCGACCTATCAGTACCGTCGGCACTAGGCTGACAAATTTTGTTTGGTGGTATCTCTATCACGTTTCAGTTTGACACTCGTGTACTAGAAAACAACAAATTATTCCACATCCACGGAGACTTTTTGGAAAGCGAGATTAAAATGTACCAGTTAAAAAAAGGAACCTACAGTTGGGCCTGTTACGTTCAAGTCATGTAAATACATTGGCTGATGAGGCGGTGTATGTGCCGGAATATCACGGACAAAACTCATATCAAAAACTTTCCAAATTGTTTTGACTATCAAGCTTTGTTTACGCGGTATTAGCTTTTCGTTACAACTAGTCTTAAAAAGTTATTAAAAGATTAATAAGTGAAAGACCGCGAAAGAAAATATATTTGGGTCGTTAAAACACAAAAAGTTACCGACAACTATTTTTCACTTATTAATAAAAAGATGTGTTGTTGTTTCTTTGAAAAAATATTGCGATTAAATCGCAATATTTTAAAAGATAAAGTTTATCTTTTTTGTTTCTCTATCCAGCCATTCTTATGAATGATTAAAGTTTGCTGAAGGCAGGGCTGCAAAGACGTTTTCCCGTGAAAAGACGTTTGTCTTTAAGTGCCACTGTGACGAAAATTTTAATTTTTTCCAGTTTCTTTTTTCGTCAATTTCATATTTAGAAACTGAGTTACTGGAATCAGCGTAATGTTTTCCAACCTGGCACCACATTTCACTTAAACAGGCATTATAAAACCCCTCTTGAACAACACAATAAGCGGCTTACACTATGACGTCATAGTCACATCACGTGATATAGCAAAACATACTCAAAGCAGGAAGATACAGCGGCTCACCACAAGAACACGCCGGAAAAAAAGACAACCACCCAATAGTTTTTCACAAATAGAAATATCTTTTCCAAAGAAAGGTTATTACTTTCCCCGTACAGCAAAATACTACACTAGCCACGTTTTGGGGTTTTGGTTGTGACTACTATGACATCAGTTGCGTTGTGAACCCAATCCTCCTTTCAAACTCGGAATACATGTATTCTAATTCGAGTAATGGCGGACGGTTTGAGCGCGAAGTTACAGTCAAATTTATCGGACTTCTATGTGGAATTTCAACTTAAGATTTGGTACAATTACTATTTGGGTAACGTAGTTTTGATATCCAGAGAGTCTAAATAACGTTTTATCCGACAAAAATTATAGCCACGTCAGACGTCACATTGCAGAACTCTTCCCGTCGATAAAGGGTGTCAACATTGTCGTTTGCAACTGAAAGCAAAAAATTGTCAGGACATTTTGTCTGACCACAGCTGGGATTTCATCGGTCCTTGGCAAATTTTGGTCGGTCATTTTCCGATGTCGACTGTTAAATTTGCGGCCACGCAAAGTGCGCAAGATAATGAAAACTTATACATTTGAACGAAAAGTGTGCAGCTAAGCTGTAGTCTTCTTCGTAACAGCTCTTTTGCGAAGAAGACTACTATAACTGTTTTGACTACCAAGCTTTGTTTAATAGCTTCTTTCTCGGCCACGAGTCTTACCAAAGACAAGTTATTGGCATAGTAATAATTGGAAAACCTTGGAAGACTGATAGATTTGGTTCGTTAACAACATTAAAAGTTTCCGACAATTTTTTCCAAATTTGCCTGAAAAATACTTTAGTTTAACGTGCAAACTATTTTTAGTTTATTACAATACTTTTGAGCACGTCTTGTTACCTAAAATATGGCTTCGTAATAAAAAAATAGATATGTAATTTCTTTTTTGTTTTATAATGTCCAGCCTTTCCTGATACCCTTTTTGACAGATTTTACTGAAAGCACGGAATCTAACACAGTCGGAGCTCTCGTGGGAAACCTCCTTGGGAATCCCAAAGAGTGTTTGTGCTATACTAAAGCTGGACGGGTCGACGCTAATACGAGAATGAGCTCTTCAGCGTAAATGACCACATTCTAAAACAATGGACGCTGGTGACCAACATTAAAAGCTTTTAAGGACGCTCCTATTATAACAATGCATGACCATTCGCCACCATGGTTTGATAGTATTGTAAAGAGAGTTTAAAAAAATACTCGGCATGTACTAAAACCGGGAGCACTGGAACACCGGAACACCTCGCAACACGGAACACCGGAACACCGGAACACCAGAATTTTATTTTATATATGTGTAGATATGTTTAGAAATTTATTGCCTTTTGACGGTATTCCTGGTGTTCCGGGTTGTCCCGGGGTGTTCCGGTGTTCCGTGTTCTGGGTGTTCCGGTGTTCCGGTCTTCCTGGTTTTAGTACATGCCAAAATACTCAAACCGTATTCAAATAAACATGAATACAAAAATCAACAATGTACTTGTAGATATGATCTTGTAGATATGATCTCGTTCCCAGCCGTTATTCGATAAATTATATATTCGTGTTGAGCCTTTTCGTATTCAATATCCCACGCCGTGAATCCAGTAAATTTATTTATGTTGAATTCCAATTTCAAGATAAAAGTTGGTGCTAGAATATTTCAGCGTTTCGACCTCTCTGAGGTCACTTTCAAGTTCGGGTAAAAAACTACAAATTCGCATAAATATATCACTGAAAGTTGAAGGTGCTCAAATCCTAAAGAATGTTAAAAGAGGTAAGAATGTCACGAACGCTAAAAACACCGACGACTCTGTTTAGCTTAACAATTCCAGTTAGATACAGTAGAGAATTATTTTCGACACGTGCTCTTGCTAGAAATGTCAGAGTTGGGGGGGGGGGGATCCAGGATTTTTCTTAGGAGGGTGTGCCCCACTAAGGATCGACGTAATTGATCGGTGACGTAAGCAGAATACAAGTTATACTAGAAAGTCGCAGGTCCTCTCAGGGAAGGGTTCGCACCCCTACACCCTCCCCCTTGATCCACCCCTGCGAGTGTTCCAAGTATGGAGCCTTTCTGAAGTGTAACGATAGCATAATTTATCATGGTCTATCATGGTATCATAAAACTGCCTAATCATTAGTGAACACGTTGTTATAATTTTCGTGACGCAATAGGCTACCATAGC
This sequence comes from Blastomussa wellsi, assembly GCA_947652115.1. Taxonomy (NCBI): domain Eukaryota; kingdom Metazoa; phylum Cnidaria; class Anthozoa; order Scleractinia; family Plerogyridae; genus Blastomussa; species Blastomussa wellsi. The sequence goes on from OX393565.1 coordinate 21,837,366, forward strand.
AACAGTATCATCTGCTAAAAACACCTTTCATTCAGCTTTATGGGCTTACAATTCAAAAACGGCACGGTGAAATTTTTTTATATTATTAAATTTTGATAAGCATGATAAAGCGCAACTTTTGGCAAAGTTTAAAAAAATTCTGTACATAGGGTTCAGAGCTACCTTAAATTTTCGAAAATTTAAGGTGGCTGTAGTAAAACTAATCGTAAATGTCAGTTGTCAGTTAAATTTTAGGTTATTTGTCAGTTCACGGTCAGTCAACCCCACCCAGACCTCCTTGTGCGCTCGGGTGGCAGAGGTACTGATCTAAGCCAAGGTCTTCGCATACGCGCTGTAGAATTGACTGCTTGAGGCTGACTCGTCCCCAGTCGTCTCTTATAAGAAAAAATAACAAACGCGGGGAATGATGGGAAGGAGGCAGAAAGGCGCCCTTCCTTCTTCCCATCATCCATGGCGTCTTGCTATTTTCTCACAGGAGACGACAGGGGACGAGTCAGTGCTTGAGGTACTTTAGGGTTGTTGTGTATTCGGGTTCGAAGTACTGCTGCACAGAACGAAGTGAATCAGGCCAAGTGTTTTACACAGCTGCTTTCTTGTAACTGAATCAACTCTATATACAATGATATCTTAGCATAGTCACGTAACTGCGGTTTAGGGAGTGTCATCCAATGATCGTGTCACTACAAGGGTGTCATCCAGCGCCATTGTGCTCATCCTGATACAAGAGGGCGTACGACTTTGAGAAAGTCTAAAGAGTATGTTGAAGCTGAATTTCTTCCAGCGCCTTTTCCTGGACAAGTTAATCTCCTCCTGAGATGTCTGAAGATCCCTCTCATTAGGATCCCTTTGACAAAATGCGGCACTTGGATGAAAGAAGGAGGACGCTACCTGGGAGAAGTTTAGGAATTCAGTTACCCGGAAAACATGTTCACCAAAGACGTACAGCGAAAGTGACTCGGGGCGCGGGCTTTTCGCATCCCGTGCAGTCAGTGTAAAGCTTCCGGCTATTCGTTCGAAACACAAATAAAACATTGCCCCTCAAATCATGGTGAACAGAATTGAACACAAAAAAATCTCTCGTACTCTCCAGCTGACCAGGGTAATCATTGGGCCATGCCAGGATCCTGAATGATCCTGGATGGGGGTAAGGGCTCACACGTAAAATTTCGGATAGGTGTGTACCACGAAGAAGGGAGAAACAGTCACCGGCCGGCAAGTTAACATTCAAGGCGCAATTAAAACAATCGTGGGCTTCTACCGTATAGATTCTTATGCGGTATCGCAGTCCAGCGTTTTCCTATCACGATAGATATACAGACTGTAGAGGCATTGAAGAGGCATCTTGTTGAATTCCTTGGTATCAAAAAACTGTCTTGTAGACTTTGAATTTAAGCTGCACAGTACGGTGGCCGTGGTATAAGAATGTCTTCAAAATTAGCAGTAAAAAAAGTGAAAATTATGCTATCGTCACACTTCAGAAAGGTACTCCATACTCCATACACTCGCAAGGAGGGGGGTCTAGGGGGAGGGCGCAGGGGGGGGGGCGCACCCTTCCCTGAGATGACCTGCGACTTTCTAGTATAACTTGTATTCTGCTTACGTCATCCATCAATTATGTAATTCCTTAGTGGTGCACCTTCTCCTAAGAAAAATCCTGGATCCGCCCCTGACTCGGACATTTCTAGCAGAGGGTCCTGAAGGGGAGGGGGTACCAATCCCATTTCCCAGCCCAATTTTTTTCCAAATCCCACTTCCCAGTGCTCAAATCCCATTCCCGCTAGCGGAATTCCGAAAAATCCCAGTGTTATACATCGTATCGCTTCAAAATACAGCACAACAAAGACGCAAAAATTCACAAGGATTTGCGAAGAAGTTCTGAAGACAATAGGATCCTTTTCGGACTGTTCTGAAACAAATAAAATTATTATTGTTGGTTTTTACTGTCATCCCATCAAAAAATAAATTCAAAACCATGCAATGAAAAATGCTAATAAATTCACATGTTATAAAATTAATATTAATAGATAAACAAAACCTCCAAGTCCCAGGGCTGTACGATACACCATTCTTGAGTTATTTGCCGAAGCATTTCACGCAAATTTATAGAGCGTAGTATGGAGACGCCATGTTCGTGCCCATGCGAATGGGCACCAACATGGCGGCCGGAAATCAAATAAAACATCTGGCACTCACTTTTGCTATAATAGCGATTGCTCTTTCCTTACGATCTAGTATATGTACACATAAACATCTTTCCTAATACTCGAACTGTTTAAACTGCAAAAACCGTTTCTTCAAGCACATCACGTGAAAACCAGGAATTGGATGAGATTTTTGTCATATCCGATTTCGGATGATAACACGCGCTTACCGAGATCTTGATTATTCTGGATACCACACAACACGAATAATCTAATTATTGTTTTATTATACATTACTGTTGTCAAGAAATAACAATATTTCGTGCTTCCACATATTTTAACACATATGCTATAGCCTAATGCATTTTTGTCCTCCGGCTCCTGAATGTTATTCTCCTTAAAGTGTTTGTGGAACACTTCGCAACCTTGTCTCTCGAGATTGACGACATTGTGGCCAATAAAAAGAGAGAGTTACTGAACTTGAGCGTATTCTCTTGATCCAACTTCTTCCAAGCCTGGTCGGACGGATCATGCTCAATGTTGTTTCAAGAGGGCTTTCTATCTCTTCCTCAGAGTCACTGATACCAGGCGCTAGGGGTAGTGGGATTCTGGCATGAGAACTGTGCTTCCGCCATTTTTTCAAAAAATACGCATGCTCTGCAAACTTGGCTTTACACGTACACACAGACTTCAATCTTGTCCCAGAGTCCACTTTTCTTCTGGTCAAAACCAAGAACACGGACTCTCGCCAGGACCGATTTTTGGAGCACGCGCATAGTGCATTGTCTTGATTCTCGGCCAGAAAAAAAAGAAAAATGTTGTGTCTGTACCGTACGGCCGAAAGTCCGTGAAATGCTGACTTCGGGATCGATCCTGGCCATAATCCATGTTCTTGGTGCTGACCAAAAGAAAAGCGGGCTCTGGGGATGAGATTGCACACATTTTTAATGCATACACCACTGTATACAAATATCATTCACCACAAGTCGAGGCCACTGATTCGAGGAAAATAAAACATGCTAGCTAAACATACTAAAATTTGGCACGAACAAGGCGCTTGAACAAATTCCCGACGTTTCTCAGTCCAGTGATGTTTCGCCTGGTTATGGGTAAAAGATATTTATCGCATTCCCACTTTTGACATTTTTTCCATTGCCAGTGACGAATCCCAGTCCCAGTCACTCAAATCCCATTTTCCCAGTGCAAAAACAGGCCAATCCCAGTTCTCATTTTACCCCTTCAGGACCCCCCTAGCAAGAGAACGTGCCCAAAGTAATTCTCTACTGTATCTTACTGGAACAGTTGAGCTAAACAGAGTTGTCGGTGTTTATAGCGTTCGTTTCATTCTTACCTCTTTTAACATTCTTTAGCATTTTAGCATTTTCAACTTTCAGAGATATATTTATGCGAATTTGTAGTTTTTTACACGCACTTGGAATTGACCTGGGAGAGGTCGAAACGCCGTAATTTTCTAGCACTAACTTTTATCTTAAAATGTAATTCAACATATCAGGGCCGAACAGGGCTGGGAACGAGATCAACATATCTACAAGTACATTGTTGATTTTTATATTCATGTTTATTTGAATACGGTTTGAGTATTTTGGCATGTACTAAAACCAGGAACACCGGAACACCGGAACACCGGAACAACCCGGAACACCAGGAATACTGTTAAATGTCAATAAATTCCTAAATATATATATAAAAAAATAAAATTCTGGTGTTCCTCGGGTGCTCCGGTGTTCCGTGTTGCGAGGTGTTCCGGTGTTCCGGTGTTCCGTGTTGCGGAGTGTTCCGGTGTTCCGTGTTGCGAGGTGTTCCGGTGTTCCGGTGTTCCGGTGCTCCAGGTTTTAGTACATTCCGAGTAGTTTTCTACACTCTCTCTACAATACTATCAAACCATGATGGCGAATGGTCATGCATTGTTATAATAGGAGCGTCCTTAAAAGCTTTTAATGTTGGTCACCAGCGTCCATTGTTTTAGAATGTGGTGGTTTACACTAAAGAGCTCATTCTCGTATTAGCGTCGACCCGTCCAACTTTAGTATAGCACAAACACTCTTTGGAATTCCCAAGGAGGTTTCCCACGAGAGCTTCGACTGTGTTAGAGTCCGTGTTTTCAGTAAAATATATGCCAAAAGGGTATCAAAGAAAGGCTGGAAATTATAAAAACAAAAAAAGCAATTACAGATCTAGTTTTTTATTACAAAGCCATATTTTAGATAACAAGACGTGCTCAAAAGTATTTTAATAAACTAAAAATAGTTTTGACTCCTGTAAACGATACAGGGACCACTTTAACAAACAGAAGCAGATTGTAGCTGGATCTTGGTGTAGATCAGGATTCAGCAATTAACTTTCAAAAAGCAAAATTAATGATGCAAGGCTGATGGAACAGCTTGAAACTGATGGTATTTTAATTACGCCCAATATTTCGGATGGTTTTGTCCATCCGAAGTATTGGGCTTTTTTCAGGCAAATTTCGAAAAAATTGTCGGAAACTTTTAATGTTGTTAACGAACCAAATATATCGGTCTCCCAAGGTTTTCCAATTATTAATATGTCAATAACCTGTCTTTGTTAAGACTCGTGGCCGAGAAAGAAGCTATTAAACAAAGCTTGGTAGTCAAAACAGTTATAAGAAGTTTTGTCTGTGATATACTGGCCCAGACACCGCCTAATCAGCCAAAGTATTCATGAAGTGAACGTAAAATGAATTAGCAAAACGCATCTTTTTTGCTAAAACGAATATCTCTATCTTTATCGATATAGAAATTTCCATTAACAATAATACCAATGACATCATTGGTTGATATTTTCAAGAAAATTATCAGCATAGTAGTCTACTTCGCAAAAGAGCAGTTACGAAGGAGGTTACTAGCAAAGCTGCACACTTTTCCGGCGTTCAAATGTATACGTTGTCATTATCTTGCGCACTTTGCAGGGCCGCAAATTTAACCGTCGACATCGGAAAACGACCAATCAAAATTTGCCAAGGACCGATGTCCTGGCAAATTTTTGCCTTCAATTGCAAACGAATATGTTGACACCCTTTATCGACGGGAGGAGTTCTGCAATATGACGTCCGACATGACTACAATTTTTGTAGGGTCAAAAATAAAATATTGTAAACTCCCTGTATATCAACACTACGTTACCCAAATAGTAATTGTACCAAATCTTAAGTCTAAATTCCAAAGAGAAGTCCGATAAATTTGACTGTAACTTTGCGCTCAAACCGTCCGCCATATTACTCGAATTAGAATACATGTATTCCGAGTTTGAAAGGAGGATTGGGTTGAGAACGCAACTGATGTCATCATAGTCACAACCAAAACCCCAAAACGTGGCTAGTTTAGTATTTTTCTATGCGGGGAAAGTAATAAACTTTTTAGCTTTCTTTGGAAAAGATATTTCTATTTGTGAAAAACTATAGGGTGGCTGTCTTTTTTCCGGCGTGTTCTTGTGGTGAGCCGCTGTATTTTCCTACTTTGATTATGTTTTGCTATATCACGTGATGTGACTATGACGTCATAGTGTAAGTGAAATGTTTTGCCAGGTTGGAAAAAATCACACTGGTTCCAGTAACTCAATTTCGAAATTGACGAAAGAAAAACTGGAAAAAATCAAAATTTTCGTCGCAGTAGCACTTTAAGACAAATGTCTTTTCATGTGAGTTTTCACTCTGAAATAAACTTGTCGGTAGCTTTTTGTGTTGTAACGACCCAAATATATTGTCTTTCGCGGTCTTTCACTTATTAATCTTTTAATAACTTTTTAAGACTAGTTGTAACGAGAAGCTAATACCGCGTAAACAAAGCTTGATAGTCAAAACAATTTCGAAAGTTTTTGATATGAGTTTTGTCCGTGATATTCCGGCACATACACCGCCTCATCAGCCAATGTATTAACATGACGTGAACGTAACAGGTCCACCTGTAGCCTGTAGGTCCTCTTTACTTGTACCATGCCAATAGATTTTTCCTGTATTCCCGCCGCCAAAATGGAATTTATTGACAGATCGCTGAGTACGATCTTGGTATTTTCTCTCAACTTTTTCTTTAAAAAATAGAAATGCTTTTGAAACTAAATTTTTAGTTGTTTTAACCCCCGCTTCGTCAAGGTCACGAATTAGCAAAAGACGAAGCGAAGATCTCCATCTTTATCGATGTAGAAATTTCCAACAAGAGTAATATCACTGATACAAATGGTTGAGATTTTCGTGAAAATCACCAGATTTTGCATAGCTGCATATTTTGCATTCAAATGCAAGTTCTTGTTATTATATTGCGCACTTTTCAGGGCCCCAGCGGACATCGGATAACGCCCCACAAAAATTTGCCAACGTTCGATAAACACCACTGGTTTGCATTGACATCCCTTTATCAAGATGTTCTGTAATATGACGCCGGACATTTGTCCGATTATAATGCTGGCCGATGGTGCGAAATTTCGTTTGTTTCGCAAAATATGTCATCAGTTGTGGTTTACAAGGATGGTCGGCGATTTTTTCTACCAAATAAGCCACACCAAATTTCAAGGGCTCCGACAAATTTTTGTCAAGCGTCTAAACTGATATATTTTAGCACTGTAACGTCAGTTAAATAGATTTAATCTCGCTGTTCAAAGAGTCTACTCGTCTTCGATTGTAAGGTGAATGGCACTCTGTGGATATGGAATAATTCGGTGTTTTCTAGTTCACGAGTATCAAACTGAAACGTGATAGAGATAGAGATGGTCAGAGATACCACCAAACAATTACTATTACCACCAAACAATTACTATTTTTCATGGAAAAATTATTTGCAGGCCTGTTTTCATCAAATCTAATGATTCAGATGAATGGCTGGATATATAGAAACATAAAAAAGAACTACATAGATCCATCTTTTTAATTGAAACTGATAACACGCCTTTCTTAAAAGAACTTTTGACTATGTCGCCAAACCCATTAGAAGGTGAGTTTTAATTCCCAAACACTGCCACATCATCTATAAAGCTTTCATACAAGTGTTTCAATTCAGTTATTTTACAACTCAAGATTTTTAGTTATGTCAAAGCGATTAAATTATTTCCAGCCGCTAAATATCGCTATAAGAAAAAGAACAACTTGTTTTCCTCAATAAAATCCGCCCATTCATCTCTCAGACTAACACAAGGTTCTTTTGTCAAGTAAATATATTGAAAATAATAATAAGTAATAACAGCGAATGTGAATTGGAGTAACATGTCACAACTGGCGGACAAGAAAATAAAAGGCTACCAAACAGTTCAGTTATCCCGGCTCAGCTGTGATGATCAATTCTTACTTAAAGTTGCGTTTTTGTGATTAATGTAACGTTCTCAAAACGCAGGTACGCTTGTTAACTGCATCTTACGGAAGAAAAACAAAATTCTTCTGGGAATCTGAAAATTTTGCCACGATTCGGGACAATATTCCAAATTTTCGGAACGATCTTTACTTGCATAGTTGCCACCCCTACCTCATGAAACCAAACAACTATGTTTTCGTAGTCAATGTGACGTTATTAACTTACAGTAAGAATGCTTATAACTGATGCCGACAATGTCATCCATGTTGCCACCTCACGGAAATGGATAAGGTACCGTCTTCACAAGAAGAATGAATGTTTTGCAAAATATATGTCATCAGCTCCGGTGTATAAGTGCGGGCAGCGATTTTTTTCCTATCAAATTTTGTTAAGCCGTATAATTGCTGGATATGATAGAGACGTACAACAGCGAAAATGCAGATCTTTTACTACACAGTGACTTCTATTTTAAATTCAAGTGAAAAGATAAGATGTACATATAACAGCTTAAGATAAAAATAATTTTTATGCTAAAATGACAACGTCTTGTTAACGCGCGATCCCAAGGTAGCTAAGTTTCTTTGCGCCGAGAATCGATTAAACCACGCTTGATAGTCAAAACAATCACATGTATAATACCGCATGGTTGTGCGGAGATTTGAAATTAATATCTGATCGATAACCCACGAGTGAATACATGAGAGAGCCGCCATTCACATCCTTCGCTAACAAGCTCTTTTGTTGGTAAATATACGAAACGAAAAATGATTAAAAAGGGAATCCTTATGGAATAACACCTCAGACCTACGATATTTTAAAAGTGAAGTGGCTACGCACAGCAAATAGCGTTTTGTAGTCAATGTAACGTTATTAATGCGTAGGAATGCCGCTTTTAGCTGATGCAATGTCACGGTCAATGTCATCCACATCCGCTCAAAAGAGGGCTACATCAAAAGCATAAATTATATTATAGGAGGGCTAAAGGGTTTAAATACGAGCAACTCTTGCCATTTTTATCAGTACTTGAAGAAAGTATCTTCTTATCGTGCTGTGGTCCATAACAAGTTCCAAGACTGAAAGGTAGGAAAAATTGTATTGATGCGTCAGCGAGTTTCTGGAGTTTTGCTAAGCCGTGCAACTTCGCTTCAGGTCCGATACCGTTTCCTTTTTCCTCAGTAGAAAAAATTGGGTTAAATTCGTCTGCAACCTCAGAAAATATACATAGAGAACCGTTCTGGATTTCGTTGACTGATTTCAGTTGCGCCTTTCACTGAAATTATGTTTTTAAAATTCTTTTTTCTTTAATCTGGTTGTGCAGTTGATCATATTATCCAAAGTGATCGATGGCATATCCCATGGCCGACATGATCACCGACACACTCAAACTTGAAAAAGGCACATAATTGTGAACATCGCATAATAAAAAGCAGTGGAAAAGTTGATTATAGGGCATCTTTTTTTCTGTCAGGTAAAATGTTCAATCTTTTTTTCAAAATACGGCTTTATCAGTAGGGCTTCTTTTATTATTATTTTTTAATATTGTTTAGCGTTGGACGGTCCACAAGCACTGAAGCCATCGGAGGTTTAAAGTGAGACCAGAAGTGCTTGCTGATACATTGTTACTGAAAAACAAAATTGATTTCAGAGAAGGAGGAGGAGAATTTTACATGCACATAGAATGATTCAAGTCCAATGGGTATAAAAAACATCGTTTACAAACAGAACTGGATACTAGTGGACGTCGCGCTAAAAAGATTATTAAACTAACTCTTTCCCGGTTCAAGTTGAGCTTTGTGGTTTCTTGCCTTTGCAATAATATATTAATCGCTGTGGTCCCCGAGCCACAAAATGTCTTTCTGTTTCTATGGACGTTGTATTGTGTCATGCATGTACATTCTTATATACGAAATATCGTATACCTCTGGCTGGAATATACTGATCAAACACTGCCATAGCCTCTTCAATGATTCTACTTCAAACCACGATTCTGTTTTTGCTCGAAAAACGGACCTGGGGTGTTAAAGGGTCTCGCAAACATAATCTCACAACAGCTAGCGCTCGCTCAGCAGTTTCAATTTCACCAAAAGAATTAATTTTTCCGTCATTATTTTATGTTATTTTCTTATGAAAGGTAAATATAACTAACATGTATATTTCTTGGCATCTAACAACTGGTGATCCAATAAAACACTTCTACGCCTCGTTAGAATTGGACTTTCAGAAGGTTGTTCACCCAAATCCAAAACACGGCTCAGTAACTTTTTGAATAAACTCGACTGTCTTTTTCTGTTACAGATAAATGATGGAAGCCAAGTTTCATTTGTGCCTGATATTGATTATATGGGGGGTAATTGCCGTGCAGGGGGCACGTGATGATTCCAAGCGTCAATCAAGTGAGTGTTCCTTTTTCATAAAGAACGTTTGTTATTATTTTTTAATTAATCTTGGATATAAATTGAAATTAAATGTTTCTCAGGTTGTATTAGGGCATGATTCTTTTATGGCTAACAAGATCTTTCCTTGTCCGCAGTGGATTGTCATCATTATGGAGAGTGTAGGAACTCGTATTTCCCGGGAAATTGCCCGTACGATGGTTGGTGCCCTCAGTTTTCCTGTCCACCTGGCGGAATGTGCTGCTGTTCCGTGTAAGTGCTCCGCGAATACAGTCGAGGGAACCTGAGTGCCAGTTAATGTCGAAATCCCACCTCCGGGACGGGACTGGGCCCAAGGTGTTCGTGCCTGAAGTTTCCAAGCAACATGACGTTTTTGCCCAGGCGATTACGTTCAGTGTGTTCGCGAGCTCTCGCACTAGTTTTTGATTGGATAGGTCGGAAATTCCTCGAGCGCTTCTTCGATATTTCCCGAAACTATCACTTGTTCCCCCGACCGAATACCTCCGGGACGGGACTGGGTCAAAGGTGTTCTTGCCTGAAGTTGCCAAGCAACATGACGTTTTTGTCCTGGCGATTACTTTCGGTGTGTTCGCGAGCTGTCGCACTAGTTTTTGATTGGATTAAAGAGGTCGGTAACTCCTCGAGTTCTTCTCCGAGATTTCCCGAAACTGGCCTTTGTTCCCCCGACTGAATATCTATTTAATGTTATAACGATACAATTTAAACAGTCAGCCGCAAAAATTCAAATGTTCACCATTAGCGATAAAATGGCCGAAATATTGGCCGTTAGCAATAAAAAAGCCAAAATTTTTAACCGCTTCCGCCTTCAGATCCTCAACTACTAGTCCCTTAGCAGCAAAATCGGAATAATGATGTGCACAGCTCGTGTTCTCAACACACAAAATCCGAACTGTCGTAATACTAGAGAGTTGCCATCAATGTGGTCGGTGATGTGGACTTTGCTGGTTACACCAACCTACAGCAACATCAACCTAAATCGGTGCTTAAAAAGTATCACCCTAACAATTTCGATTGCCTCATTTGCCTCAACTTTGAAAGTGCTGAGAAAATGATGTTCAAAGCGTCGTATCTTTATAAGTTTTGTATTTTTTTACTAAAGCATTTCACTAACTAATGTTGACTCCATCGTGATATAAACTTGACAATAAAATTCTTGTACATGTATCATGCATCTGTTAATTGGTGTTAGTCTGCCCTCTCTGTTTTTTCTTTTCGTTCTCGTCAAAATACATATCCCGCCTTTCAGTATTAAAAAAGGCAAAATTCCAATATGTGGTTTTTGTAAATAAAAATGGTTCGGTTACCTATGAATACACTTGAAGGGGTTACTTCAGTACGAAGCTAAATTTCGTACATGTCATTGTCAAGTCTAAGAAAGCTTCAGGTATCAGTTTCATCCCAGAAGCATGGGTTACATTTGACTAGTTACCGTAGAGTTATAAGATTTCCTTTTTCCTTTCTAGGAACTGACGTTGAAGATGATGTCTCCCTCCATAAATGCAATGACAGCTTTAACTTAGTAACTAAACGATTTGATGATAAAATAAAGCGCAATTGAGTAAATTAGTATATTCGAAAGAGAGGACTTACTTGTAACTTAGAAACATAAAAAATTTATGTAAGAAGGGGTTAAATAAAGGCTGAATCATTCAAAAATGTTTCTTTTGACTTTACTCTTATAACAACACTAGAAATGAAAATGAAATCGTGACCTTATTTTATCTGGCTTACAGTAGACCACAGTTTGGGATCAATAGATGCAATATCCTGTATTTTATGAAGCATTTCTTGCGATCAGTTGAATCAATCCGAGGTCAGCCGTAACGAATTACAGAAAATGTATGAGATCAAATAGCGTATCGTGACGTCACGCGGCCTCAAACACAGAGGATGGTCTGCCTGTGGTAGTAGTTAGTGGGAGCTCGCTCGCTCAATTCAGTCGATTCCTGTAAACATACGGGTATTTCTTACTTGGTGGTATTGAGCTGCAGAGGACGGCAAAGAATTGAACAAAGTAATACTAATAACTAATATAAACTAATAACTAGTAACGCACGTTTCGATGTTACATCGAGCCTCTCGGAAAATCTGCTCATTAAATCTAGATTTCTTGTTCAGCGACGTTCTTGTTGGACAGAAGTAAAGAAGTTATTTCTCACAGTATTAAGACTGAACGTTACACCAAACTGGAGATATTCGTAGAAATTTATTTACAAAGCCCAAGTACGGAATCGCCATACCTGTAGCCGTAGTACACCAATATGGCGGCCAGAACCGACAGTTGACTATTTACTAAACATAAATTATGGATCAGCTATCACTATTGATATTAATATCTGCCAACATTTTACGAATCAAAAGCGAGAGACTTCAATCAGGGTTTTTGAAGACGACCCAATCGTTTCCGAAGTCATCCGACGATTCCCGAGGTTGTTCCAAACACTTCCGAATATTTTCTGGTCCCTGTCCTGGGATGTGTTTTGCCAAACACAACTTCGTCGTCTCAAGTATTTTTTCCTTTTAAAATCTGGGAATTCAAGTTTACATATTTCTAGAAATTGTGCCAGTTGAGACTGTATACGTAATATCAAAAAGGGTGGGAAATCGATCTGTAGGTGCGAGTTGGAGTGACATCGAAGTTTTCGACCCGCGGGCGTAAGACTTAGCTCTTATTAACCGAGCGGGAGGTCTGTACGGGAGAATCTTTCGGAGAATCGAAGTTTTCGACTGTAATATTCTGGGCCAATAAACCAGCCAAAAACTCGAGAACTCAACTCCTTTATCATTCAACCAACTGACAACGTGTTTCATCCGAACCGAACTCCGGAAAACTACTGGAGGAGCGGTTACAAAGCTCACAACATTCCACATCGACCCGCGGGCGTAAGACTTAGCTCTTATTAAAGTGCACCAAACCCCAAAATATTTTTTTTGCTAAGATATACCTCAGCACCAGTTTGAAACGTATTGTACCTTTCTTTTTTCCTTTTTACCAAATTCTGGCTATTTATAGCATTCAAATGTTATGAAAAACTATGCATCATTTGTTCCACGACCGAGTCAGAAGGGGCGTGGGTCTATTCCTGGTTTGACGTCACAAAATGATTTGCATCACATCAAGGCTTTGTAAACATGCATGCAAATCAGTTTGTGACGTCAAATCGGGAATAGACCCACGCCCCTTCTGACTCGGTCGTGGAACAAATGATGCACAGTTTATCGTAATATTTGAATGCTATAAATAGTCAGAATTTGGTAAAAAGGTGCAATGCGTTTCAAATTGGTGCAAAGGTTTATTCTAGCGAAAAAAATATTTTGGGGTTAGGTGCACTTTAACCGAGCGGGAGGTCTGTATGGGAGAATCTTGACCGAGGTCAAGTCTGTACTCAAGATTCTTCCATACAGACCGACTAAGCTCGGTTAATATGATGTTTATTATATGGCTAAACGGAAACTTAAATTTGCTTAAAGGAACTGGTCATCGTTTGTGCACTTTGAAAAATTTAGCAAAAATATTGGCCACCATGCTTGTTTAACAGAATAACGACGATGTATCTCGCTCGTGAGATAAATCAACAGCTTGGCACTTTTGTGGGGCTCGAAATAGACACAAATTAGAGAATCTTAACAAAAGGGCGCTCAGGATTGTTCTAGACGAGAAGTCTCTGCACTACCAGGAGCTTCGGAGCAAGTTTAATTTTAGGGCTGGCGCATGGAGCTGGTGTACACGACCGTAACATCGTGCGTTTGCACTAATTACGTGTTTATAGAACGGCACGTTTTTTGTGCAAAAGCACGAAAAAATTGAATTTAGGAACAGATTAGGCACATGTTAGGCACAATTTAGGCACATTTGAGGCACAGCAAGGGCACAGTTAAGGCACGGTTTTAGCGCAGATTAAGCACACTTTAGGCACAGTTTAGGCACAGTTTAGGCCCGGTTTGGAAACAGTTTAGGCACGGTTTAGGCAAAGCCTAGGCACGGTTTTGGTGCAAGTTTGGCACAGCCAAGGCACGGTTTATGCACGATTTTAAGTGCACTTACACGCTTTTGGAGCATGTTCGTTGGAATTTTTGATCACAACTGACCCGTAAATTTGTCAGCCATCAGTAAGCCGGTTCGATTGTCTGGATTGTGCGTGTCGACGTTAGCTAAGGTAAGAGTAATTTATGCCTTCTTTATCTTGTTATGATGTAGCTGTCTTAAAAATAAGTAAATAAATGATTGAATAAATAAGTAAATTATTTAATAGACTTGCTACGTCAAACTTTCGAAGTTGTGAGACTGGAGAAGACGTGTCAATTTCAAAGGTTGGGAATTCATACTCCCCAGTTTGGTTTTCAAAATTTTGCGGTACTACACTTTTTAAAAGGAGCAACACTGTTTACAATATGGTAAAAACAACCAGTCTCTCTTAATTATCTTCTTATTGTTTTTAAAAAAGGGTGAGGAACTGCGAGTTTTTTTCGAGTTTGCCAATAGTGCGCTGATCTTAAGCATTTACGCACGGGCTAAATAATTTTTCTTTAATTTACCGTCTCGTAGTGCAACCTCCCCACTTGGCTGCATGTGCTTTAAGAAGAGATAATTATTAATACCGGGAACGGAGGTTTTTACATCCCAATGGGCGGCAGGCCTGAGGGATGTATTTGCGGATGGATAGATGCCGACGCTGAGGAAAAAAAGGCTCGACCAATCAAAAACATTGTATTCAAACAACGTGTGATTTCAAACACTTTGATGCTCGTATAGACGTTTCTTTTACGGTTAGAAATACTATTTCCAATTTTTGATCGTTTGAAAATGTTAAGCAAGCTTTTATTTTCGGTTCATTTAAGGTAAATGCTCGCTCAGTTAGGATATTTGACCTGTCACAAGAGCGTTATCGGGAATAAGCAACCAATCACAAACGGCATGTTTTTGATGAAATGGATTTGCGACTTCATTTGAACGTAAACTGTAACCATTTTACGTCAGGTGAAAATAGCCGGGTCTTGAGCTAGTCAGTTGCGAATGCTCTTAAGACAAACGGCAAGAACAGAGAAGCGAGCATTACTTTTTCCGTTATTTTGTAGATAAACTATTTAACAAGTGCATTTTGTAGTTATTCGCATTGATGTAAATGTAAACACGAAGCATAATGACTAGATCGATTGTTGACGTTCAGAGTGAATATTAATCGGTTTTTAAGTTGTAAAACGGCTCAGCTGGCGACAAGCAAATGGAAAGCGAAGTTGAATATTTTTGTTTTTCGTTAAGTCAAGTTAAAATACTTATTAAACCTGAAACTATTTTATGACAATTTTAGTGTGTGTATGTATGCCTCTTTGAATGCGCACAGTTTATGAATTGAGTTATTAGGTAGAACAGAAGTTAAAAAACTAATTTGCGTAGTTAAGGCACGATTTTGATACATTTTATGCACGGTTTGGTGGATTCGAACAACGTGCGATTTCAAACACTTTGATGCACGTGTAGACGTTTCTTTTACGATTAGGACAAGGTTTTCCAATTTTTAATGCTCGCTCATTTAGGCTTTTTGTGATAAAAGCGGTATCGGGGATAAGCAGCCAATCACAAACGGCATTTCTTCGATGTAATGGATTTGCGACTTCGTTTGAACGTAAACTGTAACCATTTCACGTCAGGTGAGAATAGCCGGGTCGTGTTACTGAGCTAGCTGCAGTTTTAACAAAGTCAATTGCGAATGCTCCTAAGACAAACGGCAAGAACAATGAAGCGAGCATTAATTCCGTTATTCTGTAGATAAACTATTTAACAAGTGCATTTTGTAGTTATTCGCATTGATGTAAATGTAAACACGAAGCATAATGACTAGATCGATTTTTGACGTTCAGAGTGAATAATCGGTTTTAAGTTGTAAAACGGCTCAGCTGGCGACAAGCAAATGGAAAGCGAAGTTGAATATTTTTGTTTTTCGTTAAGTCAAGTTAAAATACTTATTAAACCTGAAACTATTTTATGACCTGTTTAGTGTGTGTAAGCCTCTTTGAATGCTTCTGTTCTTAAGTTAAAGAACTAATTTGCATATTTAAGGCACGATTTTGATATACATTTTATAGCACGGCTTTGGTGCAGTTTATCGGCACGGTTTTCGGGGCAGTTTAGGCACAGGCTGGGCACGATTTTGGTACAGTCTAGGCACACATGATGCACGGTTTCGGCACAGTTTAGGCACGCTTTGAGCTCTGTTTAGGCTCAGTTTAGGCACAGACAAGGCACGGGCTAAGCACATTTTTGGCACACTTTAGGCAGAGGTTACGCACATTTTTTTGTGCAGTGGCGCGCAAGAAAACACGCAATTCGTGCCACTGCACGTGAACGAGCATTTTTGTGGTAAAAAAATGATGGTCTAACATCAAAAATCTAGTATTATTTTGAAAACGGATTGTATTATCTCAGCAAGCTTATAACTGACAAAAAGCCTGTCTTATGTACATGTAAAATATGGTGATTTTAAACCACAAAGACAAGTGGATAGAAAGAACAAGCGAGTTTTAAAATGCACGTTTCGATGAAAATGTGTGCATTATCTTGCGGGTCGGGAAAATTATCAGGTAAAAAAACGGTCCCGGCGTTTTCTTAGGTAAGCTTTCTTCAAGATTCGGAATGTACATAAGTTTAAGTTTCTTTCAGTAGATTTTCAATACTTTATTTCTTGTAACTGTCGAGAAATCCTCACTGTGCCTATGTTAGACCATAAATGTTACGCGCGATGTAAGCAAAAGGGGCATTTTCGGGAGTGTTTTTTCCGTTTTTTTCCTACAAGATACGCTTTATACAGAAAATTTGGCTTCCAGAGTAAAATTCTTTGATAGTTCAAAGTTGTGTCCAAATCTTAACAAAATCTGATCTTGGACAGCTTTACTATGGCAATTTAAAGCCATATTTACAGCTGTGATCACCAGTAGCGTGCGCCAGGCCTTTAGTGATCTGTATTTTCAACTAAGAATTAAAAATCAGTACTGTACGGAACCTACGAGAATCAAGGAAACTTGTTAACCCATACGTTAACACAACCAACCTATGGTCTTCATTCCTTCAGATACACTTCTGCAAACAAGTGAAACAAACTAACAGAGGACCTGTATGGTGGCCGAGGACTGCCACCGAGTTTTCAGCACATGTTTTCTTCATTTTTTTTCATTAAGTAAATTAAACGGAAAACAAAACGAAAATAACATTAAAATAAAATATAAATACAATAGAATGTAAAACAAAATGCAAGTGAAATGTAAATCAAATACAAATGCAATAAAATTTAAAACAAAAAGCAAAGTGTAAAGTCAACTCCCTTTAGATCAAAATTGACTGCATTTTTAAAAGACGATACAAAACAGAACATAAGTAGAAGTCAAAGTCAATTTAAATTGAATACATTCTGAAAAGAGAATAAAAAACAAAGTTGGTGGCAGCGCTCGGCCATGCGAAAATCTACTTTCGTTTAAAGTAAAATTAAAAGTAAATTTTTCGCGTGGCCGAGCGCTGCCACTGCCAAACCCGCCCCAGTCCTCCAAAGCCATAACTCCCACGTTTGTGAATGTTTGTTTACGAAACTCATCAGCATGTCGGAGTGGAGGCGGTATAATGCAATTCAAAAGGCTAAGAGAAAAGGCAAGAAA
>OX393565.1:21855079-22032579 GCA_947652115.1 Blastomussa wellsi
TCCAGGTTTTAGTGCATGCCGAGTATTTTTCTACACTCTCTTTACAATACTATCAAACCATGGTGGCGAATGGTCATGCATTGTTATAATAGGAGCGTCCTTAAAAGCTTTTAATGTTGGTCACCAGCGTCCATTGTTTCAGAATGTGGTCGTTTACGCTGAAGAGCTCATTCTCGTATTAGCGTCGACCCGCCCAGCTTTAGTATAGCACAAACACTCTTTGGAATTCCCAAGGAGGTTTCCCACGAGAGCTTCGACTGTGTTAGATTCCGTGCTTTCAGTAAAATCTGTCAGAAAGGGTATCAAGAAAGGCTGGACATTATAAAACAAAAAAGAAATTACAGATCTATTTTTTTATTACGAAACCATCTTTTAGGTAACAAGACGTGCTCAAAAGTATTGTAATAAACTAAAAATAGTTTGCACGCTAAACTAAAGTAATTTTCAGGCAAGTTTGGAAAAAATTGTCGGAAACTTTTAATGTTGTTAACGAACCAAATAAATCAGTCTTCCAAGGTTTTCCAATTATTAAGACTCGTGGCCGAGAAAGACGCTATTAAACAAAGCTTGGTAGTCAAAACAGTTATAGTAGTGTTCTTCGCAAAAGAGCTGTTACGAAGAAGACTACAGCTTAGCTGCACACTTTTCGTTCAAATGTATAAGTTGTCATTATCTTGCGCACTTTGCATGGCCGCAAATTTAACAGTCGACATCGGAAAATGACCGACCAAAATTTGCCAAGGACCGATGAAATCCCAGCTGTGGTCAGACAAAATGTCCTGACAATTTTTTGCTTTCAGTTGCAAACGACAATGTTGACACCCTTTATCGACGGGAAGAGCTCTGTAATATGACGTCCGACATGGCTATAATTTTTGTTGGATCCAAAGTAAAACTTTATTTAGACTCTCTGGATATCAAAACTACGTTACCCAAATAGTAATTGTACCAAATCTTAAGTTGAAATTCCACATAGAAGTCCGATAAATTTGACTGTAATTTCGCGCTCAAATCGTCCGCCATTACTCGAATTAGAATACATGTATTCCGAGTCTGAAAGGAGGATTGGGTTCACAACGCAACTGATGTCATAGTAGTCACAATCAAAACCCCAAAACGTGGCTAGTGTAGTATTTTGCTGTGCGGGGAAAGTAATAACCTTTCTTTGGAAAAGATATTTCTATTTGTGAAAAACTATTGGGTGGCTGTCTTTTTTTCCGGCGTGTTCTTGTGGTGAGCCGCTGTTGAGTATGTTTTGCTATATCACGTGATGTGACTATGACGTCATAGTGTAAGCCGCTTATTGTGTTGTTCATGAGGGGTTTTATAATGCCTGTTTAAGTGAAATGTGGTGCCAGGTTGGAAACCATTACGCTGATTCCAGTAACTCAGTTTCTAAATATGAAATTGACGAAAAAAGAAACTGGAGAAAATTAAAATTTTCGTCGCAGTGGCACGTCTTTTCACGGGAAAACGTCTTTGCAGCCCTGCCTTCAGCAAACTTTAATCATTCATAAGAATGGCTGGATAAAGAAACAAAAACGATAAAAATCGCAATATTTTTTCAAAGAAACAACAACACATCTTTTTATTAATAAGTGAAAAATAGTTGTCGGTAACTTTTTGTGTTTTAACGACCCAAATATATTCTCTTTCGCGGTCTTTCACTTATTAATCTTTTAATAATTTTTCAAGACTGGTGGTAGCTAATACCGGGTAAACAAAGCTTGATAATTAAAACAATTTCGAAAGTTTTTGATATGAGTTTTGTCCGTGATATTCCGGCACATACACCGCCTCATCAGCCAATGTATTTACATGACTTGAACGTAACAGGCCCAACTGTAGGTTCCTTTTTTTAACTGGTACATTTTAATCTCGCTTTCCAAAAAGTCTCTGTGGATGTGGAATAATTTGTTGTTTTCTAGTACACGAGTATCAAACTGAAACGTGATAGAGATACCACCAAACAAAATTTGTCAGCCTAGTGCCGACGGTACTGATAGGTCGGACAGATGTCCTTTCACAGGAAAAATTATTTGCAGGCCTGTTTTCATCAACTCTAATGATTCAGAGGAGTGGCTGGATATATAGAAACATAAAAAAGAACTACATAGATCGATCTTTTTAATTGAAACTGATAACACGTCTTTCTTAAAAAAAAACTTTTGACTGTGTCGCCAAACCCATGCAGTAGAAGGTGAGTTTTAATTCCCAAACACTGCCACATCATCTATAAAGCTTTCATACAAGTGTTTCAATTCAGTTATTTTACAACTCAAGATTTTTAGTTATGTCAATGAAAGTGATTAATGAATTTTTCGTAAATTGAGAAGTGTTTCCAGCCGCTAAATATCGCTATAAGAAAAAGAACAACTTGTTTTCCTCAATAAAATCCGCCCATTCATCTCTCAGACTAACACAAGGTTCTTTTGTCAAGTAAATATATTGAAAATAATAATAAGTAATAACAGCGAATGTGAATTGGAGTAACATGTCACAACTGGCGGACAAGAAAATAAAAGCCTACCAAACAGTTCAGTATTTTTTTATGTAAACCAGTTATCCCTGCGCGGCTGTGATGATCAATTCTTACTTAAAGTTATGTTTTTGTTATTAATGTAACGTTCTAAAACGTAGGAATGCTTGTTAACTGCCTCTTTCGGAAGAAAAAAAAAATTCTTCCGGGAATCTGAAACTTTTGACACTCAGGTGTAGCTTAAGTCCTCGGAAGGTTGCGATTTTTTCTAGAATGTTTTCAAAAAATTCGGCACGATATTCCAAATTTTCGGGGCGATCTTTATTTGCATATAGCTGTTCTCGAACAGTGTTTTGTAGAGTTGTCATCCCTACCTCATGAAACCAAACAACTATGTTTTCGTAGTCAATGTGACGTTATTAACTGTAAGAATGCTTATAACTGATGCCGACAATGTCATCCATGTTGCCACCTCACGGTACCGTCCTCACAAGAAGAATGAATGTTTTGCAAAATATATGTCATCAGCTCCGGTGTATAAGTGCGGGACGCGATTTTTTCCTGCCAAATTTTGTTAAGCCGTATAAGGCTGGATATGATAGAGACGTACAACAGCGAAAATGCAGATCTAACATTTTTATTACACAGTGACTTCTATTTTAAATTCAAGTGAAAAGATAAGATGTACATATAACAGCTTAAGATAAAAATAATTTTTATGCTAAAATGACAACGTCTTGTTAACGCGCGATCCCAAGGTAGCTAAGTCTCTTTGCGCTAAGGATAGATTAAACCACGCTCGATAGTCAAAACAATCACAATCACAATCACAATCACATATATGGTTGTGCGGAGATTTGAAATTAATATCTGATCGATAACCCACGAGTGAATACATGAGAGAACCGCCATACACACACCCCCCTGTAACAGACCCAGTGGAATCTTTAACCTCACTGTGTTTTCGGGAAAAAAGTCACCGGGTTGGCTAATTTCCCACTGGGTCCGCTCGTTTTCTGTTTTATTTTGCTGATTTATTATTATGTTTTGCAAACAAAATACGCTGGGTCACACCTCACAGTCACTGGGTAAAATCAAAATATTCACTGGGTACTGAGGAGACTAAATTTGCACTGGGTAGAAGAAAATAATCCACTGGGTAGGGTTTCAGTGGGTCTGTTACAGAGGGGTGTATACACATCCTTCGCTAACAAGCTATTTTGTTGATAAATATACGAAACGAAAAATGATTAAAAAGGGAATCCTTATGGAATAATACCTCAGACCTACGATATTTTAAAAGTGAAGTGGCTACGCACAGCAAATAGCGTTTTGTAGTCAATGTAACGTTATTAATGCGTAGGAATGCCGCTTTTAGCTGATGCAATGCCACGGTCAATGTCATCCACATCCGCGCAAAAGAGGGCTACATCAAAAGCATAAATTATATTATACGAGGGCTAAAGGGTTTAAATACGAGCAACTCTTGCCATTTTTATCAGTACTTGAAGAAAGTATCTTCTCATCGTGCGTGGTCCATAACAAGTTCCAAGACTGAAAGGTAGGAAAAACTTTTATTGATGCGTCAGCGAGTTTCTGGAGTTTGTTTAGGAGTTTTGCTAAGCCGTGCAACTTCGCCACAGAAATGCTTCAGGTCCGATACCGTTTCCTTTTTCCTCAGTAGTAAAAATTGGGTTAAATTCGTCTGCAACCTCAGAAAATATACATAGAGAACCGTTCTGGATTTCGTTGACTGATTTCAGTTGCGCCTTTCACTGAAATTATGTTTTTAAAATTCTTTTTTCTTTAATCTGGTTGTGCAGTTGATCATATTTTCCAAAGTGATCGATGGCATATCCCATGGCCGACATGATCACCGACACACTCAAACTTGAAAAAGGCACATAATTGTGAACATCGCATAATAAAAAGCAGTGGAAAAGTTGATTATAGGGCATCTTTTTTTCTGTCAGGTAAAATGTTCAATCTTTTTTTCAAAATACGGCTTTATCAGTAGGGCTTCTTTTATTATTATTTTTTAATATTGTTTAGCGTTGGACGGCCCACAAGCACTGAAGCCATCGGAGGTTTTAAGTGAGACCAGAAGTGCTTGCTGATACATTGTTACTGAAAAACAAAATTGATTTCAGAGAAGGAGGAGGAGAATTTTACATGTACATAGAATGATTCAAGGCCAGTGGGTATAAAAAATATCCGATTTCAAACAAAACTGAATAAGTGTGGACTTCTCGCGAAAAAGATTATAAAAATAACTCTTTCCCGGTTGAAGATCTTTGTAGCTTCTTTCCTTCGCAATAATATAGCCCTGATAAATGAAATACTAACGGCTGATCCTCATGGCAGAAAAAGAGCGATGTAAGATGAAAAAAAAAAAAAAATTAAAATTAAAGAATTTACGGCACGACAAAAAAATAAGGAAAAACTTTTAGAAGTCCTTCATGTTCACCAACTTGTCTAAAGAGTTTTGAACGGAGCTGCTAAGCCACGAACAATATACTTTCCTTCTTGTATTACTCGCTGTGTTCACCGAGCCACAAAATGTCTTTCTGTTTCTATGGACGTTGCATTGTGTCATGCATGTACGTTCTTATATACGAAATATCGTATACCTCTGGCTGGAATATACTGACCAAACACTGCCATAGTCTCTTCAATGATTCTACTTCAAACCACGATTCTAGTTTTGCTCGACAAACGGACCTGGGGTGTTAAAGGGTCTCGCAAACATAATCTCACAACAGCTAGCGCTCGCTCAGCAGTTTCATTTCACCAAAAGAATTTATTTTTCCGTCATTATTTTATGTAATATTTTTTATGAAAGGTAAATATAACTAACATGTATATTTCTTAGCATCTAACAACTGGTGATCCAATAAGATCTTTAAAACCCTTCTACGCTTCCTTAGAATTGGACTTTCAGAAGGTTGTTCAGCCAAACCCAAAACACAGCTCAGTAGCTTTTTGAATAAACTCGACTGTCTTTTCCTGTTACAGATAAATGATGGAAGCCAAGTTTCATTTGTGCCTGATATTGATTATATGGGGGGTAATTGCCGTGCAGGGGGCACCTGATGATTCCAAGCGTCAAAGTGAGTGTTCCTTTTTCATAAAGAACGTTTGTTATTATTTTTTAATTAATCTCGGATATAAATTTAAATTAAATGTTTCTCAGGTTGTATTAGGGCATGATTCTTTTATGGCTAACAAGATCTTTCCTTGTCCGCAGTGGATTGTCGTCATGTTGGCCAGTGTATGAACCCGTATTACCCGGAAAATTGCCCGTACAATTGGTGCCCTCAGTTTTCCTGTCCACCTGGCGGAATGTGCTGCTGTTCCGCGTAAGAGCTCCGCGAATACAGTCGAGGGAACCTGAGTGCCAGTTAATGTCGAAATCCCACCTCCGGGACGGGACTGGGCCCAAGGTGTTCGTGCCTGAAGTTTCCAAGCAACATGACGTTTTTGTCCTGGCGATTACATTCGGTGTGTTCGCGAGCTGTCGCACTAGTTTTTGATTGGATTAAAGAGGTCGGTAACTCCTCGAGTTCTTCTCCGAGATTTCCCAAAACTGGCCTTTGTTCCCCCGACTGAATATCTATTTAATGTTATAACGATACAATTTAAACAGTCAGCCGCAAAAATTCAAATGTTCACCATTAGCGGTAAAATGGCCGAAATATTGGCCGTTAGCAATAAAAAAGCCAAAATTTTTAACCGCTCCCCCCTTCAGATCCTCAACTACTAGTCCCTTAGCAGCAAAATCGGAATAATGATGTTCACAGCTCGTGTTCTCAAGCCACAAAATCCGAACTGTCGTAATACTAGAGAGTTGCCATCAATGTGGTCGGTGATGTGGACTTTGCTGGTTACACCAACCTACAGCAACATCAACCTAAATCGGTGCTTAAAAAGTATCACCCTAACAATTTCGATTGCCTCATTTGCCTCAACTTTGAAAGTGCTGAGAAAATGATGTTCAAAGCGTCGTATCTTTATAAGTTTTGTATTTTTTTACTAAAGCATTTCACTAACTAATGTTGACGCCATCGCGATATAAACTTGACAATAAAATTCTTGTGTTCTTGTGTTAGTCTCCCTCGCTGTTTCTTTTTTTTGTTTTCGTTTTCGTCAAAATACATATCCCGTCTTCCCATATTAAAAAGGCAAAATTTGCCAATATGTGGTTTTTATAAATGAAAAAGGTTCGGTTTCCTATGAATACACTTGAAGGGGTTACTTCAGTATGAAGCTAAATTTCTTACATGTCATTGGCGACCATTCGGACTGAATCCTGTTACATTCATGTATAATGTTACATAGGGCATACAATTACACGAGTGCCAACATTGCGTGACTTGTTTTCTTCTCTTTCCCTCAGAAGCATGGGTTACATTTGACTAGTTACTGTAATGTTATAACATATCCTTTTTCCTTTCTAGGAACTGACGTTGAAGATGATTTCTGACTCCATAAATGAAATGACAGCTTTAACTTAGTAACTAAACGATTAGATGATAAAATAAAGTGCAATGGAGTAAATTAGTATATTTGAAAGAGAGGACTTACTTGTAACTTAGAAACATAAAAAAATAATGTAAGAAGGGGTTAAATAAAGGCTGAATCATTCAAAAATGTTTCTTTTGACTTTACTCTGTCCATCTCATTATCCGAACAGTGTGTGTTTCTGATCACTTCCTGTTTTGGAAGTTGTATACTGTTCATCACCCATGAAGAGTTCTAAGAACATTTTTCTCTAAAAATTAACCGTATCTCAAACTATTCCTCGTGAAGGTCAGGTTGCAGCTCTCCTGATACAGTTAAAAAAACTGCCATTTCTCATCTAACAGTTAAAATTTTGGCCAATTCTCAGCTATCAGTTAAAGCGCGGACACTCAAACCACGAACTCTATGGCTTTATTATCACTTCATTTGTACTTTCCAATCACATCTGTGAACCGAATCGAACCGAAGCAATGGCACAGACTTTTTTTAGCCTGCGTAGCTGGCGGTTTATTTGTTTTTTACAAGCAATCACCTCTTAGTTTCACGGCTTCCATTGCTTGTTTCTATTGAGCCGCGCTACCAAAATAAACCGCCAGCTAACGCAGGCCAGTACCGACGGAGTGAAATTCAGTTGCATATTTAGGAAATGCTGTTACTTGTAACATCATGATTGACGAGATAAACTAACTTCCGAGTTAGGATTTCGAGTTGGATTTTCGAGTTAGGATTTTTGAGTTATTAGGATCAATTTCAGAGTTTGACTTAGTCGGTCAGAATATAACTGGTGCTTCCTTGTGGTATCGGTTCCAGACGAGACAAAGAACTAAGAGTCTGGTAAATCAGGAAATAAAAGGCAGTTTAGAAAAGAGTAGAGTGCCAAATTAAACGAAATATCTATTCAAACCATGTTTTCTCTTTGATTGAACTTGACCCTTTGTCACTGATAGGACAAGGAAGCTCAAGTTCACGTTCGATCACTGAAGTTAAGCCCCGTTGGGCAGGGTTAGTATTTGGATGGGTAGCAGACAGGAATAATAACCCCGTTGTTGGCTTTTCCTTTGATCTCTTCCTTTTTTGTCGTCGTAATTTTCAATGAACATATCAGTGAAATTTTAGGTCCTTTTTGTCCATCTAACGGCTTCTTAATTTACACTTTTTTAATACAATCTTCCCAAACCCGCAATCAAATCAACGATCGTCCGGTTTGGCTGTCGTTTCTTGTTACTACTTCTTGTTACTTTTTCAAGGATGTAATGGAAAGAAAGAATAGGCCGGAAAAAATATCGACTCGAACTTGACTCGTGCTACGAGAAAACGTAGTCCGTAAACCCCCACGTAGAATTTCCAAGTTCAATGCAGTCAACAAAAGAATTCCCGCCTCCATTATCCTTGAAAACCGTAAGGAAGGCGCTAGCGTAAGTGTCGCTGTACCCCCCCCCCCCCCCCCCCCCGAGGAAAAACGGAACTGGGGTGGGCACGGCTACACGTAGGTTAAGATGGCGGCTGCAACATTTCCATTGGTACCCTCGCATTCTCCGCTAACTTTAAAGAGCCAACCAACGCACCTTCCATTCAAAATGGCGAGATGCGAGAAGATTTATCAAAACTTACAAAGTATAAAAATAGAAGACACAGAATTTTTTTAAATAAACATGAGTTATGATTTATTTGATGTTGTATTCCGTAACAATAACATCGTAAACACAAACCCTGGTACAATCCTGGTCTCCCGGGGAGGGGGAGGGTTGACCCATGTTTGGGTATAGGGGTGTGACCCATTTTATGACCATAATAACATCAAAAACACATACCCTGTTTAGTCTTCTTCAGGGCCAGTACTTAATACAAGGAAAACTGTAGTCACTACAGTTGTAAACATTTATCTGAAGATGTAGCCTTATATGTCATTATCCATTTTACTTTTATTAGTTAAACATTAACGGCTATTGTATATATCTATATTCAAATTTTAGAGCAGTTATTTTATGATAATGATAATGAATTTGTATAGCGCTAAAACTATATAACAATTATTCCATGAGCCCGCGTAGCGCGAGTTGGTTATAATCACTTCATATCCAACAAGGGCGAATGGAATAATTGTTTTAGTAAATTCTCAGACCGGGTTTTGCCGCCGATTTTTATTTCCACAATTTTACAAAGCGTCCGGAAAGAGCATACAACTTCCGGTCACACGCGCCCCGACTCCCGCCATCACCTGACTATTACATAACAAAAAGCTGAATGAAAGTGACAGCTACGCAAACGACAATCTGTCGTCAACTTGTGGCGAAAACCAAGCTCGAATTATTTAACCGGTCAAATACAAGGTAAACAGACGATTTTGGAAGTTTTCAAGTGTGAAGAAAGTGTTCAAAGTTTAGAAAGATTTTCCAAATGACGTAAAACTCCGACTATTGGCTCATAGTCGGAGTTTCTTAGCCAATCAAAAAGCTAGAAATGCAATAGTCGGAGCTGAGAATATACTAAAAAAGAATATTCAAAAGCGCTTAACATTAAGTTAAAATTAATGAATAAATAATGAGTAAAAAATTTAAAAATCCCCAAAAGCTGTAATAATACAATGATATGTATGCTATGATAAAATCTAAAAATGAGATTCCAAAATTCCAAACTAAATTAAAATTAAACATTAGAACTATTCCAACAAATCAAAAGCTTTCTTTATTTTCCTTGTATTAAGTACTGGCCCTAAGAAGACTTTTAGAAAGGACACCATTAACCGCACATCAATGATTTTTGCTTACGATTGTCTAAGTACGAAGAAAGCAATTCGTAGGCATTTCCTTTGATTCCATATAAATATAATTTGGATAGTAAAATAGGGTGATTGACTGTGTCAAATGCTTTTTTTAGATCTAAAAAGACAACAGCGTTAATATAGCCACAATCTATGTTAAAGGCCCAATTGTCGGTGGCTTCGAGCAAAGCAGTCATAATTGAGTGAAAGGATCGAAAACCAGACTGATATTGTGATAAAATGTTATTTTCGGATAAATAGGAAGAAAGTTGATTGTAGACTATTCTCTCGAAGACTTTTGCTATTGCTGAAATCACAGAAATAGGACGATAATTATTCATGTCGCTTCTATCACCATGTTTGAATATAGGTGTAACTTTGGCCAATTTCCAGTCATCAGGGAATGTGCCGGTAGTTAAACAGCAATTACAATTAATTGAGATATATGGCGAAATAAGGTCAGCACATTCACGAAGAAGTCGAGTTGATAGCTTATCGAGACCAGCCCCTTTAGACTTATTTAGTTTTTTCAGTAGCTTCAAAACCTGTCCATTATCAATAGGGCAGAATTTAAATCTATTGTTAATACCTGAACTGTGATTGCCAGTCAAATCAAGGAAAATGGTGGCCTTCAAAGAATACTGGCAAGCAAAGAAAGGGGGAGGAAGCTGCAGCGGAGGAAAATGGAAGTGATACTGAAAGCGGCCAGGAAAGCGAAAAAAGAGTATGAAAAAATGTCGTGCATGGAGTTTAGTGCCCTCATGCAGAACATTGGCCGGATGGACAGAGAATTGGCAATTGCCTGTGCAGAAACACTTGCAGAGGAGTTTAATTTTAGCTTTTTAGACAGAGAAAACCTTACCTCTGGGATTAAAAGGTTAAGTTCCAATGATAAGATCGATGTTGCTGACATCATCAATTTTTAGTCTGGAGAAGGAACATATTAAAAGTGGCATTTCATCGTGCCGTCAATTCTGTGGCTATCAATTCTCTTTGCCATGAAAACATCAAGCCAGTTCAGAAGGCAGTGACTACTGATCAACTTTATTCTCTGGTTCAAGGTCTCGATCGACTTAAACATTTTTCCATATTGGGCTCGGACGAATCTAATAAGTATAGTATACAACGTTATAAATAACGTTAAGAATCCCATAGTTTTTGAAGAACTTTGCAGCTACGAAATTACAAAGTTTACTAACAATTTTAAGACTTCCATATGGCTATAGTTCTGGGATAAAAAGTTCTTTAGTCGTTGGTGGTTTTGAAGAGTGAACTGTTCGAGTTTTGTCGAGGAACTAGCTTCTGGTGCTGGTACGGTAACTCTGTAGTGCGTTGGACCATCAGATGGCCACTGGGACTGACATGGTGGTAAACATTTTGTCGGGGCCGAAGCCTATTGAGCCCTAACTCTTCCTACACCTTTGCAGCCCCAAGCCCCCGTTTTCAATATCTCGGTTCCTTCGTGATATTACAATTCTAATCGATTGCTTCAATTCATTGATCCGTAAACTTGTCAATAAAGAATTTCCCATTGAATTGGCAAACAAAAATGCCACTGATGATTCTCTCAACGCAAGAAACCAATTTTTACTGTGGCAGTCATTGCAGTTGGAATCGATGAGAATGACAACAAAATATGGGATCAAGGAGACAATGACAAGAGCTAAAATAAAAAACGAAGTTTTCGCAAATCTTCGCTCTTTTTCTGCGATGTTGACCCGTCACATATTGTCAAGTGCTAGATTGCTTGGCCTGGGCGATTGTTTTTGTAAATCTACTCGGGAACGTTTCCTCAAACATAAAAATATTCCCAAATAGGCCAAGGTAGTTGTTATAGGGGGAAACGTCGTGTGCAGATGAACGTCTATTATAACATAAACATCCAGTGGAATCCCAACAATTTTAAGTGATGCAAAAATGGCAGAAAAAGCAATGATTATTGAGTTGCACATGACGACTTTCCTTGGCGTGACCTTATGTAGATATAAATGCGGACAAATAACTGCAATAAAGCGATCCACTGACATCGCTGTCACCAAGAGAATGGAGCTGTTGCCTCCAATGTATCCTAGAATCATGACGATGTTTCCGTCTTTAGGAAGTTCTCCGTTCCCAAATGCGCACAAAAATCGGACCGCGGCTTCCCCAGAGCAAACAGCGATGCCAACATATAAATCCACACCAGTAATGAACACCAGAAATACAGAGAAAGCTTTTCTGAAACAGCGAAGGGGATTCTTGTACAACGCAATCAAGATAAGGACATTTGGAATCGAAATGAAAATTAACATAAAAAGGAAGGAAATTCCAGTTCCTTGGCAAACTGACTTCTCAAACTTGCGCCCCATATGAGCTGATATGACAACCTTGTTGTTAACAAAGCAACTTGACCACCGCGGAAAATATCCTTCCAGAATACGTATATATAAAATGATTGTGGTATTTACGCGATCCTGATGATGTTCGTCTTTGCTTTATTTACTTATTAATTATCAACCCAAAAAATGATTTGAATATTCATTCTATCTTTCGTTTTGAAAGCAATTGCTTAATTTGGATAGAAACGCAATGCAATTTCAACTCGGATTTCGAATCTAGAAAAAATAACCCTTAGAGTGTCAAACCAGAGAGACGTCCATCGCAAAATCAGAGCTACCGTTACTTTTAAGTATACATTATATTTCTGACTTATAACGTGCTTGGTCTAACAACCGCAAAATCCTCGTTGTGGAGAAAACACAACATTTTTTGCACCTGTCATACCTTATATAGAAAGATCATAGCGGAAAACACAATTTTTTTGTCCAAATGACTTCCCAAGGGTCAGTCTAGTTTGTAATTAAGAATATAATTCTTTATGCAAGTTTCAATATTTTTGATCGAGGTAGTTTTTTTTTCTCGTCCTGTTTTCTCAAGTAGTCATTAGAAAACTTTAATAAGATGCAAACAAATAAAGCTATTAACAACTCAGTCCGTCGGGCACAAGAGCAAATTTATTTTAAAAATTAACAGATTTTCTCAGCAAACAATGTTTTAAACAGCCATGAGCATAGAGATTTCTTTGCCAATAGTTGTACGTGACTGAAAGCCAAATGCCGAGTAGTATCTCGAATGATTTCAAATTAGATTAAATTGTAGCTTTGAAGCTTTGGCTTTATCTGGCGACAGCTAGCCAGGTGAGCTTTCTAAACGAATTAAATTGGTGAATAATATAACAAGCATGATATAAAAAGCTGCTTAAAGCCATCTTTTGAATGTGTTTTTAATTGCCAACGAGAATCACTTGGTGCATTTTACCGGGGCCACTTTTGCCTTGGCAACCCACGTTTACACTAGCATGCTTAAGGATCGTTTACATCAACAAGTTTGTCGGGCGATATGAAAATCTATTTTATCGCAAGTATTCTTTAGAGACAAAAAAACGTCTAATGAATAATGTGAAAAGAGAAAATGTTAGGGAATCCCGCATTTTCAACAGTTGAGAATTTTCAAATCTCGCTAACGTAAATATTGCGTGACAAAGGTTATTTGAAACATTGTTTTGTCGCATCACAAGTCTAAGCAGTGATAATTAAGCGCACGCATTTATAATTTTGCTCTTGTATACACTTTTAATTCATTTTTCATGGGCCAAAAAAATATTTTTTAGAAAAATATGCAAACCGATAGTTATCTGGTTGAGCTGCCTGTGATGAGTAGTGAAAATTTCTTTGATGATAACTAAACGTGTCATGTTGTAAACTAATAACGTTGCTTTTTCTTTGCTGGCTCCAATCGCGAATAGTGGTCATTGTCTCTCTGTTTTGCTTAGATTTAAATTTTCTTACGATGTTCTTTCTTTCTTCATTTGAAACTGCTGACGAGCAAAATAAAGAATAAGATATATTTTGTTTTCCATCACTGATACAGTCACTGTAATCATACTCGTGATTAATCAAATCGGACTCCCGCTACGCGTTCGTCCGATTTTGTTAATCGCTCGCAGTTAAACTGTTGCAGGACTCGTGCTAGAACTCTTTAGGTTTGGGTTTCATGTTTTGGCTTCGGGCCCGAAAAGATATCAGAGCTCTCGAGAAAAGGGCTTCTGGTGCGTCCTCGCTCACAAAAGCGCTGTTAAGGCTCACTGACTCATCACGACATAACAAAGGGAGAAAGAACAGGTTCCAATTGGAGTGATGATGCCATTAAAAACCCATTTGGAAATAAATGCAATACAAATTTCGCAACAAATCAAAGACAGTCTGTCATGACTATTATTATATTTTAATGCCAAACATTCCACTTAAAATACTTTTACATGAACAACGAAAGTCCAAATAAAAAAATATGTATGCAACAAAAAATTAATTATATACACATTCTAATGAACGTTTCTTCCGGCAAGAAGTTGGGTGTGCTGTATGCACAGCTTAACCAAGCTGACAGCGGCTCGCTGGGCGGCTTCTGGGATGAGTGCTGGCAGGGTCTCTGGCAATTGGCGGCTCAAGAAGAGAGCATGAAATGGGAGTGACATACACAGATACTGACCCTTAGCCTTCGAATAGATAGCTGGAAAATAGATAAATAAATAAGAGATGGGAACGGAGATGTTAATAAATGTACACCCCGAGGGCCGTTAAGGTGTTTGATGTGAAAACCATGAAATACGCCATAGTTACAGTAAAAAGCAACTTCGCCACTAAAAAGGATTTTGGATACCTTTTCGCAACTTTTCGACATCGTTAAGAGTTTTGAAGTGGCCAATTAAAGTCCAAGAACGTTAGAGGTCAACCTCTTTCCCAGGGTCTTTGATCTTCCCGAGAGGGCGGGAAGACGAGAGACCCTGGGAACGAGCTGGGCTGCGTGAGAGGCACTCACTTCTTGCAATTTAATTGGGCTCTTGAAACAGCAGCCATTGGAAAGTTGGCGACAAGATGTCAAAAAGGATTAAAAAAACCTTTTTCTAGTGGCAACAGAAGGGCACACAATCACAGAACTGATCTAAATATGGTGTAAATAATGAAAGTTTTTCTATTTTTTGTCAATGGTGAACCAGCTAATTCAAAATCAAAACTGGCTGAAGTAAGTGCAGCTTAAGGCTCTAGAAAAGGCAAAGGAGTATGGACAAAATTTAATGTGGTATTTCACTGAAATGGCTTTTTATATTTCTCATTTCTTTGCCCTGTTGTTACAACAGAAACAAATCGTTTTACACCTTAAGAATAAACTAAGCTTACTGTGGCCTCCACAAAATGAAGTTTCACTTCCGTTTATGATAGGAATTCCAGTCCATAATTGCACCCTAATAACTCCTGACAAGTGGCAACATCCTGATCTGGCCATTATTAACAAACGTACCCTGGCCAGACTGAAACCTATACCTCTTTATCTGTTAAGCCACGCAATGGTCTATAATGTATTGCTCCAGAAAACATCCCAAGCCCTACCATGAAAGTGTTTTGGTTTGGGTCCCCGCTCCCTTATACAGAAATCCCAGCTCTCTAGATACTTTCCTTAAAAACCTTCGGCTTTTACAGTCTTTCCCGTAAAACCGTGAACACCAGAAATGTTTATGGAAATTATGTTATTGTGTTACAAAGAAAAAGCCAATCAGGTGTGACAAAACTAAACCGCAAACAGTAACGGTCATTAGTTTGTGGTTTTGAGGTTTGTTCGCGTGTTCTGAACTTTGCTGCGATTGGTTACTACACAATAAACATTCCAGAAATTTTTTCTGGTGTTCACAGTTTTACGGGAAAGACTGTAAGACACCATACCCCTTTTGAGTTTCCAGTGACATTGCGTGGGATGCTGATCGATATTTTTTGAAAGCCACAGAATATACAGTATAGTGTGTTGATAATTACTTACCACTCAAAAATGGATCAGCCTGACAGTTACTTTCAAGAATTGCTTGACAGTCATTATAAGCTCTGGGGAAGACTCTCTTCTCAGTTATTTCAATTGAGTACTTAGTGACCTCTTCATCGTTCTGTGTAGATGCTTTTGCTTTAAAAATCATAATTAAGATGTCTTCTGAAAATGAAAAGAAAGATTTCAGTTAATGGCGAACAAATATAATGATTATTTATAATGCATAAATAACAGGTTTTTAGACAGATGGATGGATTGAACTTCCTTGTTACACCTTTCCCCTGTACGTGGTAAACCCTTTGTATTGCCTATAATTTTTGAAAACTGTTTATTATATAAACTTTCTCTCTTACCCAGTAGCACAGTGAATTCCCTGGCAGAATCCCAAGTTTCTCTATGCACATCAGTCTTCAGGGAATCAAAGTCCTGGAACACTGGGCGAGGAAAAACCCACAGGAAATGAGATGACCCGCTGTCAATGTTGATATTCCCGCTGATGAGCGACCGAGCTGTTTCTGGCTGCGTGATGAACAAAAGTTCCCCAAGCTGTTCAAATGTGTGGTCACTGAATGAAATCTTGTCCTCTGCCATTCGTCCTCGCACATTTTTTAGCAAATCAATCAAGTATTTGTAAATGATAGATTTGCCAGTTCCTAAAACAAATTTATTTGTACAAAATTAAAATAACTTAAAGCAATGAAATTGAAATAAAAGTGCAGTGGAACTATTAACGCAGTATTCCTCTTGTGATAAGAAAAAAAGTAAAACAATGCGCCCTAGTGCATTGTTCAGTTGTATTGCTGGTTATCAAGTGACGACACGGCGACCATGTTGGTGGTCAAGAATAACAGCCTTTCTCCGTTGGGAACTAAATTCTATTTTTATGTCAATCCTTCGAAAAAGATATCTGTTGTTTTGAGGTCGAACATGGCCACCCTGTCACGTGGTTGCAACCCAAGAAAAAGCACGCGAGAATTTTTAAGAACAAAAAAAGACAACTACGGTATTAGTGGCCGACCATTTAACTCTTGAGTGGGGGGTGGGGGGATAATTTCTGGTCAGCAAGTTTTTTTTCTAGCAACCCGGTGGGAAGGATATTTATTCCCTCCTAAATGCTCTGCAGGATATTTTTTCCCTCCTCATTTCTCTGCAAGATTTTTTTCCCTCAAAAAAGTGTCATGTGTTTACATTTACAGAATGTATTTATATTTACATTGTGGTTATTGCAGCAATAGTTCTACAAAGCCTTAAAATGTTGTAAGCTATTTTTCTTTGTCTGATAAAATTTACCTCCATTACTGCTTGTGATAAGCTAACAAGTTTCGATACAGTGCGAGCCAGCAAGCCCGGCAGAAATCCCTGATCCCAATAACAGCAAGCTACCTAAGGAACTGTAGGCTAACTGCAGTGCTAACTAGGCTAGCCAATGTGTAGAGGGGGTAAGTTTCTAAAGAAACTGTGGTGCTGCGTCGGTGGGAAGTATAACAATATAATTTGGTTTTATCAACTGGGTTGATAATGTCAATTGGCCACCGTAAAGAGATTCAAGAGCTGACGTTTCGAGCGTTAGCCCTTCGTCGGAGCGAATCAATGTGTAATTTAGGCTAACCGTAATGGCTTGCATGACTCCTATGACTTGTGACCCTTGTGAACCGAGCAAGCAAGAAATCCCTTATCCCATTATAAGGGCTAACCGCAAGCTACCTACGCTAACTGTAGGCTAACCAGTGTGCTGTTTAGGCTAACCAGAGTGTTATTTAGGCTTATCAGAGTGGCTCACTGGCTTGCAGATTATCCGGAATGGTTGCAGTTTTGCTGGGATTTTGTAAAGCCCCCCAGGAATGATGAAATAGCTTTGCAACATTTTTTTTCTTCCATGCAACAGTGCAAGAAGAGCTTGCAGGAAATTTTTTTCAACCCACCCCCCCCCCCCCCTCCCTCAAGAGTTAAATGGTCGGCCCCTTATGATTTGCTCTTCCTTCAAAAGTTTCATTTGATATC
The DNA here is from genome assembly GCA_947652115.1 of Blastomussa wellsi. Taxonomy (NCBI): domain Eukaryota; kingdom Metazoa; phylum Cnidaria; class Anthozoa; order Scleractinia; family Plerogyridae; genus Blastomussa; species Blastomussa wellsi. The sequence continues at coordinate 21,872,695 of OX393565.1, forward strand.
TTCTTCGAAATTCTGCAGGAGCATTTTTGAAGAAGGCAATATTACGCAATGACTTTACCATAGAATTGACCTGAATTAACCGTATTTTGTAATAAATTTCTAATAATTCTACATTCTATTTTTTAGGGTAGTCCCCTACTCGCTTAGAAAATGTCTAACTGCGTGTTTTAAAAACTGATTCACGTATAGTTAAGCTTAGTTTTCATATGTCGGGAAAATCCCAGACGATCGGGAATGTCACTGTTTCCCGATAATTCCAGACCGACTAATGAAAATTGGAGATCTTTAATATCCCCGGTAGCCTGGGATGGTCGGCGACAAATCGGGAAAATCGGAAGCGTTTCTCCGTTGGTCGGCGATCATATGAAAACTGAAATACCCACTGTCGGGGGCGTTTCTGCGTTTCTGATGGTTTTAGCGCCGTTTTAGCTTGTTACCAATCCTCTAGCTTCTTTTTAATTGCTTGGTTCCAGTCCCAAATTCAGAATGTCGAGAAAATCTGCAACAGGACGTCTGGCGTTTCTCCGATAACTTCGGGATATATCGGTAAAATCCAGGGACAGTCAGGAAACAGTGACATCCCCGATCGTCTAGAATTTTCCCGACACATGAAAACCATTGGGAAAACCAGGCTTTAATGTTAAGAGAACAGTTTAACAACATACCAACAGGGATTCCGATTGCTAACCAAAGAAGTGCTGGTTCTCGCCACATGGTGTTGGGGACTTGTACTTCAGCGTGAGCGAGGGAAAAAGAAAGAACTCCCTGGACACCAGTGAGTACTGCGAGCGGTGGGACGCTAAGTAAACTGCCAACAGCTTTACATCCCTGAGGACAATAATTACAATGTTAAATATTGGCGATAATAAAACGAATGTTTTCCACATGAGCAAATAAAAATACTGGCTAATTGCTCGCGAGCAACGAGTGACTACGTCAGCGAACCAGGACAGCTTTCACATCCGAGTGCACGTGGAGATCGCGTTCAGTGAGAACGATTTGGTGCACGAAAGAATTAGGTGATATTAACAAATAGAAACTTCCAATGCCATCACATAAGCCGGCAACGGAAAGGCGAACCATTTTAAGCGATTTTGCGATAGAAAGCGAAATCATACACAATCGATATGGGAAAAGCGATTTGTTCTTCTCGAAGTGTATTCCGATACTTTCGTAGGAGATTCCAGTCTCAATTTTAACACCCAAACCTACGTGACAGTCAGAGAAGGGACATCTGACGAGTGAAAGTTTCTTCTCGCGCCCGAATTCTCTTCTCTCTCTATAAAGCTATCAAAAATGATTCGGCTTACCTTGCTGATATTTTCCGGCAGCAGGTACCAATCCAATTCGCAATCCCAACATTTACGTAACTGTTCAGTGAGAATTTTGCCGTTTCTAGCAGTCATTGTAAAAGGAGAGAAATGTGACTTAATTTCGTGGTCCGCACTGATCGACCTGTCGAAGTGAAAATGCGTGGAACTAAGATTTGCACACGTTTTTAAACAGAAATTATGCCGAATCCATTGTTTATTTGTGCATTACAGATTAAACGTTAAACGTCACTTAGGTGTGATAAACCGGCACAAGCGAATTCTGTCAGGTTAACAATGGCTGCAAACTGTTGTCTACTGATTCGTATTGTTTATGGAAATTAGAATAGCCGCTTTCTATTTCCCGCCGCGCTCTTTTTCGTTTCACGCTAGACGAACAAAGAAAAAAGGGAGTGGGTGTAGTCTAAAATTAGAGAAAAGTCGTATCAAAACAATCCTTTACAAATGTAATAAGTGTGAAGCCTTGTAGTTCATCAGGCTGGCGCTTAAAGGCCATTTCCAGTCCGTACTGCGCAGTCTCGAGGTTTGTTTACATTTCTGTTTTGAATTCGTTGATACGCTACACTTCGGTAACTGCGTAAATGAAGTTTTTGAGTCCGCCATTGCGGGTCGTTTTGTTTGGGAGTTCGCAATGAGCTGAAACGTCGGTTTGGAATATCGTCGAGGTTCGTCTAATCTTTATTATTGTTTGGCAAGGATATCAGCACCAATCAGTTGTGGGGAAATTGTAATGGTTATGATTAGTACACCAAAATCCTGCAATAAAAAATATAGGTCATCGTCCTTGTTTACAAGAATAACGATGATTTTTCTCGCTCATGAGCAAATCCCTATAGAAAAAGCCGCCATATGTTTCATGTGCGCGCGCGCTACTCGCGCGTAAAATGCTGCGCAGTAAAGATGCGCAGTGCAATACTGAGGAATCACCTTAAGGACGAGCTACGCTGTGTTTTGCTTCCCTGGTTCCCGCCAATTTTGCTTTAGTACCCAGTCACCCAGAGTGAATATCCTCGTGACCATTAAGGGGGGAGACTACAAAACCAACTACAAAACGGTTGCTTTTGAAGACTTTTAATCATCATATCTTGGGTTTCCTTTCGATCCTGGGAGTAGTTTCTTGCCATGCTTGTTCTATTGGAGGCTCACTTCACTTTTGGCAGTTTTGACGATATTTGGAAAATCACGTGACCAGAACACATAAACGCTTAAAACTCGCATAGCTTACATCTTTCTCGGATGAAACTAAAGTTAAACCCACTAAAGCCAATGGTTAGCGTGCATTCAGATGCAAAATCTGTCGTATGGATTTGTGCCGATTCCCATTAGTTAAAAAGCTATGGCGTCATGAAATTTTTGTGACGTCATAACTTTTACAGATTGCAAATTTCAACAAATCCGTTCGACAGACTTTTTGCATCTGAATGCACTATCCGTTGGCTTAATTTGGTTTTATTCGAGAAAGATGTAAGCTGTCAGAGTTTTTAGCGTTTTTGTGTTCTGGTCACATGACTTTCCAAATATGGTCAAAACTGCCAAGAGTTAAAAGCAGCCTCTAATAGAACAAGCATGGCAAAAAACTAATCCCAGGAATGAAAGGGAACCCAGCAGATGATGGTTAGGAGTCGTCTATAGCAACCGTTTTGTAGTTAGAGTTCTCCCCCCTTAACCTGAGAGCATGCCCTCCCTCCAAGGCATTACGCACACTCTCATTGGTAGTAAGGTGTGTTTGGATGAGAGTATGTAAAGACAGTTGTGGATTCGGAAAGTAGTTTGGGAAATTATATTTTTAAAGCATTAGAGGACACATTCCATGTTTACATAGCCTCGTTTAAACATTTGAGGGTCTGGAGAATTCTCTAAAGCTTAATATGCAAACCCACAACAAGGTCTCGGGTTTGGATAACCGTCTCACCTTATGTAAACACGGAACAAAGTCCTCTATGGCATAAATGTTTCCTTCAGACTGGCCATTTTCACCAACACTCGAACACCACAGACACTCGCTGTCGAGGTGTGAACTTGAAAATTTTAACATGGACGAAAAAATTCCTACATGAAAATTGCAAGGTGACGAAGGGTTGAGGGGGAAATAATACTTTGTATCAAAACTATACAGGGTAGTTTAAACTGAAATATTTAAAGTACAGAAAACATCTTTGAAGTTTACAAATTGGGGTACAGGTTTGCAGACCTTTGTACATGTAGGTCACAGCAGAGCCCCACCCATTCTCCTAAAAAATGAGAACCACTGCCACTCCCTGGGGAAAATTCCAAGAATACAGGACAATAAAAGAAAAGGAAATAAATGGTTTCTCTTTCTTCCTCTGCAAAATAAATTTTAGTTATTCCTAACTTTCAGTTACTACCAAGAATACACTTATATAAATGCATTATTTATTTAAGAAGTTCAGGCATATCAAACATTTTACATTACAAGCCATTATACTAATTACTAACACTTGAAAACATTCAAGTTTTACCTAGCCGCATATTGCAGCAGATACAGATGCTATTCTTCTGCTCGTTTTGGCTGTTTTAGCTTTACATAACTAGCTGTTATCTTACAAGGGCTACCAACAGCAGAAAAGAAAACTAAAAGAAATTGAAATAGTTGCTGTAATTCCACCCCAAGATTTGCCACCTCCCTCGATATATGTCAAACACAGATAGCTCTCCTCTAACTTGAGCACCCTCAAAAATAACGCAGAGGCTTTAAAAGCAGTATTTCTTCCAATAATTATTTGAAGTCTCTTGGAAAAACAAAGAGTTTAGTTATGGCACCTTTGAGGGGCTTCAATAAATGGAGGGAGGGGGGAGGCAGGGTGTCTGAACCTCACACCTCCGTACCTTTTACTCTGGGTTCCCACCCCTTTCTAAGAAGTTCCCACCTCTCTGTCTTTCCTATTGCAAAATATCACACAATGTTGTATATTTTTTTCCAATTTCTCCAGGTCCCATCATCTTTGCAATATAACATAACGTTAAGCAGATCATTTCTAACCCCCTGAATGGGATACTAGTCCATCGCAGGGTTACCCAACAGCATCACAGGTGCATCTCATGGAGGGAACTAGGCAGTGACTATTTACAGTATTAACTGTGCTAAATAAATCTAAAAGTCTTTTCATACAATATTTTACCCCAGACAGTTTCCTATGCTTTATTTCAAAAGTCTTGACATTGATCAAAATGTTTTCCCTTCCTTTCTCTATGAACCACTCAGCCAATTAAGAACTTACATGCATTAAAGATTTTAATTTCTTTGCCTTAAACCAATTAGCTGTTGGTTTTCACTCCTTGAAAACCAACAACTAACAGTAATTTATGAGATATACAAAGTTGTAAGTACACCAATTTGCCTATCCAAAAACTTTTAATTTGTATTGTTTTATTCATCTATTCTCTGGAAAGATCTTCCTACTTTCTTTGGTCCAGGAGCAACCATTTTCTTTCGTGCCTCTTGTCGCCCACTTTCTTTGTGATCAAAACCACAGTTATGCTGCTCTGGCAAACGATGTAATTGACAAAAAACATAACCTAAACAAAGCAAAAAATAATTAGTTTCTGAGGAGAATGCGTCATGGAAATAGGCAGGCGGTAGACTTGCTTTATTATACATCGGCTTTATGATAACTTACTCTTGAATTGAGTAATATTTTTCCAACATGAGGCATGGGTTTGATTAACTGGATGAAAATATCCAGTGCTCCAAGTTCAAGTTTTTCAGAAGTCATCTTCCCTTTGTAAAATGGTTACCACTACAAAAATTTTGGTTGCCAAAAGGAGAGCGTTTAAAAAGAGGACACCTTATGTCAGTTTTACATGAAGCACTACTGCTGACCTTGATGAGCCAAATTGAATTCTTTCGAAGAACGTTTTGACGTAGTCATTTTTGTTTGCATTCAAGAGTTGTTTGTTTAGCTGTTCTAATTATCATGAAGAATGGCAAATAAAAGATTAAAGAATCAGGTAAGGAAGATAAACACACAAAAAGTCGATCCTAGTGCAGTATGGTCAAATAATTAAAAGAAATGGAAATCAAATGTGGTTTTCAAAATTAATACTACTGTAAGCAGATTCCCAATAAAATACATCAAGGAATGTAACAAACAGCTCAGCCAAAACTATGATTTACATGCAAATGGAAAGCAGGATGAGCAATTGGATAAAATTATGTGTGGGCAAATTTCTTTGGCTAAGTACTTTTTCTGCATAAAGTTAGTGGCCGACAAGTCCTTTGCACTGCGCTGGTCACCAAAATGGCAACCTGATTGGCAAACTTAGTTGCCAAATTTCGTTTTCACTAGCCATGGCGACCAAAATAGCCACAGCTTTGAGTGCTGACATCCTAGGCCTTAACAAAACCCTCATCGAAAGATAATTTGAGAAAATGGAAGATTCAAGAACTTCAGCAATCAACTGCAAAACTAATAATTATCATTAGGGAAGAATAAATTATACAAATAAACATTTCCATAACTTCAGAAATTCTCGCTCACTCATTCGCATTGGCTAATATTCACAGTCGAAAAATGCATCGAAACACGATGACATATTATGATGCCCAACACCAAATTTGACAATGTGATGAAGAAATTTGAGGAGAATGCATCATGGAAATTGGCAGATGGTAGACTTGCTTTATTATACATCAGCTTGAAGATAACTTTCTCTTGAATTGAGTAATATCTTTCCAGCATGAGGCATGTGTGGCCCCATCAGGAGGAGATATAGAGATCTGGGGCATTCCCTACCAGTTACTTTTTGATAAGAGTGTATGAAACTCTCAAAAATACTGTTTCAAGTGTTTCCGAGACAAGAACAACAGTTTCCCAGGCAAGCTTGGAATTCAATTAATATCAAATTCGATTACAGGACTTACCACAACAGGCTCACGTCTATTTGTTAATTTTAAACTGCCAACAATTTCAGGGGGAGGGGGTACTAAGAAAATACGCTGTCACTGACCTTTAATTTTGACTGTCAAGGTCATTCAAATGTTTGAAGTTTCAGGGATAGAACAGGGACGGCAGAGCCAGGGGGCTGGTGGGCTTCGGGCCCCCCACTTTTTACGACGATGACATTTTTTTATTTTAATATACGGTTCGTATGAAGAAATAATGAAGAAAGGAAAACGTAAATAATAAAAAAAGGAAAAAATAAGTTACTGGCAGATATTACTGTCATTTCAGAGTCATTACATTGTTCAAAGCCTGTCGGAAACTTTTCGTGTTTACCATACACGGGGAGGTTGTGTCAAAACCCAGGTTAGCGCACTAAAGCCGGGATATATCGTGGAAGGCTGAAAAATATGTATCAAGCTTACAAAACTTCCAAAATATTGCTGAAAGCAAGCAAGGTACGTGTCATATTACACTTATCCAGGTTGTCTTTTTTTTAAGAAATATCTCATGGAGAATGTTGAAAATACCATTTCCGAGCCTCTAAAAACTCGTGCCTCCGGCGCTCGTTTTCAAGCCCCCCTCCACCGCACTTTAAAATACGCTCCGCCATCCCTGTACAAAACTTACAATTGTAATTTGGTCGCCTGTAGCAGTATCCCAGCAGAAAAAATGACCTACACTTAAAGGATAATTCTAAATATCAATACTTACTACATCTACAGTTTCCCAGTTCACGCTGGGCAAGTTCAAGCTTCGCATTGCACGTCCAACAGCGCTTTCTTTTCTTCTGAACCGGCACATCCTTTGAGGCATCTTGGTCGTTTCCTGTCTCGTTACTTGACGAATCTTGTCCTTCGCTAGCTTCCTGAGAGCTTTTCCCTTCAGCTGCTGCTGATAAAGTTTCTGTTTTCATACATTTTGAATTGCTTCGCTCGTGTTCAATTTCGCAGTTATTTTCTTGTTCAATGCTCGAGGGTTCCTTTCCAAGGTCTTGCTTGGATTGTTTTAGATTGGAAGTCTGAACTTTAGTTTTATTTATCGACACCGCCGTCTTCTTGTCGTCAGCTTTCTCCTTTCGCTGTAATTCTGAGCAAAACCGGGAAAACGTAAGCTTAAGAGTTCATTTCATTAACATGATTAAGACATATATGCATCGTGTCCTTTCGAAACTTCATGAAATTGTGCCACATATAAGTTTATACGACTAAAACGAAAAATAAGCTATTACTTACCATCCTTGTAACATTTTGAACACAAATTTAAGGTCTGTGGAGATCTAGGCAGAAAAATAAACGGCACATTTTTCACTGTTAACAAAAACAGCAAAAGATTTTCACAAAATGACCTTTACACAAAGATGAACTCAAATGAAAATTATAGCTATTAAATCTAACCCCCAAAATCCGCATGGACATCTTGGTGGTGAGCTTCCAGCGTTGTCCATAACTGAACATGAGTCTTGCAAAACAAATCAAGAATTGATTTGCAGGGAATCAAGTCCCCAATATCCTGCAAAAATTTCTTACTTCCTTCGGATTACATGCATCACATCGATTACCAATGTTTACTCTGTTAGCCAAATATGGTCATACCCTGCTCGATCCAGCCTCTCTGCTTGACACCCCCGCAGAGTTCGCAACCCCGCGCCGCGCGAGCGCTCCAAAAGATATCATGGCTCACTCTCCCTGCTAAAAGTTCATTCGAATTAATTTTTCTTGATAATTCTAAAGAGTAGTAAAGGAGCATTTCAAGTTGTGCTCCGGTATAAACAAGCACAAGGCAATGATTTTGGTAGAATTGACCCGAAAACTACCAAAATTTCCGAGGCACTGCCGCTTTGAATTCCAACCGTCAGCCTCAGGAACTCAGGGGACAGGCGGGACCTAGCCTGGGTGCCAGAGGCTTTTCATGAGCGGTTTCCGGTTTCGGTCACCGTCTTTAAATTTTGTCAGTTGTTTTGACCCGCCGACGCGAAGTTTCTCCCGTGGCGCGAGAAAAACCTCTGGTCTCCAGGGTAGACGGGACCTTGCCACAGCGAAGCTCTGCATTCATGATACTGCAGTCATAGTTATTCAATAAATGTAATAGAAATCTGCAGACAACTGCAACAAACCGATGAGAAGATCTTCGGCGTAACATTTGCGTTTTCCAGTACGGAGTAAACATAAGATCATAGATCATTTTCAGCACTAGATATTAGCGCGTTTTCCTTGGGTATATGTTTGAGGTTATTTCGGTCCTAAACAGGCTAAACAAGAGCCAGTAACAGTGTATTTCATGCTTTAATAGAGGGTCCAAGATAGGCTTTTGCAATCCCACTTCCTGCCACCCTTTTTGGTCCTTATCCCCCCATCCCGCCTCAAAAGAGAGTACAGTCTCCATCCCGAACCCACCTGTTCATAAAACAAGCGTGATTCCATGAATCCCAAACGAATCTATGTGACTCGATTAAAAATATAACACAAACAACGGTGATAAACATTTTAAGAAAATTCATTTTATGAACTTGACGTTCTGTATGCTAGTCAACATACATTTTCAAGTGTAACCGTTAAAACTGGGTAAGCTATTTATACTGTAACAATGGGGGTCTGGAACCTAGGCAGAAAACATCTGTAGTAGAAAACGGTTCAAACGGAAACTGACTGTCAAATGACACAATGGAGAAGCTGTCCTAATAAAGTAAAAGCTTTTCACTGCTGACATTGACATTCAATGCTGGCTGTAACTCCTGAATAAACAAGGTCTCCTTAACCTTACAATGGTAGTCAGTTTTTCCGGACGACAAAATGTCAAAATGGTCCCATTTGATGTTGTGACCAGTTGTTTTAACGTAGTCAGCAATAGCAGAAGAGTGATCAGGATTTTTCTTAGGAGGGGGTGCTCCACTAAGGAATGACGTGACTGACGATTGACGTAAGCAGAATACTAGTTATATTAGAAAGTCGCAGGTCATCCCAGGGTGGGGTGAGCACCCCCTGCACCCTCCCCCTAGATCCGCCCCTGAAAGTGAAGTTAACTTGATGTGTGTATTTTTACGTTTGAGATCAGTCATTTGCACAGGATTAGCTTTGTAGCTATCGATCGTCACCGACACAACATAGTTCACTTATCAACAAAGATCTTGCTCAGTGAGGTCGCATTTTCTTTCAGTTATTGACGTGTTTGATCCCACATCTTGCAATCCCGCCCCTAAAATTTTTAGTATCCCGCATCCCGCCTTGATTTTAAGCCTCATCCCGCATCTCGCGAAACCTATTTTGGATAACTCCTAAAACAGTAAAAACGTAACTATACTAGGTGTAAAAGGTGAAAGCAATCTACATCTAAAGCAGTAATGCACGTCTAGACAGAATTTCTGACTCTTCTCTTGATAGAAGGTAACAAAAGGGACTGTAGTATTGAACCCAAATTTTATTTTCAAAAGTTCAGTTACAAAAGACATCTGCACACTGAACTGTGCTCAGCACTTGATTACAATTCAGACTTGCGTTCTATTTTTAGCAGCTCAACCTCAAATATCAGAGTTGCTCCACCTGCAAAGAAATGAGAGTGTTACAGTCAGCACATCACATACCCGGGGGGACTCCCATATGAAACAGACAGGGGATGCTCTCCAGAAATTGTGAATTAAAACCCTAAAGAAAACCAATATAGGCGTGGCTGAAGCTTTTTTAACGTATAGAAGATACCAAACAACTAAATATAAAATTTATGTTTCTATATTTCCTTGCTTTCAACTCTAAAAATAGTCTCCTAACGCAGCCGTTATTAGGGGATTGCGTTAGTGGGGACGAGTGGTAACGCAATCCCCTAATAACGCCTGCGTAGGAGGCTACTCTAAACAAGACCTTGACGGCTAAAAATGTTAGTGTTTTCATTCCTGGAACACCCTAAGTAAGGTCAAACATCCAAACTTTACACCCCAAGGGGGGACAACAAGCATCCCTGTCTCTTTCAAATGGGAATTCCCCCTCCCCACGAAATCACTTGCAATAAACTGCTAGGTGGTGTCACAAGGTACCCATGAAAGGAAATCTTATGGTAAATAAATGACCATGAACAAGAAGCTTGAAAAGGCAAAAGAGCACCGCAGTGGTACTCCATCCAGTAAATACAGAAGCTTCTTATGCCCACCCATAAAGTACATACACCAGATGATTGTGTCTGATTGGAGTGGACCAGGGTCACGGCTTACCAATGCCAGGATAAGCTTCGGCCTAATGGTCGAACACTGACTTTTCCTGCCAGAAACTGGGTTTACCTCAGCGTAAAAACCTGTGACTTTTTTTCTTTGTTTTTGAGCTACTGTTTTTCTGTTCTATATTGTTTGAAGGTTCTTTGTTGTCTTGTTTGTTCTTTGTGTTACACAGGTTTCTAAACCGAGGATGAGCCCAGAAACTACCATTCAAAACAAAGATGTCATTGTCATCAATCTTACCTGGAATTTTAGGAGGTGCACCTCTCGGACCATAACCTGCAAAATTGTTATTTTAACATCGATATGTTAAAAATACCCAGTAACAGTGAGCAAAATCAGAAACCAACTTTTTTCAGGCAGACGGCATATTGAGGGTGGAGATATGACAAGATGACACAGAATTAGCCAAGTAATAAAATGTCCTGGTTTAGCTTTTTGTAAAGTTGCACAATAATTCACAGACAATGGAGAGAGCATAAATTTTGTAAACTGCATGCTTCACTTCACAATTGGCCATTTTCTAAATGAGAAGGGACTGGGTACAAATATATTTTTTTCTTGGTACGAATATTTAATATAGATTGAAGTGAAAATGGGGCATGTCACCTAAAAGAGCATCCAAAATTAGTAAATTTACCAAATCTGATGGTTATCAGTTTAAATGCAAAGGCATGGTACACTTTTAAAATAAGAGAGCTTAGTATGGATTGGAGGACGCCTGTCCCTCCAATCCATACTAAGTGTACCGTCTAATATCGGCAAGACCACAACGACAAACCAATGAATGGTGCCGGATCTTTGTAGACCTGGATCAGTTAAAATCAAAAGATGCTATGCAAAAAACGGTAGACTGATCCCCACCGAGTAGAGAAAAAATTAAAACAGAAATGAACAATATATTGTACTTGCTTTTATGCAATTTCATTTCTGTTTTAATTTTTTTCTCTTCGCCGTGGGGATCAGTCTACCGTTTTTTGCATAAGTGTACCGTGCCTTTGGGTTTAAACCAATAACCGTCAAATTTGGTAAATTTGCTAATTTTTGGATGCAATTTCAGATCACATGCCCCATTTTTTCAATTCAATCGACATTGAATGTTTGTACCAAAGAGAAATATGTTCGTACCCAGTCCCCTGCTCGTTTAGAAAATGGCTAATGGAAATGTGCCCAGTGACAGACCCGAAACCCCCTCCCCCTGAAACAATATTGAAGTATTGTTGCAGGGTTGGATGGATAGAAATCAGCAATGCATTAGGGAGGGGACATCGAGACAATTTTCCTCTTTAATCAAAAAGATGAAGTGCCCCAAGACATTTGCACAGGATTGTAGACAAAGAGCCACCTTAGTGGAAGCACTGATATTTGTAAAATGACTCACCAAGATCTGATGGAATAACAAGCTTCCTCTTTTCTCCCTCACACATACTAACAAGACAAAAATGGTTTAAATAACCAACAAGGAAACTTCAAAAACAAATTATTTATTAGTGAATTTAGACTGGCAAGCCCGCCCAAGACCTGTGTTCCTCAACATGCTGTTCTTGGTCGAGCAGACACATTTAACATGTTTCTCACTACCAAGAGCAGCAGTGTTAGGTTAATGAGAAAAACCTTGGGAAATATGCTTTACGTTTACCTCCATAACTCAAACACCTCAAAACGCAACCCTTTTTTCAAATTCCGTTGAAGGTTAATAAGCTGGACTCCAGATTGGATGCTACATTGTGTCCTTGGGCAAGACACTTTACTTACACAGTGCCTCTCTCCACTTAGGTATATGAATGGGTACTGGTGCAATAACTAATGCTGGGGATGGACTAGCATCCCATCCAGGGGGAAGTAGAAATATTCCTAGCTGATTAATGCTGCAGAAACCGGGATAAGCCCCAGCAATATAGGCCACTTTTGGCACAAAGCCTTACCTGTGTAATTTAAGTAAATTTTCTCAGTTTCGTACATATTGTAACGTTGCTGTATATTTCATACTGTATTTGCAAATTTCCAAATATGGCCACAATGACTAATCATTAAAGTGAAACATGGCCAATTTATGCTTAAAATTTGCTGTCATTTTATTGACCATAAGAACTGCTTGCAATTATCAATAAACACAACCTGCAGTAACCTTAAAAGGCCCTAGTCAGCTGCACTTTTTTTATTGTTTACATGTGAGAATTTTAGTATTATATTTTATGCAGATCGTGTCAAAACAAAAGAAATCCCCTGAGAAACCTGCTAAGGGTAATTTAAACACTTCTAGTAACAAGTTCCTGCAGCAATTCAATACAATTGCGCTTCACTATTCACAATTTCCAAAATTTCTATGCCATCACAAATGGCAGAGGCTGACTAGGGCCCTTAAAATATTTGAGCCTTATGAACTTACTTCAAAAGACCTTGATCCCATCCTGTAAGAAAGAAAAAGCAGTCACTCAGTTTGACATATGGTAATTCACATCGTGGTTGGATGAACACAAAAGGAAACAACAAAGAGGATGGAGTCTGGCATGCATTACCTTCAACAGAGGCATAGCTAGCCTGTAGGCCTTTTAATTTATTCCTGAGCTCATTTTTTCACATTATATTTATTAATAAATTGTTCAAAAAACTGCACAATATATAATTAGGCAGATCTTAATTAAGGTGGTGGAGCTACATTTAATTAAAAGGTATAAAATAATATTGTTGTGTCAAATAACTTTGGGCTGATAAAATCCAAAAAGTATAAATTTTAAGGAATTCAAAAAGTATATTAAATGCCAGTATAAACATTTTCATACAGGGGGAACATATCCCTTGATGCACAGTGCAAGGAAAATATGGATTAATTTCCAGGTTGCTGTTAGAGCCATATATCAAGTGCTAGCCCAAAAGCTTTTCTCGATGGCATTACACCTCAACTTCTGGCACAAAATTCCAACAGATTTATTTTGCTAATTGCATGAGCTAAAGAAAATCCATCAACCCAGGGTTAACTACAGTCAAATGCTGAAAACAAGAAAAGTACTGGAAACTTGAGATAACTAAGGTTTTAATTTTCACTGTTGAAAGTTTGATATTTTACCAGTTTCCTGTCGATTTACTAAAAAAACTTCTGAATATTTGAAAATGCCGAAATTTGAACTTGTCAATGCCATTGTCAAAGGTGATTTGGTCGCCGACCGGTTAGCTCAGCTGGTGGAGTGCCAGACTACCGTGCGGGAGGTCTCGGGTTCGAGTCCCAGATTGGACCAACACTCAGGGTCTTAAAATAACTGAGAAGAACGTGCTGCCTTTGTAATTACATCTGCAAATGGTTAGATGTTCTAGTCTTCCCGGATAAGGACGATAAAACCGTAGGTCCCGTCTCCTGCATCTTCAATGTCACGGGTCAGCAGGAGACATTAAAGAACCCACACACTAATCGTAAAGAGTAGGGCACGGAGTTCCCGGTGCTGTGGTTTGGTCTGTTTGCATAATGTTCTCATGGGTTGGGTGGGTTGGGTGAGGTCATGAATGGACTGATAGCGGCTGCCATAGGCGCCTTGCGGCTTGCCATAGGCGAAATGTAAAGTGCATTGGAACATGTCTATGGAAGTGCGCTATATAAATCCATTACCATTACCATTTCAAAATCAAAGACACTTGTTTATTTGAAAACAAAAACGACTCAGCCCTTTCTTACCTTCAATTCATCACAAATGAAATCCCCCAAAAGGAAAGAGACGTTTGACGGTGGCGGAAGCCCTGGGTTATCAGACAGGACGTTCTTTTGCACACTGTAATCACCTCTATTGGAATCTCATTTAGAGGTTGATTACATACACCTATATCATTCAGTGCCCATTTGTGGGAGGTGTGGTGGCCCTACACGATTTGTGTGCTGGACTCTATATCAAAAGGTCCGGGTTTGAGCCTCGACTGGCACTTATGTCTAGGATTAAATGCAGGTATTGTTCAAGTACTACATTATGTCTGACTGGGTTATTTTCAATTTTCATAGTACTTCATATTTGACAGCATTAAGTGTATTTTAGTGAACTTTTATCAATGATGGCGCTTTGTGATGCTTGTCATAAAGACCTTGCATCTCATCATTGGTCAATCCGGTACATGTCTGTCGATTGGGACACTGCATTGTGTTCTTGGGCAAGACAATTTACTCTCATAGTGCCTCGTGGCGAATTTAATTCTGGGGGTAACTCTACAATGGACTAGCATCCCATCTAGGGGAGAGAAGAAAAACTCCTATTAACTTTATGCTAAGGAAACCGGGATAAGCGACAGACTGATGGGACACTAGGCTCCAGCGCATACTTTACCTTACACCCTTTGCAAAGTATGAAACTGCTGTGAAAAAGGAAGGAAAATCACTTCATAATCACAGAAACAATGAATGCAATAATAAAACATTGATCAGCCTAAAGTCATGTGATCCATAATGACTAACCTTTAATCACTTGTCCTACTCCTAAGGTAAAGACAAGTGGATCTCCACGAGAAACACTGCTATCAAACTCTGTGCCATTATCCAGAGTCCCCTGAAAATAATAATAATTGAACCTTGTGTAAGCAAACACCCTTAGGACCTTTGCAACTCTCTTTTGCCATTAGTAGCTCTTTGATTGAGAAATAAAATAGAGAAAACCTCTACTTTCATATAGTGCAGTACGTATAGGTAATCACATGAGGCAAAGTACTATTAAGGATTAATTGCATGAGAGTTTTCAAAATTTTCCGCTTTGCGACTCGGGCAATTTTGGAAAATTTTGAAAACTCAAGTGCAATTAATCCTTAATAGTACGAGGTCTCATGGGATTACTTGTTTATCAATAAAGGGCAAAATTTATACGAAGGAAAATCACGCGCGCAGTCTATTTTTATCTGGGAAGCCTGTTTAGCGCTACGGCAATTAACGGATTAGCCAATCATTAACAGGTAATCATGCCCTCTCTTGATTACTAAAAATGCCCTCGATTAAGAAAAAATGCCCTCTCTCTCAACCAATCAGCGCTCAGTAATTTATCGATATAATTTATTGATAATACATGTAATCATCACCTTGATTCAATGTTATATGCAAACTACTCCACTCCAGTATCAGAACACCAATTCTCCTCACCCACTTCCATGCATTTTCTATTGTAATTGTAGTTAGCTCCTCACATGAGAATTTGGTGATACATCATTTCCTTATTCTCATTGCTACTATATTCAACAATGTATTTATAATGTAAAGGATATGAAATATTTCATATATAATATATATTAAACCTTACACCCCATTTGTGGCTTCATAGCTCAGTTGGTACAGCATCGCACCAGTATTTCGCAGAGGTAACGGGTTGGAATCCCGTTGAAGCCCGGAATTTTTTCACGCTTCTTTATTCCAATTGCGTAAATTGGAAGTTCACTGCAATGATCATTTCTCACTTTCAATGTATTCATACTTAAGTTTGCTAATTGGACAGAATAATACACTTGAGGCACTTTTTCTTCCCAACAAGGAGACAGCATTCAGATAGCTGTTTGGAACAGCCTGCCATAAAGATTTTTCCCCAGTGGCTCCTCACTTTCAATTTGACTAACTCTTTTTTTGCCTGTTTCAACATTCCCTCGCCCCAACTAACTCCCTCTGGATCTCCAAGGATGAGACTAAATAGAAGTTGCCTTGAGCTTTGTGTGAACGTGAAAACATTTTGTTATTATTCATGTAAAGGCCAAACGTGTTTACATGATTTGATTTGCATAGGGGTAATTATTGTAATTATTAAACTTTAAATAACTGAGATACTACGCATGCAAAATTTAGACATTGTTAGCCTCAAGACAATACTGGCCAGCAGTCGTCCCCATTAACACGGCACGGGGCAACTTTTGAGCTTCTTAGCAGGGGCATCTCATGACCTGCTAACGCAACTGCTTGCTTGCTGGTCTTCACAAAGGGTCATTTTCGATTGCTTGCAGATCTTTTTCCTTTCCCACTCCACCCTCCCATTGGAGAGTATTGGGGTCTTGGTAATTAGTATTCCTGAGACTGGGTCAGTGTGACGGTGCCTTTGGTGGTGGCCGCTTGCAGGTTTGGTTGCCATGGATACCTCCTTCCTGATGTCAGATTTGTTGGCCCGACTCCACCAACCTTTAAGGCACCAGCTCCCAAGCTCATCTATCGGTAATGAGTTTAACTGTGTTTACATAGCCTCATCTCAACACTCGAGGATTTGGGAGGAATTCAATTCTCGAAAGTTATGCAAACCCGCGACTTCGTCTTGGGTTTGCATAACTGACTCGAACTCTCCCAAACCCCCTCGTGCTTAGATGAGGCTATGTAAACACGGATAAAGTACTCTATTGCTTAAAAATTGTATAAAAGTACAAGTACAACAAAAACCGCATAATTTGTTCACGTGTCAAACAACTTCAAAGATGTCAATAGAGCATGTTCAACAACACAAAAATATTCACTGATTATCAGATATTCTCACTCACAATGTAATGCATGTGGAGAGTATCTCCACTCTTGGATCTTGTCTGGCAGTTTGCGACTCGCTTCTTCACACCGATCTGCAACTTCTTTGTGTCTTTCTTGTCTGCCGCGAGCGCGTGATTACACAAGATTAAAATCGTGAGCACAGCTAAAATTTCACACAAAACACGCATTCTAAAAACTAGGCAAACAAGTTCTTTGCTAAGATTAAAATGGACGGAGGAGAGATTAACGGAAAAAGCTAGAATTAGAATAGACCAAAGAAACAGTTACACGACACGCAAAAAATGATCAGGCCATCAGAAATCAGGCGGGGTGACCTGGGTACTAGTATAATTTCGTAGTTTTGTCAAGAGGGGAGTGGGGAGTGAATATGTTGTTTCTTCAGCGTAAAGTAGTCTCTGCCCCAAAAAATTATTTCTAGAGTTAAAAGGTTTGATATCCACGTTTTTAAGTTCGCTTCTGGCTGCCTGTTTTCATATCATACTGCCTTCAAAACACACGAAATGCAGTCTCAGACATCCTAATTTTCAAAATTAGGCATGCCTCCGGACCTTGTAGAGGCTCGCGCCTCAGGCGTGCGCTCGGTCCGTCTCCTCATTGGATCGCACCCTCCCGGTAAAACCTGCCTACTGGCCGGGCCTCAACATAACACATTTTGTTTGCAAGCGTCAAAAATCATCAGTTGCGTTTGAAGCGTCAACCGTTTATACCATTGTATCTAGGGACTATTTTGTTAAATATTTTCAAGCGGAAAGGAAAGGCACCAGCTTCCTCCAGCCCCTTCCCTCCCGTCAACTTGGCTCACGCGTTTCAGCACCCCCCTCCCCACCTCCGCCACTAAAAATCCTTCTGCGCGGGCATTGGTACACACTGTCACGAGTAGCACTTCAAAAGCGGAAGAGCCTGAAGACGTATTTACACCAATGGAAACCTACTGACTAAACGTGATCCAGCTTTGTAAAAAATTACTATGCCAGTGTTCTGAAACTATGAAAGGGGTGATATCATAAGGAGCTATGTTGTTACTAGTAACGATCCAAATATTGCTGAATGCCTCCTTAATATTATAAATGACAACTCTGTTAGAGGAGATTAGTCACCATATATGAAGTCAAGTTTGGTAATGCATAAAACTGCCTTTAAATCAAAGAAAAACTTGAAGTACCCAGGTGTACAAATGGGTACCGGCGAATTTACTGCTAGGGGTAACCCTGCGATGGACTAGCATCCCATCCAGGGGGGATTCATGCTACAGAAACCGGGATGAGCTCCGGCATGATGGCAGACTGGCCGGGCTTACCTTACCTAGCTGAGAAGAAGCAAGGATGGCTTGGAATGAGGAAGATTGAGAAAGATTTTAATTCCGTAACAGAACTCCTCCATTGCTGACAAGAATCTAAAAATCTTTACCATTACAAGAAATATAATTTATCTATATTATCGCAGTTAGAGGTCAAATAAGACACCTTCGCATTTTGCCTCGTGATATGGAAGAGTACATTTTTCTTATTGATACATGACAAATGTACTTAGACAGGAAATGGTGCTGGGTGAAATGGTTTTTCAACTTAATTTTTATTTAATCGGTGATTTTTGGCTCCGTAGCGTTCAAATTAATTACTCGTCTATGGAAACCAAGGGTTAAATCAATTAGTTACAAACTTAACTCTATTAATTTTATCTAATAATGATTATGTATATGTAACTAAAACTAAGAGACGGAAGCTTCTAGAACTAGAATCTATGAATTTTAAAAAATAATTACTTTAGTCTGCGTAGGAGACTAGCACCTCATATGAACATATTTTTTCATTCGTTCTCCTTAACAATAGACTTCTTTGTTATCAGGGCTAGAGTCTTTGTTTAGGTGTGTTCTCTATTGTTTCAACGACCAATGGTATTACCGCTTCAATGAGGTGCTGCTTGCCCACTTTCATGAGTATCAAAAAAAACTAATTGCTTTTCTTAGAAGGTGTTTTCATTTGCGAAATCGGAAAATAAGTAATTTTGCCTTAGCGAACTGTTTGATTAAAACTGGTGGCGTAAAAAGAGAAAGTAAAATTTACGATACTTATTTCTACTAAAAATGTATCAGCTTTCGTAATATATATGTATATATATAACGGCTTTACGTATCCTGCCATTCATAGGGGCATCAACAAAATATTATCCCGGAGTGTTGCTCGAGTGCGTCCGGATTCAATGATATCTTCTCCCTAAAAAAGGAAACAAATTCTAAGTTGCAACAGCAACCAAAACAACAGTAGATTATTTAACGTTTATCACTGCTAATACAGGATTTAGACTCGATTTCCAATCGTTTTGTGAGCTCTTGTAGCCGGCAGAGGATGCATGCCCGGAGTCTCAAAAAGGTATAAGATTATAATGAAACATTTTCCGCATGGTGATTAAAGTTTGCCCATGACGAAGAAAAAAATTAGGGGTCAGGAAGGGTTACTGAGGACGTGCGCTGGAATAATTTTTTATACACAGTTTGTTTCTCGTAGTGCTTTTCCAGTTAATGAACCCATAACTGCACCATGACCTGTCAGTGAATTGTATGCACGACCCCGTTTTGACCAGCCCATGTCGTAGGACACAGAAAGTGGCAAAAGACCATCACCATCCACAACACCACCGCTTTCCTTTACCAATGTGCATTCTGTATCCAACATCATTTTGCATGATGCTTTCGCCACCCCTTCTGCTATCTTCCCAATCTCTCGCTCTCTCGTCTTGAATGTTTTTCTTGTCATGTTTGGTATATCAAGAGCTGTTAGGATAGAGCTCACATGTGAAAACCCAATGCCATTGTCAATTGCAGCTAATGCTACTCTGGAGTTGGTATCAAATGCTTTGGGTCCCCTGGAACCTGCTCGGTGTTGAGTACTGGTTGAAATGATGTTTGTCTGCGAACAAATAGTGCATTTGATGGCAAAAGTACTTGAAATACCAAACTTCTTTTCTTCTGTTATATTGGACAGTGGACCTGTAAAGAGGTACACATCTAGCTTGTAAAAAAATTATTAGTATAATCAAACTATTTAAACAATAGAGTGTTTGTATCAAAGAACTATGGGCTATCGTTCACCAATAAATTGTCTTCTGTGTGCCTCAGTATTCAAAAACGAGCATCTTGAATTTCCTTTAACTTTTTAGGATTAAAGCCAAATTCTGAAATGTTAAAATTAACGTGAGACAAAACAAGAACAAGACACCAACTAAATGCAAAAACCCAGTGTGGATTTTTTTTGTCTGTGGATATGTAGAGCTTCGCAGACTATCACGTGATCAATCAGAGAAAATTTAGTGGTGAACTATAAGATGTATTTATACAAGTAGTATTTAGCACTGCATGCTGTATAATTTGGAAATAATTGGATTGGAGAAGCATGTTACCTATTGTCCTATTAACTACATTATGAACATCTGATAGCATCCTAAATTACATGAATATTGCAAATGTTTCACCCTACAAACTTGTTTAATTTTTCTTGACATCTGATTAGTTGAAGGAAGGTATCCCAATTGTTTTTATTCAAATTGGACAGTTAAAGCAAAAAAACTGACCAATTTATTTTAAATTTGGACAGCTGGTAAAACTAAGAAAAAACATATCTGTTAGCTTTTAATTTTGACTGACCAAATTGGACTCACTCGGTCCTATTACCATTATTCATTCCTTTTTTCAAACTTTGTTTGGGCAATTTTTCTGATCAAGTGCTTAATTTTACAAATCACCTTTACATTTTTCTAGCTGCTACAAGTGGAAAAAACTTGTTAACATATCAACCTTTAATGCTCTTGACAAATAAGTTGGATAAAATGTATTTTTATTTTTTCAGTTGTTTTGAGAGGATGTGCCAATTTCTGTCTCACTCTTTTTACCCTTTACTCTTTTTACTTTTTAATTAATTTTTTTCACGTTTTTTTCGCTATTAACACATTTTTTTAACTAAAGAAATGTGAAAATGCTTTTAGGTCGTAGTCACCTAGCTAGAAGTGCTGCAAAAATATATACCTTTGGCACAGAACTGGCATTCATTAAGATCTTTTTGAAGTTTCCCAATGTCACAAATTCTGTAGCCTGTCAAGGATACTGGAGGAGGTGGACTTTTCTTGTTCTTGTTGGGCAAACGTCTTGTGTTATAAGTCTAAGACAGTATTGATCAACATGTAATTAAAACTGTCGAAACTGTGCATCAGTTGATTTATTGTTCAGGAGAACCTAGGTAAAGAACCTACACCTGTAGTTGTTTTCTCTAAGTGTATTGCTAGCATCATTTTAAGGCTTGAAATCATCACAGCGGAACGTTTCTGTGTTATTACTGCAGTGAACATATTGTATCACTAGTCAAAAGGGTAAAGGTAAGAAAGCACACACTATTTTTAATGCTGCTGTACGACAACACAAAGTTGTTTGTATGTGCATGTACTTGTGGCACTTCACTCGGTATCCTACAAGACTACAAATAGCTGTTGGTTACAAGTTATTTTTTTCAAAAATAAGTGGCCTAAATGGTAAAGTTACTCACCTTTACAATTTCTTGTCTGGCGTTTTTTCGCGGAATTGTTTTTCGAGAGGTTCATTCTCCTTCCTTGCGCGCATTGAACTCATTTTATCGGTGATTTTTCGCTTTCTCTCCAAACGCGATTTCATAAGGAAATCACCCTCCTCCTTCCCGGCAGCATGAGCTACCTTGAGACTGGAAAAGCCAAAGACCAGAGCAGTGAAAGCGGAAAGAAGCCAGAGGGAATCAAAGGAACCGGATGGATGCTCAAACTGAACATTTTTTCTCCATTTAAATTTACCAACAAAAACAACGGGAAAATTTTCCTTGCGGACGCCATGTTTATTGCTTCTAAAGGGTTTTCCTTGCCATATGCGATCGCATGAAGTCTACACCCTAGTTGTCA
This sequence comes from Blastomussa wellsi, assembly GCA_947652115.1. Lineage (NCBI taxonomy): Eukaryota > Metazoa > Cnidaria > Anthozoa > Scleractinia > Plerogyridae > Blastomussa > Blastomussa wellsi. The sequence goes on from OX393565.1 coordinate 21,894,517, forward strand.
GTGTCTTTTCAGCTCCACGTCAGGTGGACACCTCCCTAAAGCGAGCTTTGGTACTGGTCTGCAGTAGCGTACCTTGAAATGTTGAAAATTCAGGAGTCAGAGATCTCGATGGTGAGAAAACGATAACTGTTAAAAAAGTGACAAAAGACGTGGTGAAGATGGTAAACCTTATTTCAAGGTAGCAGGGGCGATGAACGTCATCATCGAGACAGGAGTGGTTCTAAATTGGCTCTTATCGCTGGATAACCGTCGAGGTTGGTTTTTGTCACGCGAAGATAGTAAACAAAAGTTATCACCAAAACTGCTTGCAATAGTTAAACTTCTTTCCTACCTCTCTTCCGCACTGGACAGCAAAAACTGTGAGCTTCAATTCGAAGAAAAATTTCCAAGGCCGCCAAGTCTTTCATGTGATTCGTGCATGTTTTTGAATAGCCTGAATAGCAGACGTCGCGCGTATCGACGCGCCAGAGGAAGATGTCTGAACTTCAGGCTTGTTTCTGCCTGAAATGAGTCTTTTGGTGTATATCAACCAATTTTCACACAAGGCCTTTCTGTTTCGGGGAATCTCGGCCAAGCTATTTAATAAGTCTATAAAACTTCAAATTGATTCAGTTGGCGTTCAAATATCTTACCATTTGTCCATTTGTTTTCTCCAATTTAACACAAAACGAACGTGACCTGGCGTTAAATTCAAATAACTGAGGCTCTTTTAGAGTAGGTATACATCACGTCTGAATTTTAAAGCAGGCCATGTCGCAATTTAAAATGGTCCGGAAGTTGCTGTTCCAAAAGATTTCGTATTACCATGTACGTCACAGTCCGTACAGAGCAGGCTGGTATTGAAAATGCAGAAAAACGAGAGAATATCAACATTTTGGCATTTTTTAACGAAACCCCTGAATATTTAAGGTTAAGATTTATACTAGAGGTAGATTGTCTTATGTTTCCACTTTCATAATTTTGCTTCCAATTTTTGCTATAAGCTCGTAAGTTCGCACGTTTGGAGTAAAATTATGCCATCGATGTATCATGGCCGCGGTAGACACGTGATGTATGGGGAAATTATCATGCACCCATTATGTAGCCAACATATATGGAGGAAGTGAGCGAGTGAGCGCAGCGAACATTCCCACCTTTGCTACGAAATGCGCGCTTTATTACATATCCATAGCAACGGTGATAACAGGGATGTATAAATCGCTTTAGACTACATAACAGATTATATGGGTTAGGGTGAAGGTAAGGTTTCAGATAGATTATATAATACTATATTGGGGACGTAATAACCTCGAGAAATCGTGACGTCATGCGCGTGCGCAGTGCGCTTTTCCGCGGTGTCGGGCATTCACGTCCCCAGGGCCCGCGCCATTCAAAGACTTGGTACTGTGAAATGGATCAAATCGTTTTAAATAAATCTGTTTCTGCGATGGCAGTGATCTCGTATCACTGTTTTTTGACCTTCAAGAAGCCTGCAGTGCTGGAGAAATATTTAGCATCTTCCGCTTTTTTCTCCACTGCCTGGGGACTAACAATCTCTAGTCCCTGGAGAGGAGTGAAGGCAACACTTGACGCTGTTCCTGAAACAGCTCTACGAACTGTTGTCTGACCACCCATCACTTGAGACTGCTGAAGACTCCGCTGCAAAAGGAGCATCAATCAATTCAAGTCAGACCATGATTTCACTAACCAAAACAAATAATATATTTTAACTAATTACCGGCAAACAGCAAAATTGCTGCTCATAGCAGCATGCAGGATATGAACCTAGTAAATGGGGTTAGCTCGCCAAGAGTTCTCTGTAGCTTAGTTGGTTAGAGCATCAAACCGGTTTCTGGCGAGTCATGGATTTGCGCCCTGTTGGCTCAATAATTTTTTTTCTCCACGCTCGTCATAATTGAACATTTCATCTTTATCAGTTGTTCCCCGAGCTGAAAATTGACCATCTTCCACAATTGTCAACAACACTTTACTCTCACAGTGCCTCTCTTCACCCAGGTGTATAAATGGGTACCAGTGAATTTACTGCTGGGGGGTAACCCTGCGATGGACTAGCATCCCATCCAGGGGGGAGTAGAAATACCCTCTGCAGGGGGTTCATTAAGAGCCAGGCACCAGGCAAATTGACCGGCCGCGAACAAGACTTAGCCATGACTTTGCCCGGCTGTTTTTGTCTTTTCTACTTCCTTTCTTTTATAAGAAAAACTAAAAATGCCCGGCTGAAAAAACTGTACTGGCCTCCTGCACAAAAACGTAATGAAAACCCTGTCTCTGTTGCTTCATGCTCCGGCCTGATGGGCCACTAGGCCCAAATGCAGACTTAACCTTTACATTTGCCACACTGATGTTGTTTTGACAATGCCAGCTATGCCATACTATGTGAATAATATATGAACCTAGTAAAGTGGCATTGCTTGCTTTCATCTTTATCATAAGTTTCTTTGTTGGTAGCTTTCATCACGGAAAAGGCCTCAGAAAAACATTTACCACTTGTTTGTCTTTTAGGATTTCAGCATGGTCATACACATTACATGGTAGTTCTGTTCTCTCCTGGTCTCAATTGTCATCACTGGTCTCCTTTTACAAAGATACCTGACGTTTTCACTAGCCAACATATCAAGTGAAAGCACAAAGCCTAATAGCCAAAATGATCTGTTTTCTTTGACAACTGTTAGTCTTAAACCCAGACTTTCCAAAAGTGGACCAGATTATTTGCAAAATATACACTGTACATACCTGAAGACGTTTCGAGATGGAAACTTGAGTCTTCTTGTCGACAGCGGGTGTTCGAACGCGGCCAGTGTTTTCCTTTCTTCCCATGGTTCCCACAGAGAAACCCAAGTCTGTCTGGTACACATCCTCACCAATCTGACCAAACTCTAATCTGTTTGCTTGTCTCCTCATCTCAGTCACAGCAAATTTCTCTTTCATTTTCCGCACCCTGCGGCCGCCTCTCTTCTTACGAGGAGCATCATCCGGCCTTGGCAAGGCTTTAGCTTCTTTAAGAGGTGGTGGTTCCAACCACTTGTCAAACTTCCCTTCAATATTCTCCCTGAGTTGTTGCCCCACGGACCCATCTGCACTCTCATGGAAACTGTCGACCCTTGCAGCAAGGGAGCACTTTGATGACACAACTCTGGCAGCTTTCTTTCTTAAATCAACAGGCAAGTCCTGAAAAAAGATTTGCAGACAAAAACTTTCAATAATTTTCAAACTGTACAGTACTTACATAGTTTGCTGGACTCCAGAGAAAACAATGTAACTTTCAGCCCCATTGGGGGTCATTGCACTGTGATCCAGCAATGGTACTAACAAAGTGTTGGGGTAACCTGACAGAAACCTGGGATGGACTAACATCCCATCCAGGGGGAGTAGAAATACTCATACATATAACAGTTTGATGCTACAGAAACCACATATAGTTGCTGGCAGCCATGACACTTGTGTGACATGGTGACAAAATTCTGCCACAGCAACAAAGATTTTCCCAAAAATTCATCATGCCACATAAGGCTTATTGTTGAAGTGACTTGTCCCTGTGTCTCGTCACAAATGGAGTGAATTGTTGCAGAGTCCTGCTGTTGCAGCTTTCTGCTCAGTGTGTCCTGGTCTACAGTAAAATCTTCACAAGACAACTTCTGGGTAAAGCAGCTAGCAGTCATACATGTACATACCTGTAGAAACTCACTGAAGTAAATGTGTCCTGTGTGTGGCATAATGGCTGCACTAGAAAATCCGGACAATGTTTTCTTCTGGGAACCCAACAAAAGCACATTACAAGCTGGCATTTTAGACAAGCTTGTTAGTCCCCCAGCTGCTCCCATGAGCTTAGCAGCAGTTGACGCTCCAACAATAACTGACAGATTGGGAGCAATAAATGTCATTCTAGATTCAACATACTGAAAGATCTTAAATTTGGCATCCAGCAAATCGCTAACAGTTTTACAAGCTTCCATGAGACGTTCTACTTCATCTTCTTCAAGCTTTTCACCCTGTGTAGTTGAAGCTGTAACGCTAACGACCATCTTGGTGGCTGGTGGGAGCACGTCTGTTAAATCAACTTTGGATGCTTCAAGATCATTCCCCAACAGTTCAACAGTGCGGATATAGTCCATCGCATTAGGAACCAGCGATTCCAACTCTGGAAAACGTTTTACGTAAATATCTCGGAGATATTTGTGAATGATGTTGATTTCGCTATCGATTTCAGCTGTTAGATTATTAGCTTCCACAATTAGTTGATACTCTGGGTCCACTTCTACGGGACCAAACACCCGATCGCGAGTTTGATTGCCGAACCGTTCGATCCCGGAAAGAACGTCATTTAACTGTTTGCTATCTTTTAGCTTAGCAACACTTTTGACCGATTTTGAATCCGTGTCCAAATCGCTTGTTGTTTCCATGGCCTCTTCGATTCCATCTTCATTGTCTCTAAAATCCACATCGCCTTCCTCGGCGGCCTCTTCCAAATCTGCCAAAAGTTCATCTGCGAGAGACATTCTGCAACACTTGGACTATAAAAGAACAACTCTGACTTATTCTAAGGCGTAATTAACGTATATGTATACGAACACAAAAAAACCGGCTTTCGACTTGTTGAACGCAAAAACTGAACGCAAAGGAAACGTCGGATGGAGTGGTTACCAAGCAGATCATTGAAGCCCATGCGCTGTGCGGAAGACGCGCCAGCATTCTTATTGACATCGACGCTCTGAAACGTTTTCTTCGATTCTTCAAGTTTCTGAAAGGGAGACTCTGCAATCGTAAAATATCGTGGAAGAAAAATGGCATCCTTGTAAGGAACATCTTAGTTTTTATTGTTTTAGGCCATTATATTTGTGTGCTGACGTATTTTTGTAATCTGACTGGTGAATGCTGCAAAGTTTCGAGTCGAAGTTGTAGTTGTCATTAATCGGTTTGTTTTACCCTGTCAATTTTGGCTTAACACTTTTTCTCCGTAGAATTGGCAAGCCGAAGGGCGAGATGACTCCGGAGGAGCTCGCTCAAAGAGAGCAAGAAGAATTCAACACAGGTCCCTTATCCGTCTTAACGCAATCTGTAAAGAACAACACTCAAGTTCTTATCAACTGTCGAAACAACAAGAAGCTGCTCGCCAGGGTGAAAGCGTTCGACAGGCATTGTAACATGGTTTTGGAGAATGTTAAAGAAATGTGGACTGAAACACCTAAGTCAGGAAAAGGGAAAAAGGCAAAGCCAGTTAACAAGGACAGGTACATCGCCAAGATGTTTCTCAGGGGAGATTCCGTAATCTTGGTTTTAAGAAATCCGATGGCAACTGCCGCAAAGTAAACAGTGTAAGCTTATAGCTTATCATCTTCGAGCGTAAAATCGTACTTCGATGTCAGTTGACTATTTTGCAGCTTCTTAGTTGGCGCAGAGTCGCACACATGCACTACGGCAGCTACCATCTCCTAGGATCTTTTCAAAAGTGTTTTATATACATAATTATAAATAAGTCTGTATTAAAATAATGTGCGAGACTACCTATGTGCATTCCGTGTTCATCCCAGCTCGTAGATAATCCAGGGTTTAAAAAGTCAAGGGTCAGGTTCTTGATCAAACTCTCTCTGACATAACCTGCATAAAAAAATGATGCAACCTGGGACATAATTATGCTGTATCCAGACGTTACTGACTGTTCGGTGCTTGCAACTTAACTGCATGAGAGTTTGATTGGGTTTGATCTCGGAACTATTCAAACTTGAACACAATTGAAAAAAACTAAAATTCAGAACTCAATCAAACCCAATTGAATGTAATCAAACATTCAATTGCGAAATTTTTTGAGACTTTGATTGTGTTCAAATCCCAAACCCAATTGAACTTTATCACGTGATTGGGTTTGATTATTGTAAGACGATTTTTGATTTATGACAAAATTTTTTAATTCGAAAGTTGTCACAGCAGTGCACAGCTAAAACCTGTCACGTGACCTTTGTGACATCAAGTTGTATCTGTATATCTTGACATTTTAATGTTTTCAGTCTTGAAACACTGCTAAGCAAGCCCAGTTATTCACCTGTGTCTTTTCAAACAGCTGAGTACTGTGCAAATGTTATGTCACTTGGTGGAAAAGTTGTCCCAGTCCCCGAAAAAATTTTAGCTCGCTCACTAGTGTTTGCCAAGTACTCGATAAACCAAAACTGAAGCAGCTTGGAACACTATTACTGCTAAAAAGCAAACTCCTACCCTGATGTCACTAACCGCTAGTAGCAGGAAGCTCAATTGATTCCCAAGAGATTGTTTGGGATACTCAAGGGTTAGGATCTGGGATTTTTGAAGAGAAGCAGAGATTCTGGAATAACAATACTTTGTACATCCTTATTTTCTGGACACATGAATGTAAGACTTAGGATGTACAGGTATTGTTATTCAAATACAGGCACCATTTATGCCAAGGTCTATGGAAAATTAAAACCCCTGGTATTACAGGATAGAGGGGCAAAATTTTACTTGCATAGCGGGGCTGAAGAAGAACGCTCTAATTTTTTTCAGATCATGATGTACACAGTGTGTCAAGAAAAATGTTTCATCTCAGACAACATGCGTGTTCTCTAAAATAAATTCGTGCGACATCTACACCACACCATTCACAAATAATAAAACTCTAACATTCACTTATTGTTTATTTCAAACAAATGTACATCTTTTATTATTATTTCTTGTTCCGATTTTAATGCAACAGGTTTCATTAATAGACCAATTTCGATATTTTAATATTCAGCCTAAAACAATAGACATCACTGCGAGGCTCCGGGGAATAAATCCCACAAACTCTATAATTTATACCCCGGAGCCTCGTACTGAGGTCTATTGTTTTAGGTCGAATTTTAAAATATCGAAATTGGTCTATTTTTTGACACTAACAATATTTTAAATATGGTGATATCTGCTTGTTTATGTTAATTGATACTTTATATCAATTAATATCCAGCTAGATAAATTTTTAATTTAAGTGCTAGAATATTTAAGATGATTTCTGCAGAACAGTCGAGCAATAATGGCAAAAATGAAGTTACCAAAAAAATCTCGTAGCATGATGGTAATATTTTAACTAAAGGTAAGAAGATCTTATCAAGACTTAAGCTCTCAAGCTGACCCCGCAAGAGAAAATTGAACTTGAAGTTATCCATATTTCAATTAAAAGGGACCTTTCGCGTTAGTTGCAAACACAATAACATACGCTTTGAGGTTTGACATTAAATTTCTCAAGAATGCGTGGGGATTTAATCGCGGGGTCACCTAGAGGAATGAATTACAGTGAGATGTTTTAAATAGTATTCAGAAAGTTACCGTGGACTGTTGTGAGTAGATATTTGGTAAATAATTTTTGCACTTATTGTTCCAACTTTGAGTGGAATCCGTCTTAAACTGCTATATACAGGAGTATGTAATTTGATCTTTTATAAAAACTATTTTTGTTATATTTTTTATGTTATAAAAAATAACGAGTGCATATTTCTGTAACCTGTCACAATCCTAAGGTGGCAGTGACAGCGCTGCTCACAAACATGTTTAGAAAAAAAATCCAAAAATTATATTGAACTATATTTTTTAAAGGGTGCAATAAATACCCTTGTCGTCAATACAAAAATAGTGTTGATAATGTACACACAGTCAGGATCCAAACTGCCAGCAATTTTGCAAGGAAAACAGCAAACATTGGACAGTGTGAGCTATCTTATTGGAGACAGTCTAGTAACATTACTCAAGGGCAATTGGACAAACACAGGGTCTCTAAGTTTCTGTAGAATTTAGTGACCCCACCCTAGCACATTGCAAGTTACCTCCCACCCCTTTAAACCCATTTATACTTGGAGTTGGGGATAGGCTCTCACCGATAGTCAATTGTCAGAGCAAGACAGGACTTACAGTGTCGTGCACTAACCAATATTTGGTCTCGTGATGTATTTTGCCTTGTTTCTCACTAATATTTTTGTTTAAAATTAAGTTTCTTTGCAGCAGAATCGTCTAAACACCATGGCTTGGACTCCACTCCTAGCTTCTTAACCCCTTCCTCTGATTGGTCGTTATACAATTAACCCATCAAATTGTTAGACTAGTGTTTTTCTGATTTTCTTAAAATTTAACAACGAATGTCACTTTGTGACTCAAGACACTGTGTTTTTAGTTTGACTTTGCCTTCTGCCCCCAGAAGGCTTTTAAGCTCTAGAAATTCTAGTTAGCTTTATAATTTACTTTAAAACGTTCGCTTTTGAACCAACCTCTTGCAGCTTGGAATTATTTGAAGGAGCTACATCATCGTTTGTGTACTTTGAAAAATTTAGCCTAAGTTTGGTTCATCTCCATCCTTGTTCCCTTTTGGTTTAGTATCACTCCTTTGGTGTTTTTCTTCTTTAGCAAACTATTATTTTCAAATTTTAAGGGTAATTTAGGTTGTCAAACAAACAACTCAAAATATCGTGATGTAGCTCCTTTAAAATTACATTTGACTTTCCAAGGAGTGGATGTGGAGATGGATATTTCCTGAAACCTCTTACAAAAAATTATTTGTTTTAAATACCAACTAGAAACCACCCATTTCTACAAATCCCACCATCCCTCCTACATAAACTACCAGCTGATCATTATACACTATCATCCTTGAGGGTTTCTTTGTTGAAAGTGACAACGCCTTCATCTCCAACTGTGCTGTAAGCTGGGTTTGTGTACATCATTTCTCCTCCTGCATAGTTCACTTCCTCTACACCATCAAATCCAAACCCTTAGAAAAAAATTAATAATTTTATAACTCTCTCTGAACAGACACCTCTATGAGATGGACACCTAATGTTAGTCCCTGTGCACCATCATTCAGCAATATTACTATTAACCTAAATTCCAAGTCTCTTTTAGCTGTATATCTCTATAAGCTTTTCCCTGGGAAAATTTGAAATTCACTGGTAAGTTGGTTCATCCATGAAGACAGCTTTTTCAATGATTAAAAATTAATGCAAACATCTTAGCTTCACTTGTCCCCAACTGCCGAGAACCAGCTTCAAAAGAGCTGGAAAAGCTGCTTTGGGTTGAAAACAATTCTTTGTCGCACATATTGTATTTTGATGCGGCTATGCCATACACAGTCAACTCTCTCTTACCAGACACCTCTACGAGACGGACACCTGGTGTTGGACCCATCCGTTTCTCAGTCATTTTACTGTAACCAAACTCTCTACAAGACGGATAACAGCCACTTTGAAATCGTCAACGGACACTTGTGAGGTGCTGAATGTGACCGCAAATTATGATTTTGGGAAGAAAAATTCTTGAATTACTAAGTATGTGACTTTTTTGAACACCAGACGTTTAATTGCCAGCTCTTTTCTTGTCAGCGGAATACATACAGTACAAGTTATAGGTGACAACCGAATTGTATTGTAATCTAAAACAGTTATTTTCTTGCTTTCTTAGCTGAAAATTTCAGGGGTCATGTTACATTGACTCTATATAAGCCGGACACCTCTCTAAGATGGACAGCTGAGGCCGGTCCCGATGGTGTCCGTCTTAGAGTTGACTGTGTGTTGCAAATGACAGATATGACCTGATTTGGGAAAAGGGGGTTTAAGGTGACACATGCTTTTTAGCGTTTAAACGAAAATGAGTTTAAACACCATTTAAACACTGTTAAAGACCTGTCCCTTGAGGACATGTGATATATCCCCCTCATGGCAGGCTCACCCATGTGACAAGGGTAATAAATTATATCACATATCCCCAAGGGACGGGTCAATAATCCGCACATATTTCTTCTGGATGGGATGCTAGTCCATTGCAGGGTTCCCAGCGCCATGGCATTAAATTTGTCGATACCTAGTTATATGTGAAGAGAGACACTACAAAAATAAAGAGTCTAGCCCAATTTTATAATGTAAGATCATAACAATTGGAACACAAACCACCTGAGCTGGATCAGCACACTATCCATAACTTGGCCCTGCATTTTGTCAGCAAAAGGTATAAAATGTAGCAAGTGCCATCCTTTTATACTGAAACTTTTTGTTTATAGCGCCTTTCAATAACACACAAACACTGCTCATGTCGACAATTACGTTTTTCGCTGCTGTCAATCGTCAAGCGGACCTCTCAGGAAACAGAAGTTCACTTCAACTGGGTCAAAAGGTCACGTCAGTCAGTTGTGATTTTTGGACTTCAATCTGTTTTGTTTGTTTCCGATTTTCAAGGTTCATTGGCTGTCACCATAATTACGATTAACAGCAGCGAAAAATGGAATTGTTGGTTAGTTTGCATGTTACTGAAAAGCACAATAAAATAACTTGTCAACTTATTTAAGAAGCAACATACTTTCAGCTTTGGGCTTTGCAGATTTCCTTCTCATGTAGAACCACATGGCTACAGCTCCTGCAACTACACCCAGGACGGAAAATGCCACTGCAATGCCAATATTCCTGTCCCTAACAGCTGGACCAAGAAAAAAATTGAATGTTTTAGATTGCTTTAACATGATTTCAAACACACAGTGAAATTTCAAAAATCAGCCTCTACCCATCCATAAAAGCAAGCCCCAAATTTCAAACAAACTCTCACAAAAAATAGTTTGTGCAATCAAATACAACTGAACATTTATTTGCGGATTTATGACTTGATTCATTTAGTTCAGAAATCAAACTAAATCCTCTCACACAATCTTTGGTCTGACTGTGCTTGATTGTCGAACTAATCAAACCCAATCATTTGACTGAGTTCGATTAAGTTAAACGAAATTCACTTACTGAACAGAATCATAAGTGATGTCAGATATTTTATTTGTAATGATCTGGCAAATTATCAAGGACTTTTCAAGCTCTTATAACCATTGAAAAACATCTGCAACTAAATTCAAGATCAAGTTTACAACTCACCTTTTTCTTTATCCTTTTTTTCTTGCTCCCGCTGCTTTGCCTCTTCTAATGAAAAATAATTATGAACAACTTTTAATTACTTTGTACAGTTTAATAGATCCAGCAGCAACATGTGACAATTTTATTATTTAACAATAATGATCCATGCTTTAGTAAATGGGAGGCGCAGCGACCTAATGGTTAGTACACTGGACTCCGGATGAGATGGTCCGGGTTCAAGCCTCGGCCGGGTCACTCTGCTGTGTTCTTAGGCAAGACACTTTACTCTCACAGTGCCTCTCTTCACCCAGGTGTATAGATGGGTACCGGCAAATTTACTGCTGCGGGGTAACCCTGCGATGGACTAGCATCCCATCCAGGGGGGAGTAGAAATACTCCCAGTCACTTTATGCTAAGGAAACCGGGATAAGCTCCAGCAGTATGGGCCACTAGGCTTGACGCAGACTTTACCTTTTTGCCTTTAGTAAATACATTAGAGTAAACTTGTTGCTTGTGCAAAACAGCGGAACGTGTCTTTCACGGAAAAGAGATGAAATGAAACGTGCAACAATAAAAATGAAAACAGCACCATAAAATGAAAAGAAGTTATGGCGGGGATAACCCCTCATAGAGAACAACTCTAGCTTCGAGTGCTCTCTAAACTTCCCATGTGCACCGTAGCTCGATAGTGCACAGCTATACAAAGCATGAACATGAACCAATTGTTTTAGAACACTTCCAGTGGAAAGTATATCAAAACCCACACTAAAACTTGCATGAGGAAGACTTTGTAACAAAGAAATTTTCTCACACTACCAGTGTGCACTATTGGCTTTTGAGCTTATTTATGTATACTGAATTTGATTGCTTGGCTCTGCTAGCTATGTTGTAAAATATGCAATCTGTCACTGTCTTTTTTAGGGAAAACAACTTTTACACTTATTACTAGATTTACCTTCTAATCTTTGTAGTTGTTTCACGGTCGTGTTTGTTTGGCATTTATCACCTTTCAGAAACAAACAAATACTATTAATGCATATATTTCAACCACAAAGCTGAACAGAATACAAAATAACATTGAGATAAAACCATTAAACTGTTACCTTCAAAGCCTTTGAAACAAGTACAAAAGGTGCTTTGTGTTTCTTTGTTGCATTCACAAGTTCCCTGGTCACACCCACAAACATCCTCGTCACTATTACGTGTAACTGCAAGACCAACATTGAAAAAAAAGTCAATTCTCCACTAACAGCCACCTCTATATTAAGCCCACTTCCTTCTCCCCCCTGCATGCATTGCAGACCTGAAATATGCGCGCCAACACTGAAATGGCCCTTTGCAGACATTGTGTGCCAAAAATAGTGGTGTACACACTTGGTACTATAATATATCCTAGAACACAGCACCTCAGCAGAATGGGAAGGAAATCAACTTGTCTATAATGCTCAGGGGTTTCAAAACAAGGTGGCGACTGCCGGAGTTCCACCGGCTACTTGACTATTATGCCGCCGGCTACTCTGGTTATAGCAATCAGCTTGTGACCAAAAAGTTCAAGGATAACAGCCGCCTACTCTTCTAGTCTATGATGTAATATATCAAACACGAGAGACAGTGTTTCATCGGGATATCCAAACACCGAGAAGAGAGTTGAAAATACGACGCGCAGCGGAGTATTTTTAATGAACTTCGAGGTGTTTGGATAGCCCATGAAACACTGTCTGGAGTGTTTGATATATCTTCTCAATCGAAACAAAAACCAAGGAGTAAACGGAGAAATAAAATCGTCAAAATCTATGCTAATTAAGATCGGGTATCAAAACCTCCTTCACGGTTATGATTTTCTTTGTTTCAACTCGATGAATTATTAATGAGTTTGAGAAGCCTACTTCAAAACATTTTGAAACCACTGAATGCTACTATAATAAACCTGCAATATGTGCAAAGGCTACAGCTATATAGCTCTCTGCACTCATTGCATGTCTATAATGCCAGTATGATAGACCTGCAATATACACAAAGTGCTACAGCCACAAAACGCTCTGTACACATTGCATACCTATAATGCCAGTATGATAGACCTGCAACATGTGCAAAGTGCTACAGCCACAAAATGCTCTGTACACATTGCATGCCTATAATGCCAGTATGATAGACCTGCAACATGTGCAAAGTGCTACAGCCACAAAGCTCTCTGCACTCATTGCATGTCTATAACGCCAGTATGATAGACCTGCAATATACACAAAGTGCTACAGCCTCAAAACGCTCTGTACACATTGCATACCTATAATGCCAGTATGATAGACCTGCAACATGTGCAAAGTGCTACAGCCACAAAGCTCTCTGTACACATTGCATACCAATAATGCCAGTATAGACCTGCAATGTTTAAAAAGTGCTACAGCCACAAAACGCTCTGTACACATTGCATGCTTATAATGCCAGTATGATAGACCTGCAACATGTGCAAAGTGCTACACCCACAAAACGCTCTGTACACATTGCATGCCTATAATGCCAGTATGATAGACCTGCAACATGTGCAAAGTGCTACAGCCACAAAACACTCTGTCCACATTGCACGCCTATAATGCCAGTATGATAGACCTGCAATATACACAAAGTGCTACAGCCACAAAGCTCTCTGTACACATTGCATGCCTATAATGCCAGTATGATAGACCTGCAATATACACAAAGTGCTACAGCCACAAAGCTCTCTGTACAAATTGCATGCCTATAATTCCAGTATGATAGACCTGCTTTGCATGCAGAGAGCTACAGCTAAATAGCTCTTTGCAATGTGCCAAAAATATTGGTGTACACACTTGGGACTATAGCAACGTAGTTTTGAGTGCACATTACACGCCTGTAATATATACTTCACAGCACCACAACAGAATGGGAAGGAAATCAACTTACACTGCTCACAGTTTCTTCCGCTCCAACCTGGACAACATTCGCATTTGAAGTCATTGATTTTGTCAATGCACTTTCCTCCATGCTTACACAAAGAAGGACTACAATCATCAATATCTGTAAAGAAACATAATTTTTGCCAAATGAAATTCCTTATTGACTTTAATTGAATTTTAGTGTCCTTAATTTTTCACAATTAACCTTATAATGTGAAATTGGCAGTTGTCACAAAGCCCTTCGGAACCTCTTATTTCATTGGATCTTGTTAGCACGAAGCTCTGTTGTTTTAGGGCTAGGGGGTCCATTGTCACTATTGTTTGTTATCATTTTTTCACCCAATCCTATGACACATTCCGAAGAGCTTCATGGCGACTTGCAATTTGCATGACATCTTGGAACATTTTGGAAAGGCAATGTTTTGGGAATTTAATTTGTAGTTTCGGAGAATTAACTACACATTTATGGCAAGTCTTCATTCTTTTGACAGATGTTGTTCACTTCCCTTTAATCTCAGGTATTTCAATCAACACTGAAAATGAAAGATGAAGGCAGCTCTTGCCTACTCAAATCTCATCAAACTTTCAGTGTTCCTGGTCAGTATAAAATTCATTGCATCCTTGCAGTTTAAATTTACCTTTGAATTGAAATTTGCTGGCAGTTTCTTGGTATTGTGGATGGTGCAACCACCAAATGATGTAAAACAAAGGACTCAGAAGAAGACACCCAAACGATTCCCAGGGCTCGAAATTGCGACCGATACGGTCGCCAATGTGACTAAAATTTCATCCACGGCAACTAAAAGTTCAGGTTTAGTCGCTGAAATGGCGACTGGATTTCTTCGTGTTGGCATTGTATAATGGCCTTTTCTCAAACATTGTCTTATAGCGAAAGATGTCAAATTTAGAAAAGACAATCCATCTTTTTGCTTTGCTGAAAAAGATTCTCTTGCATCACCTGCTATCGCATCGTAAAAACTTTCAAGTTTGAAATCGCCCTATAATTCATTGCAAACCCTTGTGTACGTAATTTATGTCTAGGAATTGTGTCTCTTGTAATGCATGGCTATCCGCCATGTTAATTCCTTCGAAGATTCTTCAGCTTCATTGTTTGCATTTGCATTAGCATACATTAGCTACAAAGTTAGTAGCCCAGAATTTTGCTTTTCTTTTCAAATGGAGTTCTTCAGTCGATAAAATTCCTACAAATGATGTTTTGAATTACTCCCCATTTGATTTTTTAATCTGGCAACTAAAAATTTGAATTTGGCGACTAAAATTTACCACTCATTCGCCGAATGGCGACTAAAGAATCTTTTTAATTTCGATCCCTGATTCCCAAACAAGGTCACATTAGCTATGATAAACCATTTTTTTTTTCATATCAGTTTGATTTTTTCAATGTCTGATAATCATTCTTATAATCTAAAACAAAGGGAAATTTAAAAAAATGGTTTAAAAATTTTAAATTAAAGATAATTTTATAGCACTCTCGCTAGTTTTAAATCCGGCTCCAGCAGTTTCTGTTCTTGCTTTGAATAATTTAAATTCAAACACACGGCATTCATGGAGAGCAGGTATTTTTCTTGTTTTCACTTGTTATTATTTCTGTTATTGATATGTTCAACTATACGTATTTTGTGATTTAGTCTAATTAGCAATGTAATTGATGCACATTAGAATATACTTTTACCCTAATGTTTTTATCTGTGCATAAATAAAGTTAAATAAATAACAAGCACACACAAAGGATAGTGTGTGAAAGGTGTTGAACAAAAGTGTGCAAATGCCCCAATTATCAGTTGGCATGCTATAACCATGTCCCATCACAGTGCGAGTGGAAACGTGCATGAAGTAGCCTCCAATGTTATTTATATGTTTGCACAGCAAAACATAAGGTCTTAAGACACTGAGCTGACAATATTTTATATAAATTATTAGTTTAATATCACCCTAAACAGGGATCAACATTTCAAGGGTTTTGCAGCCATTCATCAGGTCCAACAGGCAACATGATTATTATAGTTAGCAGCTAGAATCCTCTGCAAACATTGTGTTCCAATTAATGTCATTGGTGGAGAGCAACACTGATACGTTTTCTATGAGCAAGATAAGTTCTTAGCTTTGCAAAAGAAATCTGACCCCGAGACAGTAATGAAAAAATCTTGAGGCTGTGAGACCTGTGAAATTTTACTGAAATTCTGTGAGACATGTGTTTTGAAGGACCATTTGCCATCCCTAGATAAAAGTACTTACTTATCATACACTCTGGGTCTGTGAATCCTTTTGGGCAGACACATTTGTAGCTTCCCAATGTGTTGATGCATTTATGTCCTGCCGAGCATTTGGCCTCACCTGTTCCACATTCATCGATATCTACAAAAATAACACATATTGTTCTCTAAACTGATTAGCTCAAACCTCCAATGAGATCATTTCCATTAATTTCTACTTCATTTCCAACTAGACATGGTTTAAATGACATCTGTACAGTTTGAGTTCTCCAGTAGTTTTAGATTCTTGTAGATTGCAGCAATAATAATTGAAAGGTCTGATAACAGAGCTACTTTGTTTTAACATTTTCATTCTGAAAAAGTTGACGTGTGTGACAACAGCTGTTTTTAAATTGAATTTCACGCTGCTTTCAGAGAAATGTTCACAAGCTTGACAAAACTCAATAAAATACAGATCTGAAGAGTCAAAAGATGTATGCATCATGTTTAAATGAAAGTACTGTTGGCTCATAACTGTCACATTTCTGCATTTGTGTTCATTCTTTCAACAGCAATAAACAATAAAGTGACATTATAAAGATGAACATTAACAGGGCTAGTAACAAACCTTGGCCTTGTTCACATCTGTCACCAGAAAAGCCTGTTATGCAGTTACAGGTGTAAGATCGATCTCCATCAACACAAGTGCCTCCATTGCGACTACAGAATAAAAAGGGTATTACACAAAAACTCTATTAATAGGGCAGGCATATATACATATATGTCGAGAGGCTATACAGAATACTAATATCTCTTTAACACCCAGCTAGTGTGAGGGGGCTGCGGGGAGCTTATTTCAAACCACATATCAATTAGGGTAAATAAAAGAGAGATGCTTTTTAAAGTTTTACGGTTGTTTAGTAACACATTTTCAAATACTATCCTCTTACTAACCGAGCGCGAGGGCCGTGCTGGGGAATATTGGCTTGAGGTCGTGGAAGTGCGCTCAGTCCGTACAAAAACGACAGAGGGCCAATATTCCCCAGTACGGCTCGAGCAAGCTACAGGTTAGTAAGTAGTTTATTGTATGGTAATTGGATCATGCATGCTTGTTAAAAACTGACACACTTTTGGTGAGGTTCTGCACCATAATATGACGTGTTTGGATGTTGCAAAGAACTCTGAAAAGAACATTTTTTAAATAACAGTATTTATATACGTTTTCTTTCCGCAATTCCAGTTGCTCATTTTAAATTATCCAACTTTAGAAAAAAATATGCGGCTAAGGATTGTTTCTATGGAAATGGTCCGCATGGCAAATCCCTACCAAGAACATAGTTCTCTCCATTGCTGCATTTGCTGCAAAATATCTTCCAACACTCAAAGAGAAATTTTGTATCTCCATGTGGCCATGAAATATGCTCTATTACTTCAAGTCAAAAATGAAAATTCGTCAATCCTGATTTCACTTACCACGAGTCTGCTTTACAGTCATCGATTCCTAAATCACGTAAACACAAGAGACAAATGATTAATACTGGTAAGTTAACAGAAGAGCTTCTTGACTACAGAGGTGCGGTGGCTTATTGATTAGTTCATTGGCGCCCGTTTCTCGAAGGTCCCGTAAAGTTTTCGCACCCGGAAAGCCAAAGCAAAATCTCAAAACTTATGATTATACAGAGCTGTTTTATTATTATCTGAACAGTGGTTCCCTTCATGCAAAGTTTCAGGCCTATACACTTTTCTGCTTTTCAGATACATCAAACTAAAGATGGCTTTACGGACTCGAAAAGTTTTCGGGCCTTTCGATAAACAGACCCCTGGACTCCAGATCGAATGACCTGAGTTTGAGCCTCAGCCGGCCTGGACACTGTGTTGTGTTCTTGGGCAAGACACTTCAAATACTCTCCTAGTGCCTCTCTTCAGTCAGGTGTATAAATGGGTACCAGTGATTTTATTGCTGGGGGCCAGTAACCCTGCAATGGACTAGCATCGCATCCAGGGAGGAGAAAAACCACTCCTAGTCACTTAATGCTACAGAAACTGGGATAAGCTGCAGTGGTATGGGCCACTGGGCTCAACGTAGATTTTACCCTCACTTTCTTTATTACAGATCTAGCGCAGTTAACTACCAAGGGATCACTCAAGACAGCATATGGAGGCAAACAATATTATTTCAAGGAATGCCTGCTTTGAAAAAAATCAATAATTATTGTGTTTGCATATAACTATTGCCAGGCCCATACCAGGTAGTAGATTCTTAAATCCCTTTAAACTAAGGTGAAAAGAGAAAGAGTTTGATTTCTTTGAAATTCTGATACTATACAAACTGGCTGGTTTTTTTTGGTATGTTGCTAGTTCCCAAACTTACTTGTATCACAAAGTTCTCCCGTAAAATCACTTTTACAAAGACACTTGTATCCACCAGGCAAGTTCAGACAAACTGAATTATTACCACATAATGAGTTTTGACACTCGTTTATATCTAAATGAGAGAAGAAGCAACAAAAAGTCAGTTTTATTTAAACACAGACTTTCCAACGAAAGGGTTGTAAAAAGGACAGAAGCCGACCTTGTGCAAAACAAAAGCCCCTCCATCAAATTACATGTAAGTACTATAGGCCACATCGACACTACACTAACCTCGCGTCGACCTCACATCAACCTTACATCAGCCCCACATTGACCCCACATCATAGAAGCAATTTTTATGCATCCGAGATAACAATTGTAACTCACTCAAAACACAACTTATCTGCCCATCGAAGTAGAAAAGTTTTTCAAACTTTTTTGGTTTTGGCAAATACGAAATGCTTAATTTATCATTGAGCTCATCGCATCACATCGAGGATTATAACGCCATTGTTCCAAAACAATAATGTCCACAGTAGGTAATTTATGCAAAG
The DNA here is from genome assembly GCA_947652115.1 of Blastomussa wellsi. NCBI lineage: Eukaryota > Metazoa > Cnidaria > Anthozoa > Scleractinia > Plerogyridae > Blastomussa > Blastomussa wellsi. Next base: position 21,913,407 of record OX393565.1, read on the forward strand.
AGAACTTTGATGGGACCTTGCATAATTAATGACTGAATGGTTCAGTAATTTCGAGTAGTTGTGCAATACTCCAGTTAAAACTGGCCAAGGATGACACAAAAAACGAAGATAATGAGAATCTGTCAGCCTGTGACATCATTAATCCTAAACTAGCTGAAAACCAGTTGTTTAAATAAAGAACATGAAAACCCTGTCAAATCAGTTATCCAAACCTATGATGTCACCTACGTTAATGAACTCAGCACGCCCTATACAACTGCACTGGCATCAAAAGAAGAGTAGGTCAAGATACAGGCCACATGATTTGGCTATTTCTGAAGTTTAGTCACAAGATTCTCACCTATTTCACACCTTTCTCCTGTGAACCCTTCTTCACAGCTGCAAGTAAAATTCTCTCCCATATCTGTGCAGTTACCGTTTAAACAAGGATTGGGATTTTCACACCATGACGAGTCTGCACATTACAACAAAAAAGTTATTAATGAACATAAAAGAAAAGTGTGCACTTAGATCAGAACAACAATGACAGCAGTCAGTGTAGCAAAGAGCTGCTTTAAAATTTGAAGTAGCATGCTGCTAGCCCCCCCCCCTCGCGTACGCCTATGTTAGCATTTGTACATTAAGCCAGATAATAATAGTTTGACATTGTTCAATCACTACTTACTTGACTGACAGTAAATTCCTTTTAGTCCTGGGGGGCAGGTACACTCATATCCATTGAGCTTATCCACACATGTGGAGTTTGATTGGCAGGAATTATTCTGACAGTCATCAATATCTGACAACAAACAGATTATGTGAACTAACTAAAAGGCTAAGGTTTGTTTACTTTGAAAAACTTCAAATTAATTAAAGAAGCTCTGTCACAACAATTAAAGTAATTGTTAGGTTTACTGATGTCGCCATGTTGTAACTAGAACATACGCATCACACAAGTAGGAGTAACAACTGAGTTTTATTGAATGTTACACTCACTTTTACACAATCATTCATAGGCGGCTCTAATTAAAGTTAGCATACTTGGCATAATATCAACTATACAATTTCGCGGCATTTCCTATAGCGGTTTTCCTACTAATGTGTAAATAAGTCATGATTAACTACGATAAGCGTTGTGGTAAGCGTGCGGTTACATTGGTCATGATATTGGAGCACGTATTATAATAATTATAGTAAATTAAGCACAGACATCCATGCAATGTTAAGTCATACATAATATTCCAGGACTTTTCCAGGACGACCTTTCAGTATTCCATAACCCAAACGTCTCCACTCTCATGATTGTGGGTGCCTGTCTCCCATTGTCTTTGCAAAACTAAAATCGTTCTATAACTTATTTTGTCAATCAAAATCATTTCATCATTTTCATGACCTATGCTTAAATTCCATGGCTGTTCAGACCCAGCAAAATAATTATTGCAACCAGTCCAACATATATTGATACCTTCTGTGCAGTTAATCCCAGTGTAGCCAACAGTGCAACCACATACATAACTGGCATTGAATGTTTGTACACATTCTCCACCATGCTGACATGGGTTTGGAGAACATTCATCTATATCTATTGAATAAAATCAAAGAACATCACTGTCATGGGAGATGCAGTAGCCTAATGCAGGGTTCTCTGAAATTTTGAAGTAGAAGGAGAAGCAAAGCGAGTCGCCATCAGTCGCCAGATTGCAATATAAGAGACAAAATTCATAAGCATACACGACATATCATAAGGTTTGCAAATCATTACAAGGTGATTTTAAACTTCCAAGTTTTACGACAAGAGAGAAACTTTTGATGCAAAGCAAAAGGACAAAAATGACTTCTTTTATTATTTTGAATGCTTAAGAAGCAAATTTCTTTCAATACAATTTTCTGTAGAGACAGAATGTCTAAGAAAAGGGCCATTATGTATCGTCAATACAAAGAAATGTAGTCGCCATTTGGCGACTAAACCTGAACTTTTAGTCGCCACAGATGAAATTTTAGTTGAATTGGCAACCGTATCGGTCGCAATTTCGGACACTGAGTTTTGTTTTTTATCACCTTACTAGAAATGATAATTTCACACAGTGAATTTTACATCTTCCAAAATATTTATTTTTGATTTGGATCTGAGTAGACGGCGATTTTCTCTGGGCACTGGGGCTAACAGAGATCTCTGCTAATGCCCTAGATAATTTGTACACCAGACTCGAACATCGAACAGCCTGGGATTGAGCCCCGGGCACTGTGTTGTGTTCTTGGGCAAGAAACTTTACTCTTGACGTACCTCTCTTCACCCAGGTGTATAAATGTGAAATGACAAATTTAATGCTGGGGGGAAACCTACACTGGACAAGCATTCCATCCAGGGTGGGGAAGGTGGGTAGCCTTTTCAGCTCATTACTTCAAAAAGTATCAATAAGAATTTTAATTGGCTCACCAATTTGCTAGTAGGAAAAATTTTCACTAGCAAGACTTCGCTAGTGGGCTAAAAAATTAAGTTCGAGCCCTGACTGGGCAGGTTCAAATTTTTCCAAACAGGTTACGGGTCTATCCTGAATGACATCTACAAATTCCTAACAGTCCTATCATACCAATTTCACACTTGGCCCCAGCCCATCCCAGGTCACACTGACAAGAATATGAGTTGACACCGTCAACGCATCTGCCATGTTGTCCACAATAACCAAACTCTGTCCACGATCCTTCACCTTCCTGGGAAAATATGTCATTCCTGGGATCACAGTTATCAATATCTGGAGAAAAAACAATAATTAACAAATTATACATACTGAGAAATGGAACAGGAGCAGTGTCAGGTCCATGGAGAAAAGACAGTGGGCCAACATTCTCACGGTACAGTCCTGAGCAAGTTTGGTTAATTAATAATAAGAGATTTATTGCATGACTGAAAAAGAAGAGAACAACCAACAGCTGTTTAGGTCAGAAAAGAATTCCCTGATATCGTTTTACCATCAAATAAAGTATGGTTTTTAATTTCATGCAAGCTTAAAAACATGTTGTTTTTTTTTCTTTCATTAGCCACTGGAATGCATGAACTGCACGCAGGATTATTCAGGACAATACCTGGGCCAATACTTAGAAAATAACTGAACAGGCAATGGAGCAATCTGATTGGCTGATTTTCTTTATTGACCGTCTGATGAGTATCTCTGCCATCATTGATATGGGGAGCAAGCAGCACTTCAGTGATGCCTTGAACAACAAAGAGTGTTGCTAGCAGAGAGGGGATTTTTTTGGCGGGGGGGGGGGGGCAATGTAGCAGTTCTCGTAAGGTCTCGCATGAATGGCCCCATACCCCGTGTGAAAACAATAAAACAAACAAACGGTTGGAACAATGCTCCTAACCCCTAAAACAATAGCATGGCTACCAGTAGAATTACAAGCCAACAAGAGCTGCTACAATACCTTTTTTCAGGTCTCTTGGAAAATAACCCAAGCAATACCATACACAGAAAGGAATGCTGAATCTGTCTATCAAGTATGTCATCTTCACGTATGCATGACCTTTTTTCTTTGTTTTTTTTTTTTGTCAACTTACCAATTTCGCAATATGACCCAGTATAACCGCTATGGCAATTACACTTGTAACTACCATCAGTCTTCAAACTGCATGTGCCATTATTACATGACGTTGTCATGCATGGGTCAATTTCACAACTTGTCCCATTGTAGCCTGGTGGACAGAGACAGCGGCGATCCGCTCGTTCGTTAACGCACGTCCCACTGTTGTTACAGCCTCTTTGGGCACAGTAGTCTATGGGGAACTCACAGTGATAACCTGCAAGTGAACAAAGAAACTGAAAATTAATAATGCAGTTTTCTGCAATTTGTCAAAGGACCCTAGCCTGCCAGCCATGCCTTTGTTTTTGCTTAGTAATACATTCAAGAGTTTGGGGTATACATTCTATGCAGAGTGTGTCAAAACAAAAGAATATCACTGTGAAACTGTTGAAGGTAATTAAACAGACATTGCACTTTAATATCATTAAATGAGATGGTTAACAGGAAGATTTGCGGTCGGCGAGTGGGCGATCTCCTTGCACATGCGTGTTTGAGTCATTGCTGCGTAGATTTTCCCTAGTGGTTTTGCTTTGAGTAGCTTAGCCGCTTTTGCCTTCAGTTTGCCTCCTCCCACCGGCCACTTAGATAATTCTGGAAGGTCCGGTATTCAGGTAAGTTCACTTAGTCTCCTCCACTGAGAGTTCAGTGTGACAGGTGCCAGGGGGAGGTGACCCGTGGGCGGTTGCCGTGGTTACCCCTCCAATTAAATATTGCTCATTGACAAGTTAATTAAGCATCTAATTTCTAACCTGCAAAGCCTAGACTACAGTTGCAGGTGTAATTTGCAATCTGATCCACACAAGTTGCATTGTTAAGGCACACTGCTGATATGCAATCGTCCGTGTTAACACGGCAGAATTTTCCCTCAAAACCATTGGCGCATGTGCAAGTGTACTGTGCGATGCCATCAACACATGTTGCTCCATTGTCACACTGATGACCTAGAAAATGATAGAATGACAAAACAAGACATCACCACAGTGGAATTCCATTATTGTTACTGCAGACCTTCAGGGATGTGTTAAGGAAGTTTAAGAAAACTCTACAGGGTATCCCATGTTTAATCAAGTTAATAAAACCTCTAGCTATTTATTAACTCTTCATTTCTTGATATCTCATGACCCTTTAACAATTTTAAACTTTTTTCACCAAACTATAAATCAGTATTAAAAATTGAAAAAAAAAATCTTCTACAAAATTTGACCACATAAAAACAGGGTTTTATCATGTCAGGCAGCCCAAAAAGGAATACGAAATTCTAGAGAGTAAATACATTTGAATAATGGTTAAGAACGAGAATACCCACCCAGCAATGTAGGAGTGCTTGTAGTGTGCTTGAAATTCTACTTGTCATCTTATGTGTAGTAGCTGCTGTTGTTCTGAGGGTTAGGGGCATAGTTCCTGTTGTTTGTTGTAATATAATAATTGGTTCTCTAGAGAGGGGAAGTGAGCCACTCATATGAGACTGCTTGCAAGATAATTGCTTCCCAACATCCTCCCACTCAGCTTTTTTCATACTCCTTCCCCCACCCCCCTCTGAATTTCCAGTGACCTTCCTTGAGGTCATAATGGATATTTCCTGAAGCAGCTAAGCTTAAGGCCGTGGTACCTACCCCGACAATCGTCAATGTTCTTATCACACAACCTTCCTGTAAATCCAGCATGGCAGTCACAAGTAAAGTTGTTGATTCCATCTTGGCAGATACCATTGTTACACAGCGATGGAGAAGTACAGTCGTTGATGTTAGTTTCACAGTCCTTGCTGGTAAAACCAACAGGACAGGAACACTAGAAGAAACCAAGCAGGCAATTCATTGGCAACATGAAAATTCTCCTTAAGGGTTTCCATACACTTCTCATTGCACAATTTAAGATTATTGCTGTTAAGATTATAGCGAAGTTTGGATAGAATGCCTATACTACATTTAACCTTTTTGCCAATGTAGTTAACATGGCTTTTCCAGTTAAGATTTGAGTCAATGTAAGTTCCTATATATCTGATAGAATATAAGAAGAGAAGAGAACTGCCTTTTCCCTACCAACTGCGTTATCAAGCAGTGCATGTCAACTCTTACATTGTAGTCAAGATGCAAATCCCTACAAGTCGCTCCATTCTGACAAGGCTGCATTGTGCACTCATCTGTGGAATTGCTACATGCACGTCCATGATATCCTTCAGGACAACTGCAGCGATAGTTGTTTACTTCATCATGGCAGGTTCCTAGAAGAAAGTTCATAACATGAACTTATTGACTCAGTAAACTTATCATTTTATCTCGATATTGTGGAATACGTCTAAGAACCAGATATTTTCCTGGCAAGCCCGACTTGGCCAGGTCAGTAAGTTGATCAATATTAACCAACCTTATTGAGAATGACTTTGTTGGGACATTGAAAATATATCTTGGAAAAATAATGTTTTTAATTGCATGCCAAAAACAAATAACTGATGTGTGCAGAGCTGGACAGGTTTTTTACAGACCAGCTCACATCAACCTGTCAGATGCCATGCAATTGGCAATGAGCTCATACAATATTGGAAAAAATGAATTAATACCTCTTCTGTATTGAGATTTATTGTTACACAACTTCACTTCCCCATATATAGAATCTATTTTATCTCAACTAGCTGCCAATGGGAGGCACAGTGGCCTAATGGTTAGTGCGCTGGACTCTGTATCGGACGGTCCAGGTTCGAGTCTCTAGCTGGGGCACTGCGTTGTGTTCTTGGGCAAGACACTTTACTCTCACAGTGCCTCTCTTCACCCAGGTGTATAAATGGGTACCGGGGAATTTACTGCTGGGGGTAACCCTGCGATGGACTAGCATCCCATCCAGGGGGGAGTAGAAATACTCTCTGTCGCTTCATGCTACAGAAACCGGGATAAGCTCCGGCCTGATGGGCCACTAGGCCTAACTGCAGACTTACCTTTTAGCTGCCAATATAATGCAGTATTGTCATTTAAAACTACAGTTTACTGTTAGTTATAGTACTTTTGTTTTGATTACAGTCAGTGATAGATCTGTTTTGTACAAATTTAACTTTATAACACCTTGAAGTTAAAAATAATTATTGTTAAAATAACCACAGTTAAGAAAGAAAGCAATGAGCCACCAACTTGATTCACACATTTTCACACATTTTCATTATTAGCATACCTCCATTGGAGCAGCTACCTGCCATGCAGTCATCAATGTTTGTCTCACAGTCAGAACCATTAAAACCTTGACGGCAAATACATCTGTATCCATTAACTTGATCAACGCAGGTTCCATTGTTGTTACAAGGGGATCCTTGACAGTCATCGATGTCATGTTCGCAGTCTTGGCCAGTATAACCAGGCACACATTGACACTGATAATCATTGATCATATCCTTTGAGGAGAAAATTGATGAATAAATCAAAACCTTCTTTGACACACTGCCAGAGCCTAGAAGTAGCTAACTCAATAGATATTCTATTAGAATGTATATATATGTCTGGATTTTTGAGAACGTGGACAACCTTCAGCCAAAACCTTTTCGCCTCACCACAGGAGATAGTCCGGTGGTCAAGCCAGCCCAGCGCTTAAAATACCAGGGGGCTTAACGTCAATGGTGGCATCACCATACTGCCCAGGCACCTGGCTTTCAGCACATACCAAGTTGGGCACCAATGATGCAAACCCAGGGGGGTGGGTGGGTAGAAAAGGTAAATTTTTAGCCTTTTTGGGGGGGCAAGCAGCACCTCAATGTAGTGGCAATACCACTGGGCGTTGAAACAATAGAGAACACTCTAAACAAAGCCTCTAGCCCTGATAACAAAGACGTCTATTGTTAAGGAGAACAAATGAAAAAATAGGTTCATATGGTGTGCTGGGCTACTCTTTTTTTTTTCTTGGCAGGAAGGCCTACATGGTCCCTGGGGCCAGGGTTAAGAGGAACCAGTGACAGCCACTCACAAGCAAGGTGGGTGTGCATGCTACCTGGTGACGGGTTGGCTGGGATTGATTGATTGGCAAAGCCTGTGTTTTTGCAGGAAAATTCCCAGGCCAGCCTGCGCGAGTTTGACACAGTTCCCATAAATCCAGTCATATATACTAATAAATATTTAGTAATTTTAACAGTAGTTAAGAGGCAGAGTGCCACTACCTGGAATTGTTGTCGGTATTCCCAAGTTCAACTCCTTGATCATGCTTAACTGCTCTGCCTCCTAGCCTGTCAGTTAGGGCTCTTATCCATGTTTTGCTAAAATATTTGTTTCCTCTATTTGAGTGACATGCTAGCTATATATCGAAGCTAAGTACAAAGTCATGACCACTACAAACATACATTAACATCGTTCTATGTTTTTACATTTAGTATAAACAGAAATTTTGCCGTAGAGAGGAAGCGCAATCACGATTATTGTACCTGAATTCATCAATTTAACTTACAGCTGGGCAACAAAATATATGGAACAGAAAATGCTACATTGTGAATGTCAAGTGTAAACAATATTTTTTTTATTTTTTGACAATATTTTCCAACATATATATTTATTTAATATTTATTTATTTATTAAATAATGCATAATTTCAAGGATCTCGCCCAAAAACAACAGATGAGGAACAAACTATGAGAGCATTTTGTTGTAATAGTTAATTCAATAAACAGAGATAGGGATTTAAATTTTATGTCCCATAAATTGCATTTCACTGAGTTTTTGTGTTGTCAAACTTTCCCGAAAAATTACTGCTGCTAATTTTAAATATTTAATAACTATCTACAGTAAATATGTTTTTGTTAATTACTTTGCACGTTGCTCCATTTCTGCACTTCCCTTGTTTACATTCATCAATGTCTGTGAAAAGAAACATTACCAGAACAATGAGTATAATTATAATAATTATATTGATAAAATTAAGCATTACGTTAGCATCTGTCTGATCTGTTTGATCTGATCATACCATACATATGCATACAAACCCATTCTCGTCCTCATAGTCCTTTCCGTTTCTCTTAGACCGCTGGGCCTTGGCACAAAAGCGAAAGGGCTCCGGGAACATAGGATTTTAAAAAAAATTGATTTTTTTATTGGCTGTTTGATGACAAAGAAATCTTGAATGGAAGTCAAAATATTTGCTGGTCGCTATATTGCAGCAGAAAACATGCAGAAACACCAATACTATGTACATGAAGTCAGGAAGTCCTAGAATCTAGGACTGGAAATCCAATGTCCTCAGAGCCCTTCTTTTCTCGTGACAAGGCCCCAATGGCTAAGAGAAACAGAAAGGGCAATGGGGACAATCAGGCCGGAGATTGTCCTTGTTGATCTAGCATCTAGTGGCAAGTGCACTACCTATGAGCCCACTGCACCTCCAACTCGTACCACATAGGCAACAAAAAACTGTATTGCATTCTTTGGTTTAATTTAATTATTGTAATCTATTACCTGTTTCACAGTTGGCACCTTGAAATCCAGCAGGGCAGGTACATGTGTGGTATGTTCTGAAGTTTTTACATGTTCCATTGTTTTCGCAAGGACTACTGACACATAGATCAATTTCTAAAAACAAGGGTACATTGATAAAATGTGACTCGCATGCAGTAAGCCATACCAATGGAAACTATACCATACACAAATTGATTTTACCTTTTCAGATTTTCATTTCCAAGGATAACATACCACACTATACTGCAAATATGGCCTACTTCACATACAAATAGCATGATTATCGGCATGTCTGCATCAGGACAGGCGTCCAAGTCAAAACATTGTTAGCATTTCCCAGGTTCTGGAACATGAGGTAATTGGCAACTGGAGTGTTTCTTCCCCTTTGGATGGGATACTATTCAATGCAGAGTTAACCCAGTATAATATCATCCAGTACTACAACAGCATAGGGTCTTGTTCAGGACCACAACAGAATAACCCCAGCAAGGGGTAGTGACCTAATCAGTAGCATGCTAGACTCTAAATTTAACGGTGTGGGTTCAAGCCCTGGTTAGGACACTTCTTTCTGTTCTTGGGCAAGACACTTTACTCTCATAGTGCCTCTCAAAATCAAATTTATTGCTGGGGGTAACCCTGCGATGGACAAGCACCTCATCCGGGATAAGCAGAAATACTCCAAGGCACTTCCTGGTATGGAAACTGGGAGCAGGGAAGCAGGGATGGCACAGTAGTGAGAGCGCTCGCCTCCCAACCACTTGGCCCGAGTACAATTCCCATACCCGGCATCACATGTGGGTTGAGTTTGATGTCGGTTCTCATCCTTGCTCAGAGGGTTTTTCTACGGGTTCTCCGGTTTTCCTCCGTCTACACAAACCAACACTTCTAAATTCCAATTTGATCTGGAATCCGAGGGCCACAGGTTGGTTAGTTGGAAGACTATCATGTGCTACCCTCGTTAAACAAAGGAGAAGGCTCATACACAGACTAATTTACTGTCCACACATTTCATGTACTCAGTCAGGGGTTACTACTTACCAGTTTGACAATTATCACCAGTATACCCTGGCATGCAGTCGCAGCTGTAAGCATCGGGATCGGTGTTGATGCAAGTCCCGCCATGCTGACATGGAGAACTTCGACACTTGTTCAAGTCTGAAGTTAAACAATTCAAATACACCATTTAGAAGAAACTTAAACAAGGAACTTTGCCGACTTAGGTGAAGCTGATGAAAAACAGTAAATACAGGGGATTCAAAACAAGGCGGCGACTGCCGGAGTTCCACCGGCTACTTGACTGTTATGCCCCTGGTTACTCTGGTCATAGCAATCAGCTTGTGACCAAAAAGCTCACCTATATCAGCCGCCTACTCTTCCAGATGACGACACCTACTTCAAAACATTTTGAAACCCCTGTAAATAGTGCATAATTGCCAATGAGTTTGTTGCATGTACCTTGCTCACAATTGGGCCCTTTCCAATCTGGACTACAAATGCAATCATTTCCTTTTACACAGAAGCCATTTGCTGAAATTAATGATCAGAATAAAATAATATAATTATGAAGCCAAAGTGGTCCAAGCTGGATTAGACAAGATGATGATGACGATGACGACAACAATAATGAGGAAAAGGAGGAGGAGATGGTGGTGGTAGTGGTGGTGGTGGAGAGGGAGGAGGACAAGGAGGTGGTGGTGCCAGTGACGGTGGTGGGGGTGGGGGAGGAGGAAGAGAAGGAGACTTGAGGAAGAGGGGGGGGATGAGGAGGGGTGGCACAGCGCTGGTGCTGGAAGTGCAGGAGGAGAAGGAGGGAAGTTGGAGAGCAAAGAGGATAATAGCGGAGCTCCGGAAGCACGAAGGACTGCCAAGAGGAGCCCCATACTCATGCGGGAAAGATAACGAAACCCATGGCCAGCGGTATTGCTCGTGGGCGCGTACGCACGACAACGGAGTCGCACAACATGGCGGCCATAAATAGCCATGCCTTGTCAACACCTTGTCAGCCTTATCAGCTTACATCATACATAGGGCATCCATGTTATTGGTCAACGGCTGTCAAATAGAGGTATCCGCTGACCAGTATCACATGATCAGATCGCAGGCTCAGGTTAGAACTCATCGAGGTAACATGTTTTTTTAAGTTGACCACTGACCAGGCATTGGTTTCCTTCATTGATCGCAGGCTCAGGACCGATTTTTTTTCTTCTGGCAACATTTTTTAACTTTTTATGGTAATTCTTAGCAGAAATTCTGCAATTGGAGTTGACATATAAATATATGGAGCTCTGCTTTTAGGCTTGGCTAAATCTATATATTATCATGATATAAATGAGAACTGCACTTATGTCTACGAGCCTCACCTGTGCAGTCTGATTTCTTTTTACATATGTCACACTTAGGCCCCTGCCAACCACTTTCACAGCTAAAAACAAAATCAATAAAATTAATAAATAAATAAATAATGAATTCTGGCTGTATTATAACTGAAGACTCATGTTTACTGCTACAAATTTGATAATAATGGGAAGAACAGCTTTCATTTGAACATGTTAACAAGAAAGTGATCCAAATTTGAAACTCTCTATAAATAGTAGGCTCGATTACCAGCTGCTGTTTGGCAACCAGAGCCCAGAGGAACGAAGACTGGACTCGAGAGAGCGACGGAAATCAAGCCTATATAAATAGAGGCTGTTGCTCACATTATATAAAGTTGAATGAGGAATATAGCTTACTTGCATGTGTTTGGTATTGTACAAGAACCATGATTCGGATCACACCCACTTGAGCAGATTGCTAGGGAGCAAAAAAATAATATATGAGTTCCTCCAAAACAGCTCTTAACAAATTCCTCTCTAATTGACGAGTCAAGATATTGGGGATAATAATAATAATAAATGGAAAGCACCCAAATGTAAACCATAAGCAACTTACAACAACGTTTATTGTACCCAACAGATTCAAATATAAATTAAATTACAAATTGAGATTAAATATATTAAAAATATTTCTCAAACTCAACACTGTCTCTCGTGTTTGATATATTAGGGTGCCAGAACCCTGAAATAACTAAAGAGTTAAAAATGTTAGGGTGTTGGATCAAATAGATTAAATTAAATGTTTACAGCGGAGGTACAATATAGCAAATGAATAAACTATCATACGCACTCACGGGCAAGACAATTGTTTCCTCTCCAGCCTGTTAAGCAAACTTTATTTCCTGTCGTTTCATCACACTTGTAATGTCCGCCACTGCCATCTTGTCCAACACAATATGTATTGCAGTCTGTTCCATAGTAATTAGTGTCACAGTAAACACGAACCAAAACTCTTGTGCTGGACCTCTTGCCCGTTAGCTAAAAGAAACAAAAAAGGTAAAGCCTTGTGCCGAGTGGCCCATACTGCTGTTTCTGAAGCATTAAGCGCCCTTGGATGGGATGTTAGGCCATCACAGGGTTACCCCAGCAATTTTTATTACCCATTTATTTTTTTAATGGTTTTATTGATTAAAGCAGTTAATGTTACAATAATTATTAGTCACAACATTCACTACTGGTAATATGCAAAAACAAAAGAAGAGCTACAGAGAAAGAAACAGCTGCAAATTAACAAGCATGTACAAACATTTGACCTACAATTAAAATACTACTTTTTGATAGCAGAGTGGATAGTTACAAAGGTATAAACAAAAAAACATGAATTGTAGCATTTGAAGTAAAAGAAACAATGATATCCTGGATGAAAAAGAAAGAATATAATACAAAAATACATAATTCACTGTTAAAATAAAAATAGAAGGAAAAAAATAGAGAAAAAATAACGCCGTAAAGGCAATTTTAGAAATAGAGAAATTCAGAGGCTGATTTGAGACTTTCACATATTATTTCATTTTTTTCAATATCTTGCTTTTAAGGAAGGCTAAGAAGGCTTCGAAGAAGTAGTGTTGTTCCTCTTTCAAAGCATTATAAATGTAGCATTTGGCAAACAGTAGACAGAGGTTTAAACCAAGTTGCAAAGGGAAATTGTTTGTATTAAACCATAGATTGTCTTTTTCGTGAAGTTCTATGGAGTCACCATTACTGACGTTCCACCAAGTATCAAAAGTATTCCAAAACATCTGCATGTGCGAACAAGAGACAAATAGATATTTGAAAATTTGCATTTGAGCACATACATGAAATTTGTCGTGTTCCTTGATTTTATCCCTGAATATAGGGTAGAATTGGTAGGTAAAATGTGGTGAATGATTTTAACCTGGAAAATAGCAAGCCCAGTGTCTTTAGTTACTTCAAAAGGAATAATGTAGATGGTAAGTATTGTTCCAGAGTCCAAATTCGAATGTTTCATTCTTCTTTCTGTGGTTGGAGGTGCAAACATTTCATTTATAAGAATCTTAGTTGCAGTTTTACAGGACAATTTATTGATTTCTTAACCTTGTTTAATTATAAGTGATTTGAATTGCATTTGATAAAGCGATTATCATCTTTTGGCATGCAAATCCAGTTAGGGGGGGGTATGGCATTTAACACAGGCTTCGAATTCTTGAGATGTTAACATCTTATTTATGCAGAAGATATCTATTTGATTCATACCACACCTGCTTTGTGCCATTTTAGGTAGTACACAGAAAGGCATTCAACTTTCAATTGATAAAATAATTGTTCCATAAGATTTCGTCAAGTATTTGTTCTTTGGTCCCAGGAATGTGTTGAATTATAGTCGGCCAAGCATATAAAACATCTGTGTAACAGCCAATGGGGACATCTATTTTTATATTTTTATAAATAAATTCAAAGAGGAAAGGTCCCCCTACGTGTCTGACATATGATAGAGGTATATGACTCCAAAATGCATTTTTTTTTGTTTCATACAATCTTTACACTTATGCATGAGGCTTTCAAAGCTTTGTTAATAGTGTCAAAGTCTGACAAATCTAAACCACCTTTTGTCTTTGGTCCTATCATTGTTGTATGTTTAATTTTAGCAGGTTTGCTGTTCCAAACAAAATCAGAAATGGCCTGTTTTACAAAGGCTGCGAATTTTGAAGGAAAAGGCAGCACTGATGCATTATAAACAAGCTTGGATATTCCAAGGGTTTTAAGGATAGTTATTCACCCATGTATGGTAAGATTTCTTCGTAGGCATATTATGTTAAGTATGCACTTTATTGAATCCAATTTTTGTTCAAAATTTTTCTTGTAAGAGGATTCCTGAGGCATTTATCAGCCTACCAAAGGGAGATTCCGAATTGCGTCTGAGGGCACCTAACCACACTCCTTTTGGTTTTGTTTATCCGAAGACCAGAGCATTCCTGAAAGGCATTTAACATCTCGAACAGATGTTCAGCAGAAGTTGTATCAGAAACAAAGATAGTTGTATCATCCACATATTGCAAAGTTTCAAATTGCTTGTTATAGATTTCTATTCCTTTGATGTTTTGACTATTTCTGATGGCGTTGGCTAAAGTTTCAATGCAGAGGATGAAAAGGATGCCAGAAAGAGGATAGCCTTGTCTGACGCCTCCTTGAAGATGGAAAACTTCCAAAGCATGCCCGTTATTGATGACACAACTGGAGATGTCTGTATAAAAAGTCTTAACCCACTTCTGAATGCAGCATGGCCCGAAGTTAAAAGACTACAAGGTTTTGTATACCCATTTATACACCTGGGTGAAGAGAGAGGCACTGTGAGAGTTGTGTCTTACCCAAGAACACAACACATTGCCACGGCCAGGGCTCAAACCTGGACCATCTGATCCAGAGTCCAGCGTGCCCACGGTACCACGCCTCCCACCAAAACGAACAACACAAACATACATTTAAAGACACAATGATCCTAAAAACAAGTGTCTTCTGTCTGTATTACTCATGGTGATTATAGTATCATAGGTCAAATTTCTTGACCACTCAAAATAATTCCCAATGTGTAGTTCCAGAAAATATCCTTACTCCCCTCATAGAAGGGATTGGAAAATCCAGGGGGTGGTAGAAGGGTCTCAAAGGCCAAAAAATTAAAAGAAATGTAAACCAGAGGGGCTCAGGGTCTTATGAAAAATACCTTGGGGAGGCATGGTTCATTTATAGAAGCACATTTCATATAATCACCTCTGAAATTATGCTAGAGACGCATATTTCTTGGAACCCAAGAATGGCTCAGGCATTTGAGCCAGGCGTGGATTACGTTACATAATTATAGCAATGCATATTCTTACTGTAATCCTTTTGGCCTCAGAACTTTGCAAATTCTTCTGTGCAGGGACATCACCAACATTGTAACTTAAAGTATCAACAAGATCATCAGCGTGCCCAATGCCAAGAAAATTTCCACTGTCGTCATCCCACACATCTAAACCAATAGCAAATGCTCCCTGAAAAATAAAGTCCAATGATTTATTAAGATTACGAAACCCAGTGCACTCCACAAGTTAATGAACAATTAACTTGAATACCCATAGAAATAATTTACTAACATTACTACAATCATTTCAGTTCCAGAAAGACGCTATCTAGACATAAAATGTATAAATGAAAGTTAAGGTTGGTTCGGCCAGTCAGTGTGTAAACCTAGTGGCCCATCAGGCCAGAGTTAAAGAGTATTTCAACTCCATCACAGGTTAGTCCACAATGAACATTCTGTTGGGTTGCCTCAACAATTCAGATCAGTAGCCCAGTTCGCAAGGTGGAATTCAAATATTTTTCGAGCCCTGAGAATAGCCGGAATATATTCCGGAATATATTCTTATTCCAGAATATCCCAAACGAACACACCCTTAATCAAATACATGAAGAAAAGATACCTCACCTAATTTGTATATTCAGACTGAAATATTTCATTCTTTCCATCATGACTCTGCTAAGTGTGTTATGAAATACGAATATTACAATTGTTACCATAGCAACATTCTGGGTCCCAAACCTCCCCAATGTTCACAGCTATTCTGGCCAATTTGGGCAGCCCATTTTGATATTTATGTGTTAGGTAGGTTTCTTGACTTAGTTTCATTTTTCTGCACTAAAACTCACTCAAATTCTGAAAACAGGTTCAAGGGGACTGGAAAAGAGCATGTTGCCATGGAAACAGGATTTAATTATAACTGTAGGTATGCCGCCTGTAGAACTAGTGTGCCAAGTTTCAATTGTCTCTATACAAATAGCCCTATTTATTTACTTGAATGATATAAAATTGGGTTGAGTAGATGACGTCATCATGCACTCCAAATTAATTTGCATATTTTCCAATTTTTTAAAAAAATTCAAATACAGAAACTACTACTGATATTAAAAAGCAAGGCGTAAAAATTTGGTCATAGTAGCACTTTGTATAATAAACACAATCCTACCGGCCACCTCCCAGTGAAATGGTACGTCAATGGGTTTTTTAGACTTCTTCCAACTGAGTGGCCATATCCAGGAAAATCAAAACTGTCATCTCCTAAAACGTATGTCTCCCACCTTGCCAAAGGTGACAGAGCAGCAAAAAATGTGTATGGATACTTCGTGACAATAAGCCGGAAGAAGTTCTCACAATCAAATGGGCAATAACCAAATGCACCACAGCAGTCACAACACGATCCACAGTAATCTTTAGAGCTTGGATTGTTGAAATCTAGTAACTGAATGGATAGCGTTCCCTTGCTGCTAACAGACTGCAAAAGAAAACATAGAAAGGTCGTCTGATCAAAATGGAACATATATCAGTATGATACAACAAGTTTCAATACCTTGGATATTCAGTAACGATCGATATTTCCAGCAAAGAAACTTAGCTATAAGAACAGAAATGTATAGTAACTGAAAGCAAGCAGTTTCATTCATTTGGCTACTGAATTAAATGATTAATAAAATGTTTATAACTGTAAACACGAATGACTTCTTCTACAGGAATTGGGCAAACTGGTCAGCAGTTTGAATGCATTCAGTACTTCATGTAATATCACATGACTTATGTCAGATCACAACAGGATCTCATCCAGACTCGTTTACAATGTATCACAAAAATAATTAAGAACTTTCTTTTTTAAAACTACTGAGAAACAGACTCTCTCAAAACACAGAAATTGGTATTGGAGAAAATTATACAAATTAATGTTGTAATCTCAAGAGTCTTTGTTCCCCCATGTCTGATAAAACTTGTTAAGATCATGAAGCAAAAGAAAGTTAGCTGGTTGCCGCATTTACAGATGTTCAGATCCAGATTGAGGTGATTACTTAGTGTGGCTGCTGTAGAGAAGATGGACAGAGTGAAAGGGGAGGGGTCCATTTCTGTAAAAAAATAAGGGGCCATTTGGTCCCAAGCCCTTGCCTTAGATACACCACTGGCAATATGTACCTTTTAAACCTTCACTTAGACAAAAGCTGTTCAAAGTCTCCAGAACAAAATAATAAATTAGTGCAGATGATGTATGAGAACATCCCCATTGGCCTGATAAGGTGTCTTTTTTTCTTGAATGTTCTGCATTTAGTCTGAAGCAAGGCCACAAACTAAGTATTGTTTTCGTATGATGTGGAACCGATTCTCCTGTTTCATATGGCACAGTGCCAGATCAACAAAGTTCCCACCCTCCCACCCTACACTCTACCACCTCGCCCACAGTACAGATGTCATGCTGCATGTTCACTTTTTACAGATATATATATATGAATTACTGTATTGAGCATTATTTTTGAGCAAATTTAGAAATCTTCAAATAAATTCACTCAAACCAGTAGAAACAAATCGAAGACAATTTACACCTCTAAAAAAACAGAAATTTTAATCTTTTAATCTTTAATTAACATGGCTGCCTGTAGGTAAGGGACTAACAAGGCAATGGGATTGATTGAAGCGAATAATTAATTTATAGTTTTTATTCGTCTCGGTAAATTACAATGACCACGTTATCACTTGCGAGCCGGTGTGCTTGGTGTGCTCAAGAAAAAATTGTATTCTGATCTGACCTAGCGCAATATGGTTTGGTTAATTAAGCAATCTTTGCGGCTTACCTTTTCCGTATTTAATGCATGTGCACTGACATCCAATTCATTCACACAGTGATATCAAATCCCATTTATTTTGGGGGCTACTCGAAGCTATTAGATTTCACACATACATCGGGATTATTTTGGCAAATCTGTCTGAGCAAACATTACGTAACATCGAAAATTTTTTAAATCGCTCAGAAATTTGCAGAAAGAATGTCGTATCTCGGGGTTAAAAAGAAATTATATAGAGGAAAAACAAACTGGCCTTTGATCTTTTCTATACGGTTCTTTCAACACAATTATTCGTAACAATGCTACAATGCATACAATTTTTGCTACAATGATGTTTTTGATATCCAATATACTTCCCGGATAAGAACCACGTTTCGCGGAATTAATCACGTAGACATATGGCTATCAGAAAATTAAAAAGGATACGGCGGAGTGTTCCCAAATTTGACAAAACATGATGTAAATATCTGCGAAGTTGTATTTCATTTGCAGAAGCAAAGATATACTCCTAGAAACGAGCCGTGAATGCAAGCGCTCGCTTCGGACGTGCCGCTTTCCAAGGTCCGAAATGAAAGCTCGCTTCATTTTCGTCCGTGTTAAATTACACTTTCGCAAACCAGCTGGGTATTTACGTTGGGGATTTTGCAATCTTTATACCACTTGAGTGTTAAATACAGTTCAACATGCAATCTACGCAAAGTCAATATACGCGGTTAACCGTAAAACAACAAACTCGTCACCTTGCAGCATTCCGTGCTTTTTTGCAAAGCAGACAGCTGAACGTGCTCGATGAAGAATTCCTCGAAAGTGCGCCCGGAGACCATCGTAATGTCACGACCTCGTGGAACATGCGACTCGTTTTAATTATTGTTTCATCGACGCTAGCTTTAGGTCACGACCAGCCGGGATAATCACTATTCATACAGTTATTTTCAACTTATGGTAATTCAGGGTAATTAGCTAGAAAAACAATTCTAGCAGAATTGTTTGGGATTATTTGTGAACTTCCCAAGTTTATCTTTACAGTTTTGTCTTCGAGGTAAAATTTCTTATAAGAGGTTACAGAACTGAATACAGAAGGGCACAATTAGCAGGCAAAATAAGCCTTCACAACGAAGTTTTTTCAAGTGGTTTAGTCACCACAAAATTCCATCACACTGAACATCGATCGCATTATACGCACATTTCGGTCAACAGTGAACAAACATATGCTACTTGACTAAACTTTAAAACAGAAATGCAAACTTACCTGATAAAAAGATAACAGAACAAGCAAAATTAAAACCGACGACGTCCACCTGGTAAATTTCATCGCTATACAAAAATAAGCAAAAGTGAACCAGTGGTCAAATCAAAGCTCCCCGTGAAGCGCGTAAACCACCAAATGGCTCGGAATGAAGATGAATGAATGGACGATGAAATTCCACTTCTGGAAAAGATGTATTTTCGTTTTCTTGCTGTAAAATAATTTAGCACCAATTAAAAGTAACGGATGTCGTCCAAATAACAGGCAGCCAGGCTGATCAGGAGCTAAGCGGAAAATGTGCCAATGAACACCTCGGTGGCCGTTTTCTATCGGACACAAGAAGCTTGAAGAAGCTTATAGCCGTACGGTTGATCGATCAGTCTATCAATGAACCACAATTGCGACTGAAGATTGTATTTCCCGTTCTATTAAAGAACAAGCAATCTTAGAAGGCAAGCTGAACCTTCCACCTCCGAAGGTGGATCGTTCCGGTTTTCTGGATTTTATTGCAACGGTGGGCGTGATTCCCAGGCCCCCAGATCAAAAAGGATTGGTTAAAAATGACGTAGACGTGGGACGGTCCATAGGCCACTTCAGAAAATATCATAATACTCTTTGTTTGTCCCCAAAATTTTGCATAAGCATTGTTTTTGTTTTCTCTTGGGGCCATTGTAAGTCCCATGAGAAACTAGAAACAATGCTTATGCAACATTTGGGGACAAACAAAGAGTATTATTGTATTTTCCACAGTGGCCTATTGGACCAAAATTTCCGGAACGGAAGTTCATTCAAACCTTTTGGTCAACTCTTGTCCTTTTTCCCAGAAATTTCGTTGCTCTAGCTGCCTGATAAAGACCTAAAGAATGGTGGTGACAGATCTTTACTAACGTAGTGTTCGTTTCTTCGTTTCACATCACCAATAATTATTTCCTTCGTGTATTTACATGTCTGAACCCCTCACCTAGAAGTGAAAAACAAGTCTACGTGTAAATATCTCGAAAGGAGCTCAAACGTATTATAAATACGGGAAAGTTTACTTGCCTTCGTGAAGCAGCTTGAAGATAATAACTGTGTCGCCCTTTTTCTAGAGGATATTTTCTGTTTACTTGAAATCGTCGGATAAGCAGAAACAAGAGTTATACATAAACTGGAAGTACGTGGATATTTAGGATTGTATATACGGCATTACTCAATATTTTTATGGTCATTCGTATTTGCACTTAGATATACACAGAGTTTAAATTACCTTAACCACGGTTTTTGTATAGCACTCCATATTTGCAAATATTTTAAATGCACGACCCCACCAGGTCTGTTGTTTAAATTCATCGCGCTAAAATAATGTATCCATTTCATTTCCAGTCGGACCCCAAACCCGCCATATTGACGTGACGGGTCAGCCAAGTGGAAAAATACTGTTTGTTTGAACACGAAAAATTCGGAATTTCAAACCGGAATTTTTGATTGAATGTCAATTGGTACGGCGGAACCCCATATTTTATAGTTATGAAAATGTAATAATAATAATAATAATAATAAACTTTATTTATCCACGGGATCCTTATCACTAAAAAGTGGTCTTCTAAAGAGCCGTGCGCATTAAACCTAGTACATAAAAACTAAGTGCTAAACTAAGTTAAGAAATTACTAATGTACAATAGCGGAATAAAAACTATCTAAAGTAGTGGCCTGCTTAGCCTCCGCTGACAGACTGTTCCATGTTACTGCGCCCCTATAACGAAAACTCTTTTTGAGGGCCTCAGTGTTCGGACGCGGAATAAACAGGTTATGTTGCGCACCTCGAAGATTATGTCTGTGGATGGTATTAACGCTGGCGAATTTATCAGACAGGTATTCGGGTACAAGGTTATTTACAGTTTTGAACATTAAAGATTTCAGTTGTTTTTCACGTCTGTCAGCGAGGCTATTCCATTTAAGGGCATGAAGAATCTGGGCAGATCTGGTATCCCAACTAGAACCTGTTATTATGCGTGCAGCCCTGTTTTGTAGTTTCTCTAGTTTTTGACTGAGGCCATTACCGATGCAGCCCCAGACAGCGCTGCAATAATCGAGATGCGGAAGAATCAGTGACTTGTAAATTGTGACTAGGGTACTCTGGGGACATATCGGTCTTAGTCTCCTCAGGGCAGCAAGTACTTTAGCAACCTTACCGACGACTTCGGAGATGTGAGCTTCCCACGAGAGTGTTTCATCAACCTGAACGCCTAGGCATTTGTAATTATTGACTCGTTCAATTGAATGCCCATCAAGGCATATGTGAGGTTCACTAGGGAGCAAGGAGATTTTGTGCCTTGTACCTGTAAACAGACACTTAGTTTTGAGGACATTAAGACTTAGACGGTTAGAATCGAGCCATTGTTTCAGATTACCTAAATCGTGAGTCAGGGATGAAAACAGCTCATCAGGGTCTTTAGAGGCAAACGTAAGATTAGTGTCGTCGGCGTACATCGCCACATCTGATAGAAGGTTACAGTTTGGGAGATCGTTAATGTACAGTAGGAATAGTAGGGGGCCGAGGATTGAGCCTTGAGGCACCCCGCAACTTATGAAGCTAGTTTCAGAATTTACGTTGTTTATAACTGTAACCTGAGTTCTATCAGAGAGGTAGTCTCGGAAAAGATTAAGACTTGCACCTTTAAACCCATACAGCTCCAATTTAGACAGAAGGATCTCATGGTCAATAGTATCAAATGCCTTTTTTAAATCAATAAACAAAATGGCATTTGTCAAACCATCGTCAATGTTAAGATACCAATTGTCTGTGATATCAATAAGAGCAGTAAGAGTAGAGTGCATAGGTCTAAAGCCAGACTGATATTTCGAAAGTAACTTATTGTCATTGAAATATGTATATACCTGATTAAAAATGGCTTTTTCAAAGAGCTTAGCTATTACAGAAAGTACAGAAATTGGCCTGTAATTGGCTGGGTCAACCTTCGAGTCAGCTTTGAAAATTGGAGTTACTCTAGCACTTTTCCAGTCTTTGGGAATGATTCCAGTGGAAATAACTAGATTAAAAATGTGTGTCAGGGAAGACGCAATGAGTGAAAATGATAACTTTAAGAGGCAAGTTGGAATACCATCGAGGCCATCAGCCTTGCCTACAGGGATATCGTTCGCAAGTTTGCGCAGTCCGTCAGTAGTAAGTAATTCAAGCTCGAAGGTGCTCTCACAAGATTCTACAAAATCACGAAAACTGACTCGAGGGGGGTTTATATTTGCCGCCAAATTGGGG
Source organism: Blastomussa wellsi (assembly GCA_947652115.1). NCBI lineage: Eukaryota > Metazoa > Cnidaria > Anthozoa > Scleractinia > Plerogyridae > Blastomussa > Blastomussa wellsi. Next base: position 21,935,853 of record OX393565.1, read on the forward strand.
CCAATATCGGTAAAATGCCTGTTAAAAGCGTTGCTTAGCTCATGGGGGTCCGTTATCACCGTGTCACCAATAATCAGTTTTGACGCCGGGGCAGAGTTTTTCTTTCGCGATAATATTGTATTAATACCATTCCAAGTCGCTTTTGCTTTCCCAACGTTATCCTTGAAGTAAGAATGATAGTAATTCTTCTTGCAGGCCTTAATAGAATGGTTTACTCGATTCTTAAGTCGTCTGTACTCCGCCCATTTTAACTGATCATTGGTGACGGTTGCAATTCGCTTTATTATAGGATTCAGCCTCGTCAGTGGGGAGGAAAGTAATCCTGTACAAAGTAAACAGATGTTCTTTCACATTAGTTAATCTTGGAACAATTAATTTTATCTGACCTACTGATACTTAAACGATTAATGAGATATTCAAAACTATCACCAGACAGGACCCACCACTCCACGGAAACGACTCTTTTCTGGCAGTTTTATTTTCTCATTCTGTACCATGTTTATTTCTATTTAATCTTTTACATTCCTCCACATAATGTTTAACGAGTTTGTATATGTTCCTCGATGTTTAAGTATTTAAACAAATTGACTGATTGCATGACTAATTGATCCATTCATCCGGTTATCTGTTCATTCGTTTGTCCATTCAGTTAGCATTTTTAGTGATTAATTGATTGATCTCTGTTCGTGCCTTGAAGGGCTATTCTAAAAAAAAGGTTACATCTTAGAAGGTTGGCACTGCATCAAATATGTTTTAATTCTTTGCCGCGTTACCTCCTGACCCTGGGTAACAAAGGATACCGGTTCTACATCCTAGTACACGGAAGTTACATTGCATAGCGAGTTCGTCAGTACATAGTTGTATACCTGAGAGGTCATAACAGGACTTCAGAAGCGCTCTAAAATGCTAATAGAAAGCAATTATGTATCACTAAAATCAGTCAATTGCAAAATACCCCATCACTCGGCCTCGCGGGGGAGATGGGCGTGAGGTGGGCGTGAGATTGGCGTGATGACCAACGTGGTAGGGAATTTGATGGAAATGTTTCAAAACAGCCTGAAGGCTTTCACGCGGGATACTTATCCGGTCTTATCCGCATAGAAATCCTCTTCGCGATGGATCACATCGTCCCACTCAGTGGACGTTTGGGTAGCCTGTGAGATTTGCCTTACATTCCCACTCAGTGGAAGTTTGCCAGCAAACAGCCATGAGATTTGCGAGCTTAATTAAATTCCTAACTCAGTTAGCGATGAAGGAATGCAAGGGTTACGACAACCAGGTGAAATTCAAGATTTCGCCCGAACTGATTTAACTTGTCACCACGAAGAAAAATTACAAACTCGACTATTACGCGCGTTTGGCATTCTGCGCGTACCCGGGTGTCTGTACTCACAATATGCCGTATGGACGCCTACGGAATAATTTCTCACGTCTTGCATATATACCATCAAGATCAGCTACAGCTGCATGGACAACACCAAACAAATAATCGACAACCATAACAAACGCATCCTAAATGCATCTACACAGGCTGATAGCACCGCCGTTGCCACCGCCGCCGCCGCCGCTACCATTAACAATAACAAGACATGCAACTGCCGACAAAAGAACGCATGCCCGCTTGACGGAAACTGCCTACAATCTTCAGTAATCTACCAAGCCGCCGTCACGCGCAAAGACACCAACACAACAGAAACGTACATCGGGCTCACAGAGAACGACTTCAAAACTAGATACAGAAACCACACCGCATCATTCCGCCACGCTAAACACAGAAACTCCACCGAACTCAGCAAGCACATCTGGACCCTCAAAGACAACAACATCGAACACTTTATTTCCTGGCGCATCCTTTCATCCCCGGTATGACCAATCGATAAAAACCGATATCGGAAAACCGTTCGATAAATCGATATCAATCGATAATTTTTAATTAATCGATATCGATTTTATCGATCAATCGATAGAAATCGATACTCACAGTCTTCCGCGTATTTAACGATATCGATTTTATTGATTAATCGATTTTAACGGAGTATCAAAAACCATACAAAATAAAACTGCTTCTATGTGGACAGCGTTTTAATTTAATATAAAACAATGAACAGAAACATTAAGCAACCAAGGATTTATTTCATTCAGTCAACACATTAACTTCATTCTTTGTTTTTTCTTTTGTTTCTTTGGTTCTGGAACCATGTTTTAACCTAAAAGGAAAAAAAAAAAGAAACCAAATTTATATGTTTATTGCATGCAACCGTATCCCGGTTAATCATTTTGACTCTTATATTCCCGGTATATTCTCGCAAGGTCTCTCGATGATTTTACTTTATATCTCCAGGAAAAAGCTATCTTAAATTCACTTACTTGGTGTTGCTCTAAGTCAAAGTTCTCGGCCAACTTTTCCATTAGCTGTGCCGTCGGACGGCCCTTTGTCCGTCCATATGCATGGTTTAGTCCACTCAGCTGAAATTCAGTAAAGTGGACCCTCTTTTTCTTTGCAGCATTCACTTCCTCCTCATCCGAGCTAACAGCTGCTTTTCTCTTTCCTAACAAAGAGTCTCATGTCATTATAAAGGCATTTTGGGAGAAGGGGAGGGGATGTTACTTGATATACCCTTGGGTGGGTAGAGGCGTTCCGCCACGGTAAACTAACCCTGTTTTAGCTGGGCTTAAGACAAACGTCGTCCATTTTCCTACCCTAAATTTCCGATTTTTCTCTCTATTTAGGTCATTTACCTAAGAAAAGATACCGACTTTTTAAAGCCCTTTTAAGGGATTGACCTTCCTTGCTCACCTCCCCCCCCCCCCCCCCTCAGTAGATTATGTCCGTCTTGAATTATATCCTAGAATATACTTCGAAAATGATATAAAACCCAAATACCTTGTTTGAGAGCAATAAGTTGTTGCTGCTCCTGTTTGTCATTGAGAAAAGTCTCCATTTTCTCGTAGATCCATTTGCCTTGGCCTTTTGGTAGCTCGGCCGGCGGCTGTCTTAAAACGTCAGAGAGTGTTGACTGCTTTCTGCTTAAAATTTTCTCAGCAAGTTAAAAACCGTTTCGTCTGGTGTCCAATGAAATCCCTTATAGCCAAACTAACTCTAATTGAACGGGAGAATGTTTTGGAAGTAAATGGCGATGATGTCAAAAATATATTAGCAATGCTGCCGCAACTTCAAGAAACAGAGAAAAGAAGACAAGAAGAGGAGTCAAAGGAGAAAGAAACTAGAATAAGAAAAAAGAAAGAAGGACCCCCAGAAGAGATGAGTGTGGCATTACTGAAAGAGGTTTTAAAGGAGATGGGTGTCAGTTTTAAACACAATTCAACAAAGGCCCAACTAATGGAAAAAGTAAAAGAAGTCCGCGAGAGCCACAGAGAAGCAACATATTCTCATGCCCACAGCAGCAAATCAGTCCACAGTCAAAAAACCTCAGAACGCTCTCGCCAAAATTATTGGAATCAGTTTAGAAATGACACGCATCCTCTGCCTTTGTGGATCATGTATGATCCACAGAGGAAAAGGCGCATTTTGATCATAATCATTTTAATGTTAATTTTATTGGCATTTACAAACATGTTTTCTGAGCTTCTTAATGTTGAGTTCCTTTCAAATTTATATCAGTTATTTTTGTTTCATTACCTCTCTTCTGCTTTAGTTGCGGAGTTCATCATTTACTTCGTTTTACTTATTTATAGAATGATTTTAGCTCTGATTTGTAGTATGATTTTTGCGGCGGCGAGGGTTTTGCTGACAAAACATTTACTGGAGACAATGTCTAGCATTACAACTACGCAGCTTCGTACTTCGTAGTACATGTATTTGTAGGATGTCATTACGACATTTAGCTTGAACAGTTTCTGAGTAAATACAAAAAGCGGTTATGTTATGTTGCGTTTCCCCGTTGAATCATGCCAGGGAATCGTGTTAATATTATTTGATTATCAGTATTCATTCAATTATCGATTTGTTAAATAAATCTTTAAATTCGTCCTACTTGATTCATTGAATCGTAAGAGTGTTTTTATGGAAGATTTGATACATTTTAGAAATTCGATAAAATCGATAACATTAATTTAAAAATCGATAATTATCGATTACTCACAACGTGTCCTTTTATCGATTTTAATCGATTTCCGATACAATTTACTAATTTTTATCGATTGTTATCGAATGTTATCGATTATCGGTTTTATCGATTGCACATGCCGGGTTTCATCACACTCGCCGTACAACAGCTCAAGTAAAAGATGTAACCTCTGCCTCAAAGAAAAATTCCTAATTATCTGCCGACCCGAACTATCATCACTAAACAAACGTAATGAACTCGTGTCTTCTTGCCGCCACAGAAACAAAGCCCTTCTACGCAACAATTAAACTGTAAAATCTCGCGCTGCATATATTAATTAAATTGTATATAAGCGATGGTAAAGAATATTCTCATTAAATCCCCTGATGAGTGGGCAACCACGAAACAGGCTTGTAGGGATGACCTAGTAGTTTATTTGATTTTTCTCCCACAACATATACTTCTATTGAGCACTGTTTTACGAAGATCAAATTTTACACTTTATATCTGACAAGTAAAGTACAAGAGTGTCGAAAAACCACAGGTAGCCCAGGGGTGCTTACCATTTATAGGAAGAATCAGGTCGATGAGACCGTTGTATAATGCGATTTTCCGAATTTAGCGACTAACCGGAGGAGATTGTGCTTTCCATTTAGTCAGTCCGTTCCGCTCGCTCCTTCAAAAAGGGCCTGGAAACAGAAGGTCTGTTAAATGGTAAGGAAGTTTCCGACGTTTCGTTCCGAACGGAAAAAGAGGACTACCTCTGGAGGTTGTCCCCAATTTCCGAACGGATTTTTGCGGAAAATTACCTTTCCATTTGACTTCAAACCGAAATTTCCGGAATTTTTGGCTAAATGGTAAGCACTCAAGTCTCCTATGGAAGCCGCGCTGTTCACATGACTTAGCTCTTATTAACCGAACTGGAGGTCTGTATGGGAGAATCTTGAGACTCACGTGAGAGAGACTCACGATCGAGGTCAAGATTCTCCCATACAGACCGACTATGCTCGGTTGGTTAATAAGATGTTTATTATTATATGGCCAAACGGAAACTTAAATTTGCTTAACGACACTGCTTCGTTCTCGCTGACATTTTGTTTGCGAACGGCGATGAGCTGAACTTAAATTTGCAAAAATTTGGTCGTATCTTTACTTTTTATCCTTGCCAAGCTTTTTCAATTTTACATTTAGTATTTTTGGACAAAAAGGAGACAATATGTTCCTGTTTTGTTTGTAACTTTCTGACCCCAAAATGCAACCGGTCTAAATGCCGGTCTAGATGGGAAAATCTAGACCGCAGTCAATATCGATTTTAGCCAATCAAATTCGTGAATTCGCTAGTTTCCAGTCCACATGAGACACGGCCATATAATAAATTAGTTTAATGAGCAGAACAATGGCTTTGCACGCTTTGCACGTGCTTTATAGTTCTTGGTACATTAAGCATGACGTTAACGGCAAACGGGAAACGCGAGCTTGCCTTTCATTTTTTAACCTTTGTATCTAATTCTTAAATAAATCTCTCAGAAAAATAGGAAAAAATTCACTCGTTCACAAAAAAACATAAACCGACTTATTTCCGCGTACATACATTTAACGGCAGATCGCACAAGTTGAATTTTTGCCGTTCACGGAAAAAACAAACGTCATGCTTAATCGCCGTCTTCTGCAAAACAACAACGTGAAATGACCAAACTCTGCGTTGTCTGCACAACGTGAGCCACGAAGGCTCATTGTTTAATTTTATATTTCGAATTTATCGCTGTGTTCCAGATTCAGTTTTGAGATAGTTTTGACAGTAAGAAACTTAAGAGTATCGAGAGATTCGTAGGTAAAATATGAAGTCATTTTAACGTTGTTCTCGCCGTCGCCGACGTCGACGAAACCACGACGGCGACGCCAACGACAACGTCCACAAAATACATTTAAATTTTACGTAAGAATCTCGCAAATATCAAAATTTGTTATTTAATTAAAACTAGAAACATGAAAAAATCGCCGTTGTGGTTCACGTTCTCAACACCACGCAGAATTTAGTCATTTCAAGTCGTTGTTAAGGAGAGAACGACCAAGAAATGAACAAAGATTGATAACGCACGTGCAGGACAATTGTCCTGCTCATTAAATCTTTGGCATCCTTGTTGACGTCACCGTCGTGGTTTCGTAAGGTACCTATGTCACGCACGTGACAGGGCACGCAACGCGCGCAAATGTCGACACGGGCTTGATCTCCATCGCTATATATTAAGGGGGGCACGTTATAAATTGTAATTGCAACTCTTAAGAACACCGAATCACAGGCGGCTTACAAGTTAGCTATTCGCAAATTTAAGGTTAAATCACAGACAAAAGTCCTTGGATATCTCATTTAATCATGCATATTCGTGGCAATTCGTTTCGACTGCTATGAAATAGACACCCCCTCCAAATATGCATCAATACGGACGCATTCAGTTCTCTTGTTTTCACGCGCACTATTAACCTACAATGCAGTAGATGGTTTTAACACTAGATTCCATATTGCCTAACGTCTTTTCAGTTATAGATCTCACAGATGACGTCAAATGGGACAACAACAAAAAGTGTCCTACGTTCCACTGATGCCTGTGCGTCACTGATGCCCTTACCACATTTTGACGTCTTTTGTAACTTGAGTGAACAGACCCCCGGCAAAATAGATTCTTTTTTGTTTTACACATTAGCAACGAGAAACTAACCTTTTTTCCATTTGGAAAGTTTTCCAACTCTGAGCTAGCAGCCAAGCGTTTAACTTAAAGGAGGGAGGTCGTCAAACTTTCCACACAGATGACTGTCAACTTCAAGCTTGTTTGGCCCAGTTAAATTGCTCTCAAGGTGAACGACACTTTGGCTTATAAACTTGTTTCTCGTTGAAGATTTGTTCCCGTTTTCCCCTGAGTTTTGAAAAACATTGCCATGGACTATGAACTCTGATCACGCGCGAGTCACACTAAGTAGTGACATCATCTATGAGGTCATCTATGCCGTCAACCGTCCGCACTTCCCCGAACTTTTTTCAACACCGGGTTAAAGGAAATTTTGAGCGAAACTCGTGCGCGCGCGAATGGCAGTTATTTTTCCCTTCCCACTCTTTTATATCATAATTATATAGCTGCATCAAAATCCATTATTGTCAACAGCTGCATTTTTTATTAATTTTTGCCAACTGTCCAAATTGAATAAATTGAATCAAATTGAATAAATTGGACAGTTTTTGCTCAAACTGTCCAATTTAAGAAAAATTTGGATACCTTCCATAAACCAATCAATTGTCAAGAAAAACTGGTTTGGAGGGCGAAACATTTACCATGTTCGTATATTTTTGGATGCTATATAATTAATAGGTAATAGGTAAAAAAATTCCTCGAACTGCCAATTTGGCAGTCCTCGGAATTTTTTCTCATCCAATTATTTTCAAATTGGACAGCATGTAGTCCTATTACATGTACTAATTGACAGGCGAAACTTAGTCAAACGTGCAAGAATTATCCTGCTCAATTTTGCGGAATATCGTCCTATTCCGCGCGGTTGATATTAAGGCCCCGTTTACGCGTGTCCGGATAGACAGCTAGCCGTCCCTTTCTAGATAGTCGTGACAGCGCGCGAAATAGCGAGACTGCACGGAGCGAGGAGAAAAAACGAGACCAGTTTTCTGCTTTCGCTCGCCTATTTCGCACGCCCTCGAGACCAGAAAGGGACTGCTAGCAAGTCTAGGGCCCGGACAAATTTTTGCACGGAAAAAAACTCAGTGCACGGTTCCACCTTGCGTTTACACGAGGTGACCTGTGACTTCTAAACCCATGAATTACGTCATTTCTTAGTGGTGCACCCCTCCTGAGCAAAATCCTGGAACATTTCGTCATTCTCTACTAGCACAATCCCATAATACACCGCTTCTACCCCAAAAAAATTTGCATAGGCATTGTTTTAGATTTTCCTTGGGACATCTTCACGTCCCAGGAGAAATTGCAAACAATGATTATGCAAAATTTTGGGGGGTAAAAGAGGTGTATTATGGGATTTGTGCAAGCAGAGAATTTCTTAGTGGTGCACCCCCTCCTAAGAAAAATCCTGGATCCAGCCCTGTACTTAGCCGACGAGGCCGTAGGTCCTGCGTAATCGCGCGGAAAATCGCCCGTACTCGAGGCCACAATTGTCTTTTACGAGCGCTGGCTAAGTTAACTTTTCCTGTGAAAATTCTTTATTCTGGCATAGAAATCAGTGTATATTTACTTCATTCCAACCTAAGAGAAAAAATTTATCGGTCATCGTACTCGTTTTCGAGTGAAATGACGATTTGTCTCTGTCGCAAGCCAGGCTGTCTAGACAATGGCGCCATTTTGTTTTGTTCAAGGATGCGCACTGCAAAAGAAATTACCTTAAATATTGAATTTGACGCTTGAAGTCGGAAAAACAGCAGTTGTCAAAGAATTCTGCCTGAGAATGTTGGTTGAGTTGAATTCATGGACAAGCTACCATTGCAAACGCGGGGCAGATATACTGAAAGGGCCCTTTGGGTTATCCCCTGTCACACAACAGAATGGGCGAATAATTGCTCGATTGGCTCGATTACTTTACGAATGAAACCCAAGAGCATGCACTGATGTGATTTTCGCGTACACTCCTACCCCCTTAGGATGGCGCAGTGGTGAGAACGCTCGCCTCCCACCAATGTGGCCCCGGTTCGACTCTGACCCATTGCTTTATGTGGGTTGAGTTTGCTGTTGGGTCCCGGTGGTTTTTCTCTGGATTATTCAGCCTAAATATCGTTAGTTTGTTGTAATATGTCAAAAACTCATTACGTTTATGTTCTGAATGCATTTTATTTGTTACAGCAGCGCTGCATATGGAGTATTTTCACCCACGTGACAAGCGGCCATATTGGATTGCTGAAACGAAAGATGATATTTTCATAACAATAGAGTTCAATTCCTGGAGGATTGTTTTGGGACACCAATATGGCCGCCGTTTCTTTGTTTTGGGACACCAATATAGCCGCCGTGACATCATGTGAAAACACTCTATTGAACAAACAACTAAATTAATTAAAAAAAACGAACGACAGGTTAAAACAGGGACAAACAGATTGCAGAGAAAAGGAAACATACATTTACTTCGGAACCGGAAAGCTCTGACAGTTCTACTAATGCTTGGTTCACAGCAAATATCAAACGATGGATTTCTTTATACTCCGTTGACTTGCTTTTGGCTATTGTTATCTTCTTGAAAGCACCACTAAAAAGGATAATTTAAAAAGAGTTATTGCCACATTGGCTGTGCAATATCTTACAAAATACGAGTACGAGAGCATCTAAACGTTTCAAACCATTCTCGTTTCCAGACCCGTTCCTATGGTGCTGACCTGGGCCCAGTTGTTCGAAGGCCAATAAACGCTTGCCCGGGGTTGAATTGTAATCCGGGTTTCTTTTTCTTTAGACTGTTCACAGTCCTCTATTTTTTTCGTATTTTTCCTCGATCGGCGAACGCGGGGAATGAATCGCGAGAGAACTGGACTCCAGTGCAAAACGCGAGGCACTTCGCACTCGCGCTCGCTGTGTTTTTTGCTAGCGCGCGTTCTTTTGAGTTGAAAAAATAAAGCGGACGTGAACAGTCTTCTTTTTCTTTTGTTCACAAACATTTTCTCCGATAATTTTCTCTTTTCTTTTAAGAGAAAGCAATCATCAAATTGTAGAAAAAAGGAATTAGCATGAATTACTTTTAAGCTTTCATATCTGAATTCAAATTTCGCACTAACCAGGGTTTTCTTAACCTAGCTTTGAACAACCCAGCCCTGTAGAGCAAGGACTCTAGAAACGAGAATGGCTTGATTTCGAGCATGTGCGCCAGGTATCTAAGGGTCCTTGCTTGTCATCCAACGTTTTTCCTATTTTACCGTTGCTTCCTTTTATTTGTCGTTCCAAGAGGTTTCTTTCTATTTAAAAAATCCCAATTTGTATGGAACAGAATCGTCTAATCGCCTTCCTTCAATTGCCTTGCGTAAGCTTGGCAAGTCCGCTGGAAACAAACATATTCATAACAATCTTATTTATAGCTAGAAAAAATTGAATACAAAGATATGATATAAGGAAATTTATCTAAAATTAAACAAATATCCTTTCAACTCCACAGTAACGATAATTTAACCAAAGCATGGTTATAACGCATCTTTTTTAAAATTGTTTATAGTAACGAAACCATTACATGTAAACATAATATTTCTCAAAATTAAGTGTAATAAATAACCCTAAATTGATACGAAGAGATAAAGCTTGTCCAGAAAACATAGACATTCCAAGTCGATCCGCGCTAAACAAGTTTTGAAATAAGTTTTAAGTTTTCTCCAGGATGAGTTTAAGGGAAATTTAAACTGTTCAATCTTGTCGGACAAGTCAAAAGCGGGCTTTAACGAGTCACTGTTAGTATAGGTAATCACATGAGGCCAGTACTATTAAGGATTAATTGCACGAGAGTTTTCAAAATTTTCCAAAATTGCCCGAGTCGCGAAGCGACGAGGGCAATTTGGAAAATTTTGAAAACTCAAGTGCAATTAATCCTTAATAGTACGAGGTCTCATGGGATTACTTGTTTATCAATAAAGGGCAAAATTTATACGAAGGAAAATCACGCGCGCAGTCTATTTTTATCTGGGAAGCCTGTTTAGTGCCAATTAACGGATTAGCCAATCATTGACAGGTAATCATGCCCTCTCTTGATTACTAAAAATGCCCTCGATTAAGAAAAAATGCCCTCTCTCTCAACCAATCAGCGCTCAGTAATTTTGCCCTTTATTGATAAAATGATTTAACAAAGCCGGTCTTCCTGTTCCTGTGGAATATGAATTGGACAAGCGTCGTGCGCTATCATTTAGATGGCTTTTGACAACTATAAGTGGATTTTCTAAAATTGTCAGCGAATCAGATAGCCGAAACCTGCACGCGCAACACATCTGACTTCTAAACCAACCGAACACAGCTTTGATTGGCCAGAAACAGGAAAACCAACAAAATGACACGAAAACAATCAACTGCTGTCAACGACAGATCAAAGGTCTTTCGCAAAAAGCATGCGCAACGGCAACGGCGCGTTTCATTATTACATACGCACAGCATTAGATTATTACACACGCACAACATTGGAGACCGAAAATGAAACTCACCCAGGTGATTTCACTAGTGTCTGAAGGAAAGTTTCAAATCGTAATACATAAAGGATGTTTCATCAGCCAGCGAATTCTATTGAAGTTTAGTATTACGTCATTCGACGGTGTTTTACGAGAATGATCAATTCCGCATCACTGAAGACAAAGAAAACGTTTGAGCCCTTAAATCAACAAATTCTTTTTTCTGCTTTAGTAATTGGGAGAATTTGACACTTGACAACAGTACAATTAATTTCGTTTGCGGGATCGACTTGGCCAGGCATGAAATTAAATCCTTAAAATGTAAAAAATCCACAGAAGTGTTGGGATGTTAACTCAATTTCCAAGGAAAGATCGTATGGATAATACTAAGCTGTAAAAAGAAAATAATCCGGAAATCAAAGCATTCTTAATTTTTCTTCCTCATTTAAAAGCAAAATCAAAAACTATTTACTTGAATTGAAGTCTAACTTCATTTTAAACGTACACGACAAATATTTGCATTTGAATTTGTAACATATATGACTACCCCGCTCATCCTTACGATCCCTTAAGTCGTCACGCAATGTTGCTCCTGGAGACGCGTTGCGTGACAATTCTACCTGCTGTAGCCCGGGCAACCGAAACGTCACGGCTAGTAACACAGCTAAATCACGCAACAATCACGACTTTAACGCGCACAGATCACGGCCATTTATATTCTAAAAAATACACGGTTGCTCGATCACGTTCTAAAAAGATAAAATTTGTTTCATCTTGGAATAAAATTTCAAATTTTCTTATTTCTTGCTGTTCATATCTATGTACAATGTAAAGTTAAAGCAGCTATTAAACAGAGCTATCGATAACGAAATGTGCGTTCACGAAAGAGAAGTCCTTGAATTCGTCCTGGTTTATGTTTGCGATGATGTTTTTGTCCGTCGGCGTCAGTTTCGGTTCTTCTCTTGTGAAATCAGTGTCGAAATTTCCAACGTCTGTTCTTGATCGCTGCGAAGAGAAACAAAAAAAACGTTGTTGTTGTATTGTTCAGTTCACTCGCGAAGCACGGTAAAAACGGCGATTTTTTAATTTATTATTTAACCCAAACAAAAACTATTTACAATACAACAACACACAGTTTCACGTAACGCTACCAACAAAGAAAACGTACACTATTCTACACAATTATCAAACTACTTCAAAAAACAAAAAGGGGTCAACTATTACTTACGTTACGTATAATACAAGCAAAAAGAAGCCTGAAAAAGATCAGGGCTTCAACGGGATTCGAAACTGTGACCTCCGTGATACCGGTGCTGAGCTATGAAGCCACACATTGGGAGCGAGGTCAATTTATCGAGTTCATATTGAGATACATGTACTACTGACAACACGGTGTCCGTCTTATTTGCTACAGAAAAGGTAATAAAGATTCCCATTTTTTGCAAAATGATGCCAAGTGGAGTCCGAGGAAAAATAGCGTGTGTGTTCACCCCCAGTATTAAATAAAATTCGCCGGTACCCAATCACACAGCTGGGTGGAGAAAATGAGAATAAATATCTTGCCCAAGAACACAACGCAGTTCCCCAGCCAGAGCTGGAAACCAAGCCGCTCGAACCGGAGCACAGCCACCGCGCCTCCTACAGATACGCCACAATTAGCGCCGACGAATTCTTTGCGATGATTTTTGAGACGTTCCTTGAGTGACTGTTACTCAAGCCATAAGAAATACCAGTAATAATTTCCCTTAATTTCCGCTTAATTTCCCTCCGTTTTGTGAGCGACTCCGTCTTCGCACTTCTAGAGAGGAACGTGGGCACGCAAAACAAGTGAAAATCGCTGCCTTGTGCCGGAATTGTTTGAACAGTAGTGCCACCAAATAAATTGTGAACGCGATGTTTACGCAATATATCAAACACGAGAGACAGTGTTTCATCGGGATATCCAAACAAGGAGAAGAGAGTTGAAAATACGACGCGCAGCGGAGTATTTTTAACGAACTTCGAGGTGTTTGGATTGCCGATGAAGTACTGTCTGAGTGTTTGATGAATCTTCTCAATAGATACAAAAATAAAAATAAAATAAAATCGTAAAAATCTATGCTATTTAAGATCGGGTATCCAAACCTCCTTCACGGGTATGATTGTCTTTGTTTTAACTCGATGAATTGTTGAGTTTGAGATTTGTCATATACGTTTACCGGCCCCTTACGCCACACGGCTCAAAAAGGCTTGCAACGCTTAGTGATTGGTCTAAACTGAACCTCGCGCCATTTTCTCAACAAATCAGAATTAAAGCGCGATCGCGAACGTTTTCCCGCGCTTCGCACCAACGAAATGTATCTGCTTTGAGTTTTGATTGGTTCACTGGATTGCCGAGGCTCTTTATGATTGGCCAAAATGACTGCTTTGGTTTTGGTTGCGCGATACTCAATTAAAAACTGCTCTAAGCAACGTTAACTTATGACTCAACAGTCTCATTAACTCTTTACTTCGTCGAAAGAATGAATGTCTTAGTTTGTGACGCAATAAACACCTAGCTAAAAGTAGCAGATGGAATACTTTGGTTGAAGCCGAAGGCCTTAATTAACTAAGAGATAACAGATCCTCGGCGCCTCATCGGGAACAATCAAAATGAACAAAAGATTCAGCATCTTTGATGGAACAAACAGGCGATTTAGCACGTTAGACGGAACTCCGCTTAACCAGCAAGATCCCGAGGGCGTCCCGTCCCACCGATGTATTATTTTGGACCAGAGCTTCGAAGCGCTGAAATCCGCGCGCTCTTCAACGGAAGCCATGAGAAGAGTGAAAGAAGACATGGAACGGGCGGTGACCACGGAGGGGAAGAAAAACGAACAGTACAAACAGACTGCTTCAGAGTACACCAGCTTCTATGAAGGCAACGATAACACCGGTCACGGAATGAACTCCTCGATGAGTGTTTCTAACGATCACACCAGTCAAACTTTTTCAAAAGAGAGCGAAAATACCGAACAAACAGATGGTGGAGAGATGGTGAATCATAAAACAATCAACGATGGCCCATGACAAAAGAGATGTGACTTCAAAAGTAGCTTTATAGTTTGTTAAGTTAGAATTTGTTTTCTTTTTACAAATTGAAGACATCGTACGAGCTGTCATATTTGCTCAACGAAGGAAAAACATTTTAGCAGACCAGCCTTAGAAAACTCAGACACAATTTCATAGCCGAGCGTTACAAACCTCAATCTAATAGCGTCAATAAATCCGCTCTTTCTCAAAATTAACAAGTATTTTGTTCTATTCAAATCACGTGCTAGCAGTATATGCGCGCCCGCCGCCTGCACAGCGGTTAAACGCAATTCCGGTTTTCGCCGCCTCGACCTTTCAGGGAATTTGACGCTAAAATGTGTCAACGTTTCTAGGAAAATGTTATAAAAGTTGTACGGTGTAACAATATTTCGAGCGGGCAAACTCGGTGGATCAGAATGATCAAATTTCCTTTGCATACACGTAACTTTTCAGCGTTCGTCTTACTTTTGGCTTGAAAGCGAAGAGTTTCGTAACTTTAAAAGGGCAGTCTCACGCTATTTTTAGTAACACATCGAAAATCCAAGGGACACTTTTCAGTTCACAAAAGCTGGATGATAAAAACCTTTGAAAGACTATCGTTATGTACAGGAACTTTATAGATGTTTTTGCGGGCGGATGGCCAAGATCGACATTGATACCAACTTGAAAACATTGGACCGACGTTTTCAAGTTTTTCCATTGCATCTCATGTGAAATTAGTACATGTACTAACATATTTTGCCTCGTAATTCTGTTCTGAATTCACTTGATGTTACAAAATTAGCGATTTAGAAACGATTTGGGTATTGACTGAGGCGTTAGAAGTTTAAATTTAGCTAATTCTGACCAAAATTGTGATAAACTCCGTGATACTTCCTTTTTAAGACGTTTGTATGGGGAAGTTTTGGCTGGAGCTTCGTGCGGGCCACGTTTGATCACTGTGTGGTTCGCACCAATCGCGCGCGCGTTTTCACCGCAATGCTAAAATTAATTTCCCTTCAAAGCATCTCCGCATATCCTTAGGAAGCTTCTTCCAACGCCACGTTCAACAGAATCACCCTTGTTGTTAAATTTGTCAAACAGTTTCGTGTTTCAGCAGTTTAATACTGCACTCCTTATCTGATCTCCCTGTTTGAGGTTTGATAAGCGCAAGCTGGCAACAGGAAATTACAATTTGATAACTGATAAGATTGGGGAATATAAAAAAACGATGCTGTTTAAGAGACCGGATTGCAGGTCACAATGCACACGAGAGATTCAACGGGTCGCCCCTACAACTCGGAGGCACCCTTGTAAACGGCTGGTTACCCTGTTGTTCAAATGCAATCCACGGTCTGCGTGAATTTTTATCCCAGTTCTGTAACGCCTTGGCAAAGTTTTCTATCGATAGCTTTTTGTTCTTCAGATTTGATTTTGACTAATATCGTATGCGTAAAACCGTTGTAGTTATAAAAGGCACTTTATGCAAGAGAAATTAACACCTCACTTAGCTTTATCAATTATGGATTTAAAGGAGCTACGTCACAGAAAGTCATCTTGATAAAACTGGCAAGTTTTTTCAAGTTTGTCGTTTGTAATCGGTCTATATCGTTGTCATTCGAAACAATCCTTGTATAATTTCAACATTTTATTATCCTCTTGATGTTTTTCGGCATTAGAAAATTCTCACTTTTAGATTTCCTTCAATTTGAAAGTAAATGGGAAAATGACTTCAAATTAAATGCCGTGACACTGCTCCTTTAAAGTTAATCGGCTTTCGAACAAGCGGATCCTGAATGATAGCTGCCATCCACACATGCATTCCTGGATAACGCAAATCTTCACTCTTATCATACTTACTATTTTTGGTTTGAAGGGAGGAATGACTTGTCTGGCTTCCAACTTGATCCAGTCGATTTCTCTAAAGAACGGATGTTCTAGAATGCTTTGCTCGCCGCTAGCAGTGCAGCCGAGCCTTTTCGTGCAATTTTTCGTCATAAACTGCAAAGTAATGAAACAAAGTTGAAGACAATCTGCGCAGAATTGACTCCGGTTTAGGTTTTTAACACTCGGCTTAGGATGCTCAAAGCTGACCTTGCCTTAACGACGTTGCACAAACCTACAAAACGTGCACACTTTTATATAGAAACGAGAATTACAAACTAAGCTCAATTCCATTTCCTCGCTTCAATATTGTTTACAAGTTGTTAATTTGACACAGGCAAGGAAGTACAAATAAAGATTATTGTTCTCGCTTCAAACACTCTAAGGCTACCTACGTCAGCAGTAAGCGGATAAATTTAGAGCCAATTTTAGTGCAGTGTGTCTGGTCCCTGGGTTTTCAAAAGCTCGTTCGCACAAGTGCAAAGGTGAAAAATACAGCTGTTTCAATAGGCCATTTCCGAGTTCGCTTGTGCCTCTATTTCAAGGCGAATCTAAGTGCAAAGTCTTTGTAATGAAAACGAGTTTTCAATCATATGGAAAGCAAAGCTAATTACCATCACAAAACTTTCGCACTTGGACTCGCTTTGAAGTAGAGGCTCAAGGGAACTCGGAAATGGTCTATTAACGTTGTCAGATCAAAGTTTCAAGCTACAAGACAAGACCGAGAGGTAGTCTGGGTAGACGTGAATACTAATGAGATATAACGACGACGCACACGTGCTGTCTCTCGCTTTAGACATGCGGAAACAAGGCGTTTTTTTAGCCAGAATGAATTTAGAACAATCTTCCAAACTCAAAGCTTTGTAGCCACTGTTATCCATACTACCTTTCGGTATTGTCTTTTAGCCTGTAGCTTTGATCTGACAAAGTTCATTTAAATAGGGTAGCTGTATACACAGAAGACTTGAAATTGAAGTTTTTTCTCTCCGAAATTGTAAAAAAAGGGTTCGTAAATAAAAAAGTGAAAAATTTGACCACATTTGTGCAGGTAAAATTTATTTATCACCCCTTTTGTGATCGCCTCGGGCGAATGATCAACGGACGAATGATCTTTTGAAAAAACCGAGTCTGCAAACTGCACTGAAATCGAAAATCGACTGCAAAAAGGCTACTTTTTTCTCCGAACGCGCCTTCCGTCCACACTAAAATGGCGTTTTCGGTCACCAAACTATTTGAAAACGCTGTCATCGCAACAGTCGAAGGTAGTCAGTGCATACTCCACTGTGCATTTTAATCGTTTTTGGTGAGGCAGCGTTTCAGTGTGGACGCTAAAAACGGTATAGTTCAAGTGGACAGAAAACAGTTCATCCGATTTCAAATTTATGTGGCTCAGTGTGGACTAAGCTTCACTGCAGCTTATTTAGGACTAACTTAGGGCTAACGCTTATTTAGGGCTAACGTCACAGTCCATAGAACAAGTGTCGCGTGACCGTAACGGAGACTGAACGCCACGCAAGAATGACCCGCGTCACGCGATTCTTACCCCTTTAAGTATTGAGACGGCTTCTTTGGAGAGCCACACAGGATACAGCACATCATCATGAAGAATGGACTCGAACAGGTCGTCTTCGTTATCAGCTTCAAATGGCGGCTGTACAAAAACAATTTAATACAAGCGGTTCATTTCCTTTCTTGGGACTCTCTTTTGACCTTACATACGTGCGGGCGAACGCGAAAAGACCGAGCGCGATAAAGGATCGACGAGGAGGCGAGCTGGCCGCTTATATGTCTCGCATTTCTCTATTTTCGCGTTCGTCCACACTCACCTTGGAGCAGACAGACTGCAGTATGTTTGTTGTAAACAAAACCTTTACCACTATTTGCATAGACCCTATTCTTTACCAATCACACCTCGAAGATAAGAAGCGCGTGACAAGTTGCACGAACAAAACGCAAAAAGAACATGTTGCTTTAATGACAGAGCTGCCCAACGGAAAACGTTAAAATGGATTTACAGGGTATTACTAATAAATTTGCTCCACTTCACGACTCCAACTATGTTCTTTTATTTGCTCTCGACATTTTCTTTGATAAAAAACAAAACAGCCACCAAAATTAACCGGACTTTTCCACCTTCGTGAATATCAACACGCCCACTACTTTTCGTACGATGTTGCTAAGCAACATACTGCTGTGTTGACGTAACAGCTGCTCCCGGGAAACTACAGGTAAATCCTGAAACGTGCTTTTACTAACCTGCCCTGCCATCATCTCGTACATGAGGACTCCAAGCGCCCACCAATCCACAGAGAACCCATAAGGCTTTTCTTGAAGGATCTGAGAGAAATAAAAGTAACAATCATTCGTAGCTCAGACAGCATGCTCTTGCTCACACGTGACCACAATTTGCACATTTGAAACGAACATTCAAATTGCCATTTGCAACTTCCGAAACTTGAATCAAATGTTGAAAGCTTTGCGGGACATATCTCTGAAAGATGAGAATTATAAGGTTTACCATTGGTTAGTACTATGGTTTAAACAACATAATTTCGCCAAAAAGATGAAAAAATTCAAATACCTCATATTTTAACTTAGGCTAAATTTTTTAAGTGCACGAGTGATGACGTAGCTCCTTTAAAAGAAACTGAAATTTTGTCTTTGTTTCTTTACATAAATCCCTTCAATTTAATAGTTTTTAGCAATTCAATGCTCTAGTGAACCTTGCTCCATGTCACAACTGATTTCTATTAACAAACTACTGGTTATCAACTCACCTCGGGAGCAATGTAATCTGGGGTTCCACAAAACGTGTTTGTAAATCCACCCGGAGTCATTCCCTCTTTACACATTCCAAAATCTGCCAGCTTGATATGACCATCTTTGTCTAATAGTACGTTATCCAATTTTAAATCCCTGGTGAAATATCCCAAAAGGCTTTAAGACGTAATCACTCTGTTAATCAATGTCAAGGAATCAACCAATCCAAGGGTAAGCCAAATGGCGAGAAAAAATGCGTTTTAATGTGCAAACTAACTGGCCAAAAAATGACTCATCTTCGATTATTGGTTGCAAGAAAGACCGCGGCAAACGTAACACAAATAAAACGCAATATTTTTCTCAACCTCGTCCAATAATTGTGAATTATTTCACTGTTGATCAAGGCACTTGGTGAACTTCTCTGACTACGTTTTTTTCTCATTGGCAACAGGAGAGTTTTTAAAATCAATACCAAAAGTAGAGCTCAGCAATTGCAAAAATAAAAGCATAACAAAGTTAAACAGTGAAAATTGCAGAGAGAGATTAGGCTCGAGTATAGCGGAAAAAGATAGCTAAAAACGCGTTGCTTACCTATATATTACACCATGCCTGTGAAGGTATTGAAGCGCCAGAACAACTTCTGAAGCGTAAAACCTAAACAAGCAATAATTATTGAGATAAACGATTCATTTAAATCAAGAAAATGATATTCAAAACGAATTTAAAAAGATTATGAATTATGACCGAGTATAAGTAGCATACCTAGATCTTTTTTCATCGAATTTTCTCGCTTTTTGAATTTGAAACATCAAATCACCTCCATTGACATACTCCATCACAAGGAACAGCCGATCCTAAAAAAGCAGCAAAAAATATACAAAATAAAAAAATAATAATTAATAAATACTCTCAACTACCTTGTCAGCACACTCCAGTCACAGGAAACCCAAAAAAATCGTTCTGTGGAAATCCAGCCCGTGGCCTAATGTTTTGTGCATTAAACTTTGGTTTGACACTTTGTTCCATTTCTTTGCAGTTAGGAGTCTTGAGAATATTGCTACACCAAGAAACCCCCTTGAAAAATTAACATCTGCAATACCAAAACCAATTCAGCTCTGCAAAAATATACCCTTTATGCACATAAAAAGTAGGCTAAACACAGGTGGAGTTCCGGATGTTACTTTCCGGCAGCATGAAACAACAGCCATGTTGTGTTTGGATGCTTGCGAAGGGAAATATAACACAATATTTACCGCTGTTTGAAAGCTGGAGTGAAGTGCCGTGAGATATGGGTGGCCTGCTGATAGAGCTAACACTCTTCTCTCAATCAGTGTACACTCCACATCGTCATCTTGGAGAACTGTCTCTTTCTTTAAGATTTTAATGGCATAAATCTCATCTGTGCCTTTTCTTTCTGCTAGCAGAACCTGTCAAGATTTAGAGTAGATGTTGAGAATAAATGCAGGATAGATCCATTGATCGGTCAGTCAGTTGGTCAGTCAGCCAGTCAGTCAGTCAGTCAATGGTATAATTTGGTTTTATCAACTGGGTTGATAATGTCAATTGGCCACCGTAAAGAGATTCGAGAGCTGACGTTTCGAGCGTTAGCCCTTCGTCGGAGCGAACAATTGACATTGAAATGTCAGCTTTCAATGTCAATGGGTCTGTCTGTCAGGTGATTGGTCAGTCAGTCAGTCAGTCAGTGGGTCTGTCAGTCAGTTGATTGGTCAGTCAGTCAGTGGGTCCACCTGTCAGTTGATCGCACAGTCAGTCGGTCAGTCAGTCAATCAGTCAATCAATCAATCAAGTAAGCTACTTGGTTGGCTTTCTTTCATCTTTCTATTCTCCTGTACCTATATCTTCAAAAAGTTATCTTTATTAAAATGGTTTGGAAAAAATGTCATCCAGTGTCCCAGACAAGTAGATTTTCCTGCAGAACAAGAAATGGGCAAGGGCCAGGCAAGTCGTCTAATGACTACAATTCTTCATCGTATTGACAAATAAACCAAGAAGAACATGCAAACCCCCAGATAAATGTGACCTGGATGTGAGAATTTTATTTTTATTTCTATTTTATGTGTCACACAGAATTATAGTTTTGTGAAGTTGGTGGGTAAATAAGTTGATTTAGCAACAGGACGGGAATGTTAGTTGAGGACAGCATGACAGACAGACAGACATGTTTTATTTGGAGTCTTATACAATAAATAGTATCTCTACTATGGATTCCAAATAATTAATAATAATTATTAGCATGTGCATCAAATATGAGAAGTTGAAACAAATTTGTGCCCAGGGTATTCTGCACACCCTCCCGTCCTCAACTGACATTCCCATCCTCCTGTTAAATAAACATTGTATGTGTATGCCCTTCCTCCGGTTTGTGTGGAATATAAAATATTTTCTTTTGGGCGAAACTACCCATCTGTTTTAAGTTTGGCCACGCCCACTGCCAGCCGCCCCTACAACCTCCAGTCACCTATGCAGAGGAGAGAGTCCTTGGGCATGCAATAAAAATAATCTGTGTTGATGCCAAATTCTCCTTGAGTAAAACAAAATGTGTTAAATTAGGTAAGAAGAGTTTAAAGACTAATCTTGGAATCTCACCTTGCCGAAACTGCCTTTTCCTAGTACTTTAAAAAACTTAAACTCTGACAATCCAAACTTCTTCTGTCGTCTCTTGGCCCCAGGTGAGGCCTCCAAATCATCAGGCTTTATGGAGAGTGAATCAAGGGAGCTCACTTCATCACTGTCACTCTCCTGTGCATTCAGTAGAGTCAATTGTGACGAGGAGCGATCGTAGGGGATCATCCTGTTTGATCCATTGTATTGGATTGACGGCTGGTGAGTTAAGAGATAAAATGTCAAGTAACGGAAGGTAAAGGCTGCATCTTCTCCTTGATCAGGCTGTTACTTATCTCTTGTTTCAGTATCATGAAGTGACTAGGGCTATTGCATGTCCATGTACATTTTTACTTCAACAAACTGTTGATGTTTGTTGTTTTACAATTTTTTTTCAAGAAGTTTACAGCTTGAAACTGCAAAAATTCTAAATGTATCACGTCAACAGATGTACGAGTTGAATCAATAAAAATACAAACATAGAGTAAACAAAATGACAGCATACTCCACCAGGACAGCATAAGGATCTGTGATCTGAATCTTATTAAGGAAACACAATCCCAACTTCACAGCAAGCAAAGTCCACAATCTAGCCCAAAATTTTAACTGATCCACAATAATTCAACAAGCAAAACTGAGCACTTCGGAAACCATGTGACCTATGCCCCTGCACACTAGCACCCAGACTCCCAACGTTTTCCGCTTTATTTGTGCCTCAGACAGTGGAAAACAACACTACATGTGCTCGATCCAGAGTCTAGCACCTTACAACAGTCTACTGGGTGGAGAGAACACTGTTTAGAGTAAAGTGGATTGCATAAAAACAAAACACAATGCACCTTTTTAACTCTCATTGATTCTGACAGTTTGTTTCCTGTGAGTCCCATGTCCTTTAAGATCAATGCCATCTCTTTGGAATTAACACCACAGTTGTTCGCTACATTCTTGTGACATCTTTTATGGACATTCAGCTTACAAGCTTGTGAAGAAAATGTATTATTGCTGTTAAATTACACCTTTGTGGGTGGGTGTATTACTGTGTAAAAGGGGATGGTGGAGCCCTGAAGATTAGAGTGAGAGAGGGATACAGGACCTTGGCAGGAGAAGAGAATGCAGGAAGTGAGATTCCAAAGGTGACAGGAACTGGGAAAAAATGCTAAAAATACTTTTCAATTATGAAATAAAACAGGGGGCTGGGAATAAAAGGTGTTGGTAGAAAGAGGTTCGGATTCCCCTGTCCCACTCCCAACTGTGATAACAAGTTTAACTTAAAACAAAATAGTTATACTGGCAAAAAAACATAAAAACATGCAATTTAAAATTGTTTGGTTACATTTATTTCAAGCTGCACAACAACAACAACACACTCTCTCATTGGCTACAATGAGATCACACAACATCTAACAATAAAACTGTTTTTGGCCAAACATATCTGAGTGTAACTGAAGGGTTAATCTTACCTGAACACTGCATTCCTTGTCTTAGAAGGCCGTAAAGAAGAGATCCACAGTGATCACAGAAAGTCGGCCGCTTGTAATTATGAACTGCAAATCTGTGAGGCATGTTGAGTTTGAAACGAAGAGAACCTGTGCTTGATCGTCCAAATGCACTCTGAAAGAAAGAGCAATCACAGTCTATCCTACTCTCAGTATGCAGGGGCTTCGAAACAACCCGGCTACCACTGGAGTTCTGACGGTTACTTAACAATTATCCTGTGAAATCATACTGAATATTGCCTGACACTTAGTCAACAAGGCCATAGGCCAAGTTGGCTGAATATTGAGCAGGATAATTGTTTTATTATTGGAACAAATTGTTAACAAAGTGCATTTTAAAGCTATAATAGTTGCCATCAGCAAAATTATGTGCTATCCTGAGTATGTCGAAGGATATCTGTCAAGTACAGATGACAGATAACAATCCCTTTATGAATATACAGGGACAACATGAAAATTTGTTGAATAATAGTGTTGCCAGTTACTGTTGTCATAGCAATCAGCTTGTGGCAAAAACATTCAACATGACACAGCTGCCAACACTACCAGCTGCTGATGCTTATTTCAAAACATTCTGAAACTCCTGTAGCATGCAAAATAAAATCCTGACCAGTAGCGTTCTAGATGAGAGAGAGACCTCAGAAAAAACAATCAAGTTTAGCTACTTAAGCTTGAATGAGCTACAAGTTTCACAAAAGTCAAATCTGAGAGTTTTGTTTGGCTTGAGTTGACTTTCATCCTCGATTGGCCCATGCTTAATAACAGTAATAGGACTGAGTGGAGTCAGATTTGGTCTGAAATCATACAAGTGATTTACAAAATCAGACGACCCAAAGTGAACATCCTATTTGTTAATCACTCGACGTGTGATAAACAGACTGAATTGGATGACACAAAGTCCTGTAACCAATTAATCAAAACTAAGACAAAATTTGAGAAAAAAATATAACCATCGGCTAAACATAATAGTTGACATTTTTGTAACGGCAATGCAGGAAAAAACAATAGTTGATACTGTCCAATTACACAGGCATGATACGTAAACTGTCATGAGATATCACATGGTCCAATTACAAGCATGAAGCATATACTGTCCTCTTAGTGCTCAAATCATGCTGGTGACAACCAATTACATTCGAGAATTTTGTTACAGTTCTGATTAAGACTTGTATGGCACTAAATAGTTATAATGATTGCTAACTATGTAGTAACTTGTTATTCAGAGATTTATTTAACCCTTTAAGCCCCAAGAGTGACTTGTAGATTTTACTCTGTCTAACGCCAGATGATTTTACTCGTCAAAGGGAGACCCCTTGGGACTTAAAGGGTTAAAAAACTATCTCGATTAAACTACCTTTTCTTCGTTGGGAATAATATCCTGAGAGTCTTGCTTTTCACCAGGACACTGAGAAAGCACATCTATATGACATCTCTTGTGAACCACACAAGTACAAACTAAAGAACAAAAACCACATTCAGATATGTTAAACACTTTCAGTACACCTTACCAAAACGATAAAAAATTATTTGGATTGGTTTTTTTTTTCAGAGAGGTATGGAACATTCGCTCTAACATGCATTGCTACATTACGCCAGATGCTAACATTTAAAGGTATGTCAACTTTTACAATCATGGTAAAACTCAAAATGTGTGCAAGTTAGTGGAAACATGGAAAACATCTTCCATGCCATTCAAGGAAAAAGCTTGCAACTAACAAACAATGTTGAATTGTTACACTTGTGTCTGTTTCAGCCTCTAGGGGTTAACGGGAAACAGACCAAATCTCTTCATGATGGTTGCAAAACTTATTCATGCATGTAATAGAAAAACATCACAATGTATTTGTTAAGGATGAAAATATTTATTTTAAAAGTATTTCTCTGATTCACCTTGGCACTGATAGCCTTGCTTATTAATGACACCCCTGAAAAAGAAAAAGAAAAAAGAATAAGCCACTACAGTCAACTTTCTCTTAAACGACTTCTCTACAAGATGGACAACTGATGTTGGTCCAATTTTACTGAGTATGTTAGCTGGACGCCTCTCTGTAAGATTGACAGTTGGTGCCAGCCTGGATGCTGTCTGTCCGTGAGGAAGTTGACTGCAAATCAATGTAAACCGCACATATGTACAATAGTCATGCAGGGAAACATAGTGGCGACTGTACTGATCACTCCAAGAGCTTTGGCCTTAGACTCTTGAAGGGGTCATTGTGTTGATCAAGATCTTTAAATAAAACCTCTCCTTTATATGGGTACTTAATGATACTAATAATAATAATAATAATAATAATAATAATAATAATAATGAAATACTGTATATTTACAAGGCTAAATTTTTTTTCAAAAAAGTTAAAAAGGCCGAACGTTTTCGGCATTAAGTCATCTTCATAATAATAATAATAATAATAATAATAATAATAATAATAATAATAATAATAATATTTTTTTAAAAAAAATTTTTGATAACAAATCACTTTATTCAATTATTTACAATAGTATTTACAGCAAATGACTAAATGTTTTAAAAATAAAAGACTGAATACAAACATTTTACATAGTATTTAAAAAAAATAAAAAAAACATCAACATCATCAATTCATCAGCCTATTAAAATATGCATCATATATACTAAAAATATTTAAAAATTGAAACTAGATAGTATTTAACACTAAAAGCTGTTTTCCGTGAATGCCGTGCATTAGACTTAAAAAATGTTGTTGATCTTGCGTTTAAATACCCCCAGAGACTACAGAACTTATAAAAATACAATGCGATATTCTTCTTCTCTCCTCTTCTGCTCTATTTCAAAACTTCATTTCTCACTTACAATAGTTTAAAAAGCGTCGAAAAGTTAATAAAAAATAAATAAATAAAAACTATCTAAAAATAATTCAGACTGACAAAAAAAAAATAAAAAAAATAAATAATAATAATAATAATAATAATGAAATACTGTATATTTACAAGGCTAAATTTTTTTTTAAAAAAAAGTTAAAAAGGCCGAACGTTTTCGGCATTAAGTCATCTTCATAATAATAATAATAATAATAATAATAATAATAATAATAATAATAATAATAAAAGCACAATATTTATAGAGGATGGCCACACCAGCCTCAGCTGGTTTCCATACAGGTCCTCTATCCAGGTAGAATTCAAATTTAGAAATGTTGGTTTATGAGGAGATAGGAAAAAAGGAGAACCCAGCAAAAAACCCTCGAAGCGAGGACAGAACCAACAACAAACTCAACCCACAAATGACGCCGGGTCCAGGAATTAAACTCGGGCAACATTGGTGGGAGGCAAGCGCTCTCACCACTGCATCCCCCTTGCTCACCTTTGGTTCATGTGACAATGGACAAGCAACCCATCTGGCAGGAAAGAGTAGTGACACTGCAGCCATACAGTTGCTCCACGCTATACAAAGTGGCCTATATTCCAGCATCGCCTACTTACTGTAGCAGTGTGTTCAGTTTACCTTAACAACAACAAGCTGACTGACAAACTGCCGGTATGGAATATACACCGATGAGCATTGCACATAATTTTTTTGTCATGAATGGACATGTGTGCGACTAAGTCACCCTTTTGATCAGACAAAACAGCAGTGCGTCGGACGTCTTATCACAGAACTCCTTTGACAAAGTGTTGTCTATGCAAAACATTGGCCTTTGCATCAGAAGGCATAAAATATTGTCCAGACATTCTGTCCGACAGCAGCTGGAATTTAATCAGACACTAAAAACTTTTGCTCTGCCATTGCCTAATGTCCAACTGCTATTTGCAGCCCTGTACCAGATGAAATATAAATAAACCCACTCTGATCTTTCCGATCCTTGGTGTAAACCGTAGTGTGTGACCATTTAAATAGGCGTTGTTAGGCAGCGCTTTCGTGTTTGACACTAAAACTTGAATTACGTTTATCCTAGAAGTTTTCATAGAGCTCTACATGCACAGCTGTAACAACATCAAGATATCAAAAACTATTTTGGCATTTACTGTTAAGCTGACTTTTCCAACTTAATATTACACAGCTAACACATAAAACCATAAAAGTGTACAGTTTATGATGTAAAGGAAGGTAAAAGTAAAATGTGGATCCATTAAAGGGTATAGTTTATAATGTACAAAATGTTGTAACCTATAGACAAAGAATTGAAGAAAAATTCTTAACAGTTTCATAAATTATTTATATTTTAGGAAGACCACCAGTCCATTGGGCATGGCAACCATTAACCTGCGATCATGTCCTCCCTCCCTACTTATCATCTCTGGGAAGGAGGGCTTATCTGATTGGTTGAGAAACAATGCTTATGACATGCTTGTGTTCTCATTGGCCCTCTTGTTTAAATGAGGCTTCCGGTCGAGACAAAGTATGTTTACAAGTTCAAACGATTGTAACGATTTTGCTGAAACCCTGAAAAATTTACGACATAATTCTCAAAAGGCCGAGCACAGAGAGCATTTTAAACGCTTTACAAGACGCGTAATTTGTTTGTGTGGATGTTTTGGTGTTTAGCCCAACGGGATTTTCAAATAATTTCAAAGGTGTTTACCGGTAAATTAAAAATACGTTAATCGCCCGCGTTATAAACCCACTCGAATGTTGTTATGGAAATAATTCGTTTTAGTTACTGAAATAACCCCGCGAACACCAGTTCAACCTTCTTCCAAATAAATTTTCATTTTAATATACGAGGAAGTTTTTTAAATATAGTCATTGCGTGTCCAATGAATTATTCTGCAGACATTTTTCACGCCTGGTGGAAATCCGAGCAACGAAATTAAAGCCAATTAACTGCAGTGGTTTTGACAGCTGACTTAGGAGGCGGATGGCGACCGGTTCAATAAATATATCAGGCGTAATTTTTTTCTTCTTCATCAGTTAAAAAAAGAAAACGTCTAAAAAAATTTTCCTGATCGCCGGTTAGGCAACCATAGCCTGTGTGTAGCCATCTATTATTCCTAAAGTGGAAAAAAAATGACGTCTACTTAAACGGCATCGCTAATTGTGTTCTGTTTCTCCAGAATCTGGGGACCACCCTCTGATTGGTTGCTTGAAAGTAAGCATTGTTAGACATCAACTATGATTGGCTCTCACCTCGAAGTGCTCAACATAAATTTATGCTCAGGTTTTCCATTGACATAATCAAAACATAATATAACATGTTGACTAAACATGTGTGCTTGTGTGCTGTGTTTTACACAAATTGTGAACCATAACGGCAAAAATCTAGTTCAAAGTCGAGGGCAGTTGGAAAGCTCCAGAAACAACGAGCACTTCTGCTTTCTAGGCAGGATTAACCATAAAGAAGAATGCTTCAATGCTGTTTGAGGACAGTGAAGGAAAACCAGCCTCTCCTGAGAAACGAATTTCTTGGATGAACTAACATTTTCTTCACCGAGTCCGAATGAACCAACCGTAACTCAGTTGATCAGCGGGGTTCATTAGCATAATTTATGTGAAATTTAAATCCACCATTTCGCAGATGTCGTTTTTCTGCTTTAGGAATAATAGACGACTGCATGCAAGCTAGGCAACCAAAGCTTTGCATGACAAAATAAACCTGTTTTGCATTTTGTTATTCTGACTAACATTTCCACTCATATGGCTAACATATAGAACGACATGTGTAGTTTAAATTCAGGAATAGTAATGTCTAAAATGGAGAGCCATACAGTGGCCAGAAAAGTTGACAATGTAGAGGAATATTAGATGACATATATTTAGATACATGCACAAGGATCCAGACATATAAGAAGTTACAACTAAAGCCACTATTATTGGTAACATCAGGTTTGTCAAGTGCATTATTTTGTCATGAATCTAAATGTTTTTGACTTCATTCTGTGGTCTTACCGTAAGTACTAGAGAACCATCACAAAAATAAATTTGACTTTGCAAATAAATGAAAAGGATTATTTGCATGTAGAAGCATATAGGTGTGGTTCCATTTGGGAAGCTTTTAATTACCAAAATAATTTTGACGTCTAATCATTAATCTCTTAACCTATTTGTCCACCTGTTATTGGTTAATGAATTTCAATTCCTAACGTTATGGCAATGAAGGATGGTATTAATTAAAATAAACACAAGCCATAATCCAGCTTAAAGCAATGGAGATGTTTCAATTAATAGTCCAGAGTCTACAAATACATTTTAGCAACTGTCCCAACTAGAAGTTTCAAGAAGCCAACATTAAATTTGCTAAAGAATAAATGTCAAAAAAGCTAATTATTCATTCGACAAACTACCTCTTCAAGAGCACTTCCACTCTCAACAGTAATTTAACTCAGTTTCCATATGAAACAGGTGTAGAAAATATTTATTGATAAGATCAAAATTTTAATACAAAATAAAATATATAATACTGAAAATTAGTAAACACTGTCTTCTTTTAAAGATTTATGCCTTTTGTATGAAAAAAGTTTGAAATAAAATAAAAATTTTAAATTAACAACTCTGGCTAATAATTATTTTTACTATTACTAGGTATAGTGAGAAAAATGCACCATAAATTTTCAGCAAATGTTCATAAATAGTGCACTTGTTTCAGCTCATGGATTAAAGAACAAGATAATTCATTTGGCCTTCCAGTGTGAAAGGTTGCAACAGTTGGTGACGATCCGTAACGACCTAACAAACTGTCACAATGTCACGGATGTATTGGACATGAATGGGACTGATCCATAAAATTATCACGTTTTCAATAAATAAAGGAACTCAACGAAAAGGATAAATCTTGTTGGAAATTAAACATTCCTATTTCAACAACACAGAGTGTATACCGGTATTGCTTTTGGATTACAGGCCATCCAAAACAGATATCATGTCAGTTTGACACAGCTTGTTACATCTGTCATTTCTATTGTTCACATACCACATAGGTATGGTTTGAGGTAACGTTTTTGAGGTTGGTTAGTTAACAGGATTGGCCAACCACCATGAAATTTTATCTCTACTTTTGGTGCGGTCATTTCTTCTGAACTTCAGGGTATCTGAGATAGTTTGTGTATAGCATATGGCAAGGTTGTGAGAGGCATGGTGGCCTAATGGTTAGTGCGCTGGCCCCCGGATCTGACAGTCCGGGTTCAAACCCTGGCCAGGGCACTGCATTGTGTTCTTGGGCAAGACACTTTACTCTCACAGTGCCCCTCTTCACCCAGGTGTATAAATGGGTACCAGTAAATTTACTGCTGGTTGTAACCCTGCGATGGACTAGCATCCCATCCAGGGAGGAGTAGAAATACTCTCTGTCACTTCATGCTAAGGAAACCAGGATAAGCTCCGCCCTGGTGGGCCACTAGGCTCATATGCAGACTTTATAGGGTAAGTTCAAGTACGCAGTAATCCAACAGGGTTGGGGGAAGACAAATGATCCTTATCTTCAGTTTCTGCAGCATGATGCAACGAGTTATATGTAGGAGTATTGCTACTCTTTCCTGGATGAGATGCTAGATTAACAACATTACCTCAACAATTTTGTCAGGTTGCCCTGACAAGTCACTAGTACCCATTTAATACTCATGAAGATACAGTAGGTACTATGAGAGCAAACGTTTTGAAAAGGAATCACAATACAAGACAGTTATTCTACTCAGGGGTAAATGCACAGAAATGAAACAATCCAAAAACTAACAAATTATGTGAAAGATTAATTAATCAACATGACACGAGCGTGGGACAAAGAAAAATTCTGAGTCCCCGACAGAATTAGATGTGGAGGGCTATGAAATAGATGTGGAGGGCTTTGAAATTATACTAAAACTGAAAATAAAAACAATTGTATTAAAAGTCTACTCTGTGTGCCCACTCTCCTGATTTCTTAGTACAACAGTCTGAGCTTTTTCTAAAATAATGCTAACCCCAAAAGCAATAAGGAATGTGTGACTGATAATTAATATTTCTAATAAGTGGCAGGTTTCCTGTTACAGTCAACACCCTGGGGACTTGGCAGGAGCTCTATGTTGATATAATATACTCGTTGACAGAGTTGGTGTGAAATAAAATTGCAAACCTCTGGAATAAAAACATTAGTACGACTGCTTCTGTTATGTGTGTTATGTCTGGATTTTTCATCGAATTTGAACCGAACATTTTCAGTCAGAGATAACAAATCTTTGTCAGTAAATTAATCATGTCTCTGCGACTACTTTTTGTATGAGATACATCAGTTACACATAAAGCAATGAGCAAAAATAATCAACCCATATAATTGCATTGAGTGGTTATAAACCTAAAAATATAAGTAATTACTCAGGCCAATCACCAAAGACAAAAACAATCCATTATTGAACCAATCAAACTGGAAATATGTGCGACGGGCATACAAAAACACAGGAAAATATGCATGCATGAGCCATGATTGGTTTTGGTGCCACTGAGTCTGAATTGAATAAAACAAGGTATGCAACATTTTCAAGCCAGTCCGGATCATCAAGAATCATAATGTGAATTACTTTCAATACTGAAGTAAAAACGGCTCTGGGGTTAAAAGTTGAAATGACACACGGAACTTATTTAAAGGGTCATTGCCATGGTAATGAGCATGTGCAGCCTTGATTTGCATAGAAAGTGTTTTAGCCAAAAGCAGTCAGGTTCCTTCAGCAATTGTTTTGGAGTTTCAAATGCCCTCAAAAACCTATTTCTCTAGTATCATCCCTTTGTTTTAACTTTCGCCCTGGGCCCCTTTGTGTATCACCCCTTAAGAACATCATATTTCTTGTGATGTTTATATGAATACAAGCAATACATTCTGTTTATAATTTCCACAAATGACCAAATAATCGTTTACCTTAATGTTTATGGGTTTTGCAAGCATCACAAGGTCAGTGGAAAAGAATTTTATATTTGCATAAATTAACTTTGATTTCTGGTCCGTCGGACTAGAAATCAAAGCGCCACACATGCGCATCAGTGTCAAAGGCCCTTTAATCATCACTCTTTTCTCAAAGCTCCAATTTTGTTTCAAGCGCACATACACAGAGGTGCCAGCAAACTAAAAGTACTTATAGCTTATGGCTGGTATCTTAAGACACTGCACACAGATATATTATTTTCTTCAAAGAGCACCTGTAAAGGCAGACAAGCTTGTAAATTCTGTGCAACTCCGATAGCTTTTCCCACCATTGGCTAACCACTATTTATTTCCATATGATAATAAACAAAAACTGGGAGCTGGTAAGAACCAAACGAAATCCAATTCATTAGCAAGGGCTTGAAGGCATGTACTGAAAATTCATAATGTTGTCGCCATCTTGCAGATTTTTTCATATAAATTTTGTTACTTTGAAAGAAAACGTGATTGAGTTATTACATAGTTCGTACTCCTTTGAGCTTTTGAAATTCCATGACTTTCCATGACCTTTTCCAAGACTTCTCTAAGTTTGCCATGACATAAATTAGACCATTTTAGCCATTTTCTAGGAAACCATCTTTCATTTTGGGTACGTTTTTACCATTTTCTTCACGATAAAACCTTATTTATTTTGTACGTTTTTTCATTAACATAATTTTCCATGACTTTCCATGACCCACACCTAAATTCCATGACTTTCCAGGCCTGGAAAATGACATTCTACACTTCCATGACTTTCCAGGTTTTCCATGACCCGTACGAACCCTGTATTAATTGAAGACAAACCAAGGAACTCTACACCAATAACATGCCCATTAGAATAAAAGAGGATTATTTTGAATTTCCTTTGTTTGACTTGCTGTTCTGAAATAGGTTGTAATTCTTCAATTTTACATATAACTATTATGGTTCTGTAAATTTGTTTACAATAAATTTTACAAGAAGCTGCCAGAACAAGTTGAATTCTGTTAAAGTTTGCTTGTCCTTTAAATAAAAATTCCAAAAAATCATATTTAATATAGTAAAAAATTATATTCATAATTTATCAAAAACATATCAAAACACAACTAAATGAAAATACCATAATGAAAAAGAGGTGTGCATATAAATTTTTAAAAACACTTATTTTAATAACATAACTTTGTATTTGCTGAGAAGAATAATGAAAACTAAAGGTTTGTGAAAATGTGCACAAATTCATTGTTACTAAAATAAAGTGAAAGATACTGAAATTTGATCTTAGCGACAAACCCGATGTTGAGGAACTTTATGGACAGTAACTCTCTGGATATGCTTATCCAAACAAATAACAAAATATAAGGTTGCTTAAAGATGAAGAGTTCAGCACATATTCAAAATAATACATAATTGTCCCCAAACACCGCTTATGGTCGAAGGAAAATAGGAAACAAACCACGGTTTTGCCATAGATTAATATTTAATAAGTTTAATCTTGTTCGATTGAAACTATTGCCGTCCTTTCATTCTACCTTCACAAGTGAAGATACTACGCTAAGTTGTTCGGTAGAAAGCACATAATTCGGTCACGTCAACAACACGGCGTCGATCGCGTGCGAGTTTCTGAGACCGCTTTTCAAAAGACCAGATTAATTTATTACTGGAACGCAATTATAGATTTTAGTCACTTTGACAGTTTAGTATGCGCCTAAAAGATTGAATGCACAAGAAAAGGCGAATTCCAAAAATGATTAATACACCACAGAAAGGTGTTATGATATTGCTCCGTAAACAAATACTTTCAAAGCCCAGAGAAGAAAATTATGTCAAACGTGCTTACATAGTGAGTCACAAGCCCTTGTCACTCACGGCAACATGCGAAGAATAGCTCAAATTGAACTCGGCAAAATTTCACAGAGGCAGTTTTCTGCGGGCAAAAGATCTTACAGTGGCATCTGTTCTCGCCATTTAATGACTTACATAATATTTAAAATGCAAAAGAACATTAGTTAGAGCAACCAGCTGAAAGGGAAATTGTCAAGTTTGCTTCACTGAAGTCTCGATGCTCGACACGCTGGCCTTTGCAGTTAGTCACACAACAAAAGCGCAAATCCCTTTTGTGGAAAATCATCCACAAAAGAAGACAATACAAAACGCGTAAGGCTAAAAAAGTTGATCTTACCAAATGAATTCCCTGCAATGGCAACAGAAAGTCGGTTGTCTGAGGTAGGTGGCCATAAATTTGTGACCGCTGATCTGGTGCACCCTTCGACGCATAGCCCCTCTTCGGCCTTTAATACCACCTTCCCGTTCCTTAAACACTCTCCTTTCTCTGTCTGTTGGAAATAAACATCGAAACATCAACGTAGTCTTGCTACACTTTGCCTGAAACATGAATTACTTAAATATATGGCTATTATCGCCCTTCAATCGGCACTTTGACGAACTATAACAAATGCCGTCTGCGTGAACACGCGAATCAAGAAGTCCACAGCTTTTCGGATGAACGGAGCACCGACAAGCTTCCATCGCCACGCTTTCATCCATTTTGCTGTAAATAGTAAGCGACTCGTATTGTTGCAGCATTCTATTAAACGGTCAATAACAAGATAAAAAGCCTACTAAAGCAAACGCTACATGTCCAGGGGCGATCACAAACGGTTCGAAACTCGACACACTGCTTACCCTGAACGGCTGGCTTGAGCTCGATGTAAAGGTGAACTTTGCCTTCGGGTTCGAGTGGAATCTGAAGATGCATTATAAAATGGCATTAGAAATGGCCAACCTTGAGACTAATTAAACCCTTCTAAAGAAAGGGAAATTCAAACAAATCATCCAGGCCGTACCCAGATATCGGAGGTTCCCGAATTGATGATCTCTTCCAAAGGCACAGACGAATTTGCTACAAATGGATCGGGTGGCATGATTGCGTTGTGAAATACAGTAATTCCCAGCGTTTCTCCATTTTCTATGTCACTTTCAAACTCCTCGTTCCAAATTGGCGTTGACGTTTTCGGTTTTGAAGTTGTCTGTGCTATAGGGACATCGTCTACATGTACGGATATGTAAGGGTCGATAGATTTCACCCTTCTTTGAGCTAAAATCGCAGGTTTTAAGTCCGTCGCTTCCAATACCTTCAGTTTTACGGAACCCGTGAAAACCATTGTTCTGAAAAGCCTCCAAGCTTGAACAACGGCACAGCAACACTCTTAAACTCTACGCAAAGCTCGGCATTGCCCACTCCGTCCACGAAAGCCGAAACGACCAATATTCCACTCGGCGTTTGTAAATGATAACAATATTCTAACACAATCACAGCGGAAGAGGACAAGAATTTCCCAGCATTCACAGTGCTTGCATGAGTGTCGGAAATTTACGAGAACATTCGGGAAACCTTTTCGGCTATTTTCGGCATCTTACGGTTCTTTTCGGTCAGGGTGCGGCGATTCGAAATTCCGTTTTGAACGAAAATTAAACAAATGTATTGCATTATACAAACACAGAGCTGAGTTTTTCTGCGGTTGATTGTTCAAAAATTGCTATAAATAAATAACCGTGAAGCTCAGAAAGACATGTTTTGACAATAAAAAATTTCAGATATTCCTCTTTTAGCGGAAAATTGGATTAAACGGATTTGAACAGAAAGAACAATATTTATCTCTTGAATGTGATTGGTCTTTTAAATTCCATTCAATCCATGGCCTCTAGAAGCAGGGAAAATCTATGTTGTCTGCTACAAGACAAACTGCACAGTCACACTATATAAGGCCTGGATTTGAAGTCACTTTTGTCTGTCTTCAATCTGCCTTATATGTCGAACCGATAATGTCAGCGCAATGTGGTTTGAAGGCGATATATTTTCTGACCTCTTAAAATAACAAACGGGAAATAAAATATAAATAATGTTGCGAGAAATAAAAGCAAGACAAAGAAAGTAAAGTGAATTATTTTATTCTTTTGTCACGGGCCTTACAATTCTCATGAGGTCAACAAAAAAAGAAAGCAATATAAAAATACTTAAAGATATTGAAGTGATTTACAAATGTTTTTTGGAACTTTACTTAAAGAGTTCTAGCCTGTTCTGATTGTTTGAAAACGGAGAAAGTCCGACATGTTTGCGCCATTGTCAAGGGAATATTGCTCGGATGACAAGCATTTAAAAAAATAGGAAGAAACTCGTTTATTTGTTAGACCTGAAAATACGTTTACCCTCGGCAATTAACTGTTTGTCATAGCCTTTCTCATGCCTTTCTCATCTCATCGTGAATGAAATTCCCCATAATAAAAGGAAAATTGCCTGAGTCTTTTGACTAGACTCAAAAGCGTAAGCAACAGAGCAACGAAAACATCTTGGAGCGGAAAGTGGGTATCCAGTGCCAATAAGAAAGCTCTGCTCTTTCGAGTGGGAGGTTTACAACGGAAGAGGTTTTGGTTGACTGCCGCTGAGACTAATTCTTCCATAACAGTAATTTTATCCTTCACGTCCATACACCCCCTCCCATAAATATTTGACAGCTTTCTCTGAAAGTGAAAAAGATTCTACTATACTGACTTAGCGTGAAAATAATTTATTTATCTGGAATAAGCATATTTGAAATGTTGTCAGCGATAAACGAATGGCTTAAAATGTGTAATGACGGGCATGCAATGAAGCCAATTTCCTTCGTGGTTTACCTTCAATGTAAGAAATCTGCAAAAAAAAGGAAAGAACAACGCGATAAAATTTGTAAAAAAAAAAGAAATCTGCAAAACAATACACTTGAGAGACCAAACGCCAGCTACAAGAACGCTATGGCGAACATCGTCGCTCCATTCAAAATCATCATCAGCTGATCAAGCCTGCTCCTGTTTCAGCACAAAACAACATGGCCACTCAATTGACGACCTTCTTCTAACTCCCTTAGAACTCATTCACAACAAGTGTGACTCCGTAAGAAAACCACGCGCGACTTGAGTCCCTTGGTATTAATAGACGTGATGAACTAAATTAGCTACTATTTTTAACCTATCGTAACCGCTTATTTTATATTTCAAAGCTCCTATATGTAACGGTCATTTTTCGTATTTTATTTTTGTATTCATATTCTTTTAGCCCCCATAGAAGGTTTGTTTTGGAAACCGAAATATCGGGCAACTATATTCTACTTGTTTTCATCTTATTTCAATTCGGTTTCAGCCTCTTCTCCTTGCCGTGGGGATCAGTTTATAGTTCTTTGCTTAGAGACATTTTTATTGCCTGTTTCGCCTTGTTTTTGTTTTCCTCCAATTTTGAGGTATTAAATGCACAAAAAAAGATTACTTATTTCAGAAACCTCCTTCTTATTACATAATTTAGCATAGCTCGTATACTGAAATCATTCCATTGGGGCGCCTTCTTTGTACGTTTGAGGAAGCAGATGGAACAGGTCAGGCCTTTTTGCAGTTTTATAGTTTTGACCTTCCCTTTCTTTTTCTTTCAGTGTCTTGCCCTTGAGCACGTTAAAGGGCCGTAGTCAGCAACGCCCTTGTTATTGTTTACATGCGAGTGTTTCAGTATTATATTTTACGTGGATCGTGTCGAAACGAAATGGATCACAGAGAAACTTGCTTTAGGTAATTAAACACTACCAGTGACACAACTTACAGCAATACAATAAGATTTGGCTTCACCACACAATTTCCATAATTTCGAGGCATCAAAATTGACGGAGCCCTTTAAGACGTAGAAAATGAATGGTGGTCGATGGTGGTACAGAAGGTTGATGTGCGATCTCTAAGCCTCGGCAGTAAAGGGTACGTCCACGCAACTTTCGAGCCGCCACGTTGCCCGACGGCTATGCCACGCTGAGGAGACTGCCTCGTCCCCAGGCGCCGGTTGGTCAAGGCGGTAAGGCGGGAAATTCAGGGAGCGCGGGGGTTGATGGTTAGGTTATTCCTCAACGCCACGCGAACCGCGCAAAATCAATCCCAAAACGCAAAGCGCACCTAGTATGACCAGGGAGCGACGCCTGGGCACGAGGCAGCTGAGGAGATCTAACAAGGCCGAAACAGCTGTCCATGGTTGCCACTACCCGGGTGATTTTGCTCTGCAAATGCGTAAGGTACTGCCCAGGCCGTGGTTTGGAGTTCGAGTGTTTCACTTGCTCTCGTTTGCTCTCTTGCTCGAAAGCAGCATCTCTCAAACGTGTTTTGACTTGTTACGAGAAACAATGGATACAAAAAGCTGTTTCAACATGTGGGGGGTGAAGACAAAAAACTGAAAGGAGCGGGAAGGATTACGGGAAGGGGAGTTTTACAAAACAGATGTGAGCTTGTTATGGTACGCCCTGCAATCGACCATGAATTTCTTCATCACATTGTCAGGATGTACCATAACAAGCTCAAGTCTCTTTGTTTCTTACCATGACAAAACAAAGCCAAAATGATTAAGCGAAGACTTGCTTTCACGACGTAAAAGTGCGAGCGAGCCTGAAATTCTAAAAACGATTCGAAACTTACACTGAATCCAAAACTTCAAACTACACCGAGTTTCACGTCAAACTTTGTTTTTTTCTTTTCACAGATTAATTCAATCCGGATCTATATTCATCTTGAAAACGAATTTGATGATGAATTTGGTGATGATGATGAATTTGGATGCAATTTGTTTCTTATTTCTGAGAATTAACAGCACCGAAGACTGTTAACAGTTGCAGCGATTAAAGTTTAAAAACGTTGCTGTTGAAAGTTTTCAACAATTGCGCGTGATGGCGTCATACTACGTCATCATATTTTTATGTTTCGATGCATTTTTCGATTATGAATATTAGCCGATGAGCACCCGAGAATTTCTGCAGTTACGTTAAAATCGCAATAATAATAGCAATACTGCAAGTGCACGTAAACAAGCTGGCCACTTTTTATGGTATCTCAACCTCGTTCCCAGGGTCCTCTCCTTCCCGTCCCCTGGAGCGTGAGCTCTCGCTCCAGGGGGCGGTGAGGGAGAGACCCTGGGAACGAGGTTGATGGTACCTCTGATCGGCCTAAGCCAAAAATTTACAGTGTATCTTGAAAGATCTTCCTTTCTGATATCCGAAATGATTTCTCGGTATTTTGGACTCTCGGTCTGGTGCAAATGTAGTGGGGCGGAATTTGACTGATATAACAACTACCGTGTAAGAACTCACGAAAGTGACTTAAACACGGAGCGATTCTATATAACGAGACTGAGCGGCTCAGCCTTTCAATCACAAATCCCAATGAGACGATTTTATTGGTTGAGAACTGAACTCAACTGGTTTTCTTTGGTGTGGCGTGATCCGAACTTGTCTCTTCTTATAATTAAAAAAAAAAGAATTAAATATGATCTAGACCCTCGTGAATAAAATTGTTCCTTTTGTCGTTTGGGTGCAAACAATAGAAATAAACGGAAATAGAGGAAGATACATGTAACTGTCGTGCATTATTCTGCGAAATTACAGAATTTCCTTGCGGCAAACGACTTGACGATAACAAACAACATGCCAAGTTTCAGCAAGCTTGAACAGGCGTGCTTTCCTGGTTTGTCCACAATTCGACAGTCATTGGAAGTCATACCTAAACATCGTTATTCGTCTTTTGTTTGGATTTTTAGCCCATGAACCAAGTACTTAAATAATTGATGTGTTCAGCACTGTCCGTTTGAGCTTTCATGTCGCAACAGTGTTTGTGCGTGGTCAACACGAAGTTTGAATTTTCAAGATTTGTGTATAAATTTCTGTTTAAAA
The DNA here is from genome assembly GCA_947652115.1 of Blastomussa wellsi. Classification (NCBI taxonomy): domain Eukaryota; kingdom Metazoa; phylum Cnidaria; class Anthozoa; order Scleractinia; family Plerogyridae; genus Blastomussa; species Blastomussa wellsi. Next base: position 21,975,393 of record OX393565.1, read on the forward strand.
TTGTTTAACTTGCATGGAAAAAGATTATTAGTGGTATATATTGTATTTGAGGTCGTTTAATAATTCCATATAAAAAATAACAGGGATCGCAATTAAAAAGAAAAATTTGCGGAGCTTTTCTGTTTGAAGACCATTACTCCAACACGACTGTTTAAAATTAAAGCCAACAAAATGCAAGAGGGCCTCCTACGCAGGCGTTATTAGGAGATTGCGTTACCACTCGTCCCCACTAAGTGGGGAAGAGTGGTAACGCAATCCCTTAATAACGGCTGCGTAGGAGACTACCTTTTTATAGGCTCGCTCCGTGTTTAAAAGTTCGGGTTTAACTCGGTGTAAGAATCTGTGACTTTTTTCTATGTTTTTTTGTTTTGTTTCTGTGTTCTGTATCGTTTCGAGGTTCTTTGTTGTCTTGTTCGTTCTTTGTTTTACGTCACTGGTGAGTTTCACAGGTTCTTACACCGAGGATGAGCCAAAAATTCAGGTTCACCGATTGGAAAGCATAATACAAAGAATTTTTCTGCCCAATCAGGATTCCTCATTTTTGGAAATGGTTTGGAGAGACTCCCAGGAGCTCTTTCAGCAATTATTCAAACCTTTACTCCGTTTCGCCTAACTGCCCCTGGGTACGTCTCCGAGAATGTAAAATATTCGGACTATTTTGAAACCGTCAGTTCAACACTTGATGGTAATTATTTTGTGACCCCAAGCCATATTTTTCCAGATGAGCCTCTCCCTAAATCTCATCAACCCCCCAACCTCATAAAAAATTATCGGTCCCTAAGAAGGGTCACTAGTTTTAGAACATTACAAGTTTAAGCATTTAAACTGTGGTTAATGAGCTCTGTGGTCTGCAAAGTAATAGCTGTCATTTAAGGTTTCCACAATAGGGCTATCTTGTCAAAGTCTAATGTAAAGCAATCGTTTTACCATCTGGGAAATCGTATGACAAAGCTCCCAGTGATTTTCCACCAGGTTCTCATGTGATTTCTGCATGTTCTGCCCCTCCCTAACTCTGTGCCAATCCCCAGTTGGTAAATCCCATTGATTTCTGACCCTGTCTCAGTTGTTAGCTACCCTTCAAGCTAGGCTGTTCTCTGTCTTGGCAGCTTTGTCTTTTTTCCCATCTTCTCGATGTTGTTATGATTACCTTTAATGAGAAGGTGGCTTATGCCGCTCAACCTCATCAGCTTTTTATATACCTGCTGCCATGTGCTTATTTCTTAGTATTGCATGTAAACCATAGTTGCTTAGTCAATAAAGGTTTTGGTGGCAGGGAAGTGTAACCTAGGTTGCACTTTGCCCCACAGTAAGTGCTATGGCCACCTCTCTACAGGATGGAACCATCGTACCATCTGACCTATTGTCCTCCCAGAAGGGCACCCCTCTTCTGGTCCATCCTATGTTACCCCCTGACATAGGGTACCCTAGAGACACTGCTACTCTAGGGGTCATAGGCTCAGTCTTTCCTGCCACCCATGTTTTGCCATTTTAACCAGTGCTTTGCTTTCTTTCTTGTGTCTACCCAGTAAAAAGGGGGTATCCAATATAGGCTCCCATAGTAATTCCCCTCAGGTGTGGCCAAAGGGCTATATTATTATGCTATCTGCCCCTCCCCTACATGGGCGTTGCTTAACCTTTCAAATTCACAGCAGCAGGGTCTCATTAACTGTTGTTTACGTGGGCATTCTGCGAGTTGTCTGCAACTTGGGGCCTGGTTAGATTGCGAATTTCAGCCGGGACTGAAATTTCAGCCTTAGAAGCACCGAGATTGCAGTTCGGCTCCCAGATTCATGATGAGAGTTTTCAACGTACCCGGGATGAAATAGAAATTTGCCGAGTGCTTATTGTTGTTGCTGATGATGATGACGATCAGGGCAATGACGACGACGACGATGGTGCCGTCGGTAATTATGGACGGACCATTATAAAATTGATGGGGGGGGGGGGGGCATTTTCGGATTTGCTCGAATGAACTTTTTTTTCGGAGAGTTTTAGAAGCATGATTTTTTTACAGCGCAAGCGCTTGCAGGAATTTTTTTTCGTGGGTTATTGAAAATCTCAAAACAAGGAATTAACTGCAGTACTATTGAAAGGATATTGCCGTCCGTATAGTACTCTATTTTTCCGCTGATCCAAACATTTAATAGATGTGGGGAATGTGACACCTCATCAGGGCCACGATTCTTCATGTCAGCGTAGATTTCAATAGTGCCTAAAATCAACCACAACACAACAAGCAATTTAGGTGCTTCATGACAAATACTTTACAATTACTGTATAACAAAAACCTAACTTGGAAATCCACGTTCTTTTCATTGACCACTGTTCTTTCAAAATGTCACTACTACATTGCTACTTTATGATTGCCATTTTCTGAGAACACTCAAAACTCAAAACTGTGAGACCAGCAAGGTTTTGATGACTTTGTGGAAAGATGGGGCTTTTCATCGTCACTAACAGATATCCTATTGTCAATTTTTTCGGCCGCATCGCGGACGATTGACGTTTCTATTATTACAAGTAAACTATTTCACTGCACTTGAAGCACAAACCAAACATCTAAATGACTGTCTATTAAACACCAGAGTGTCCGAGTCGGAGAAATTATTGGTTTTGACATGAGAAAATGAAACTCATAATCTTCAAGCAGGGAGGGGAATTTATTTTTATTTGTTTAAATTTGGAAATAATTATAGTTAGTTTTATGGCCCACAGGGTTTTTATGCTTTTGGTATCTCTATATTGCATAAGCAAGTATTCCAATTTTATTGTTGCTACTAAAAAAGAGTCCTGGTTCTAGAACGGGTCGTGACGTCAAGTCAGGAATCGTCAAATCTTCCTGTCATTTCATTTCACTTTTAATTCAGAAACATAATTAATTGTAACGGATTTCATCCGAATAATATGTCTGATAGATGTGTTGTTGTGAGGTGTTCAAATTCTGCTGACTCAAAGAAAGGAATTGCCTGAAGTGACGTCATTCATCACCAATCTTCGATCACGCGGTCAACTTCATTGGGCGTGGCCAAGGCGGGAAATTTAAAGCTTGATTTTGGGGTGAAAAGTAACGGAATCGAAATAAAAAATTCAGAATAGTTTTCTACGCATTCCAGAGATACCAAGTCCAAAACAATCGCTTTTAGCCGGAAAGACACTTTGTTTTTCCCACGAACGGCAAAAATTCATCTTCTGCGGTTTGCCGTTAGTCGTTTGTAAGTCGGTTTGTGTTTGTTGTGAACAGCTAAATTTTTTTGCTATTTTTCTGAGAGAGTTTAAAAATTAGATTAAATGGTGACAAAGTGAAATGCAAGCTCGCGTTTACCGTAAAACGTCATGCCTAATCTCTAATAAATATGGTGATGTTGGTGGTGGTCAGTGGCGGATACATGGAGTGGGGACCCCCCCTTCCGCCTTTCCTAACGTTAACTGTATTCTGTTTACTTCTTGTTTGACGCTGAAGTCTCGCGTCTACAGGGATCGCCCATTTTTACTCAACTTTGCACCACCCCACCCTATCAAAAACTCCTGGACCCGCCCTTGTGGTGATGATGGAAGGTCTCAACTGGGGTATTCCGAGTCTGGTTAAAGAAGAGTTCCGCCCTCTCGTTAAACTTTTCAAAAGAAAAGTGAACCAGTAAACAAAGAACAAGACAAGTTCATTCAAGGTGCAAATATATATATATATTCATTTTTTCGTTTCTATATATTAAATTTCTCTTCAAACGACCTCTTCCAGCCACGACCGAGGATTGCTAGAAAACTGTCTGGCGTATTATATAAAAATTTACAAAAATATATATCTATAAAACCTACCCCTTGAAAAGCTACTGTGTAAAGCACTACCGCAGCGTAGCCATGACAATGCACCAGAGTTACTGATCGTACGAGGAAACTTTTAACAGAAACCACGCGAAAACTAGCGAAGACAAACAATTCTGATGCAAAATACCTCAACACCACGTTCAAGAAGAATGAACTTTTAACAGTGTCTACTATAAAACGCCAAATACCTGGATAACTGCAAAAGCTGGGTATATTTTTAACACGAAATTTTACATTCAGTGGAACAAGTCCCGCTTAGCGTTGAATGGATTCTCTAAGAAAAGTACGCGAGTTCAATGCAGAGTTGCTTAGCAACATGATCAGGAGTTCGCATTGCGTCATCTAGCGAGACGCCGACCGCAAAGAACTTGTGCCGTTTGTTGATTGGGCAAAAGTAATCGAAACGTCAACGAATATCAACGGAACTTGCTCCATCAAATGCCTAAATGAAAACAGCAGAAGACATTTTAGTGAGTTGCAACTGAAAAGATCATTTAAATAAGGGACGACACTCCCAAAAGGCTGATAAAGTTTGTACATACTATTAACAAGAAAACCCACCAGATTAAAAATGAAGAATGTAAGGAGTTATAGAGCAAAGAAAAGGAATTTAAGCCAACACGGACCTCACTTTTGTACGTGCGAAATCAAATTCTAACTCCAAAGACAAGATCAAATTACATGGGAAAAAAACTTCCGTATCAAGAGCGAAGCGAAGCGGCAAGACCAAATTTCAAACGATTCTGGCAACAGTCTGTCTGACGAAATTCGAAAGCTCCGACCCAAAAAAAAACACGTAACCGCCGGCGAGCGAGGGTAAAGTCGCGTGGGCAAACCACGGTGCACGTGATTGGCTGAGCAGACCTTTGCTCTACCGAGCTCAGTAAACGCGAAATCAAAGCGAAGTTCTAAAGTTGGCCACAGGCCTTTACTCTAACTCCTTACGAAGTTATAACATGGTATTAATAATTCTTACAAATTTGGCTATATATATTATATCCCTACGTCTTTCGTAACCTGTGGTTTATAAATAACAGCCTTATTCATTTCTATATGTAGCAGGAAAATTTACACTCTGGGCTGGACTCCCGGCAAAAATCCTCATAAAGTGGCAATTGAACGAGCCCGACAAAATTCAAGGTTCTAACAAGTAGCGTATTGATAAAGGACACATGCATGTCCATTAAAATGGCGCGACTTAACATGAGATAAACATGTGCCAAGTTCGAAATTGATCGATGAGCGAAATCAGACGCTGCAATATTTTGATTTCCTAAGTGCGTGAGGGGATCTCAAATGCAAGCAAAGTATTCACATTTCAGAATTTGCGAGAAACCAATGGTATCTCAATATTCTTGTCTTGTATCGGTTGTATATGAATATTTTAATCATTTTTAACATAACGGTCGCTAAAGGAGTAAAAATGTAAATACAAGGCTAAAAAGATTCTAACATTTTAATATAGAACGTTTTTGACTTATTACCACGACCCTGTCGCCGAAAACTGGCCCTAACATCGGCGTTTCTGTTGGATAAAAAATATGAGATTTTTTTCTTCGGTTTCGAGGTCCTCTCCTACGAGGCCCTCACTTTATAGCTGGTCCTCGCACGAAGCCCTCGAATTAGACCCTTGTCAGAGTCCCTCACGCCAGTGGGTGTGATTTCTTTCAGTCTTGTATATGTATACATTTTTAAAATCATTTTTACTCTCCCTTTGCGGCTGTCATTTAGCCATAAATTACTAGAATCTGCCGGTTTATGTCTCTAGGGTTCTGTGATCCTGTTTTCTTTTAAGGTCTTCGAAGCTTCAACTTCTCGATTCAGCGTTATTCACAGTTCATTCCATTTGACTTGCAATATTTCTTTGTAACACCAACTGACTTCAATTGGATCATTCAATTCATCACGTGACCCTCCGCGGATCTGTCTACGTGATCATCGTTTCTGTAGTCGACGTCGCGCAGTGTCAGCTTATCATTTCGTTGGCTGATCGAGCCTGAAAATTAATGTGACATAATTGTGTTAATTACGGTCACTATAAAATCGCCATTTGGGCCACAATTTTTTCCAATTTTGCTGATTGAAGAAACTTAGTTTTAATCCCTCTTTTTGGCCAAAAAGACAAAATGGAGAACTGCTGCTTTCTCGTACATCATACAATATTGCATACTGCGTTTTAGGGGGAGGGTGGTTTCTCGATCGTGGCTGTTTAGAGGCACTTATTCGAAGCGGAGCGTGTAAGCGATACCTAAACTACTACAGCCTCCTGTTTTGCTTTGTCCCTCGAGCGTGAAGCAAAAATCAATAAGCTAGAGGAAGTTGGCCGTACCCAGATTTTTTCGCGGCCGTTTCTTCCTCTCGCACTTTTTTGTCGCTTCACGCTGGGGGACTGCTCGTAGTGTACAAATGCCAGACATGAAAATAATGAGTTCGGATGAGCTGACTAAGATTTAACAATTACACTCGAGGCCGAGTTTTCTATGAGCGAATAGTCAACGAGGCAGAGCCGAGTTGACTATCGCCCAAAGAAAACGAGGGTGAGTAGTCTTTAGTTTTACGTTAACTCTAAATTTGACACAGCACAAAACCTGCAGTTTTACTGCACTAGAATCTTGTCTTCAAACAGCAACGCGAGCGTTCCCTGTCGATCAGTGAATAGAAAACAGTGGGAGAACCAATCAGATTTACGGATTTTGAATAGAAAACAGTCGAGTTTCTACTAAAAGCATTTAACAACAGCATTTAAGTCCCAGGTCTTCTAAAAGGGTTAAAACATTAGTTATTTACAAGCTAGGAGATTAATACAGTTTTTAACTTTAAACATGACACATGAGGATTAATGAAAATGGATCTATGCATGGTGCAAGCGATTACTGTATAAAACAGCTAAACTTGTATAACTCAACACGACACGAAATTACCTTTAAGTTAAATAAATTAAATTAGATTTCCAATTCCACTTCATGCCAATAGCCTTGATCAAAACAACGATTAGGAAGATATAGTTCATCCAAAGTAGGACGCTCTCTCCCTGACGTTTTCGTTGTTGATGTCGTTGTTGTTGTTGTTATATCGGATAATTCCAAAGACGTCCTGCAAGAAACGTGCAAAGCAAGCTTTAATCGTCACGTGATTGCGTTAGTATGTAGCAAAGTGTGATTGAAGTGAGCGATGCGTCAACGGTTAGGGAACTTGATTAAGATTTCAGATCGATGTTATTTTTAAGTCTCACTTTGAAACGTATTTTCCATTAAAAACAGACATTATTTTCTCTAGTCGCGCCAACATTTACCCGCTTCAACTATCCCTCTAACTGGTGTCCATCCCTGCGAGCCGTTCATCACTAACACAACTGCAAGACGGGCAGCTGTTGCTGGTCCAGATCGTGCCCGTCTAAGGGAGAGTTAAATGTATATGAGGGCACCCTTTTATTGACTTCTGGGGTGTCTTGAATAAAGCTACGTTTTATTTCCCGTCTTAACCGTTTAAATGAAATAAAGATGACTGTTCTATGTTCGCATGGCCCGATGCAGACACTCGGAGACCTTGAGTGCACGAGAACGTTTGAGTTCTCCCAAACTCAGGCACGCGCATTTTGAGGATTATTTAGAGCGAGTTAACGCTTGCAAGAATCAAAGTCAACTAACGCAATTCCAGTGCTCTGTCGACTAACCTAACAAATCCAAACATACGCTAAATATCTCCGCTATAATTTACGTTAGCTGTTGAGACTAGATCTTGGAGCTAAAGGCCAAATTCTGGCGCGCGCACGATTAGAACAGTTAGCTCGAAGGCTTCCCTGAGGTTAAGTAGAATTAACTGACCAGCTAAGCTTAAAGTGCTTGTCATTCTTGCTGCAAAATTGGCGTTGACCATAGGTTTAGCCGGCGATTCATTAATTCTCAATAAAAGAATTTTAAGAGGATCTCAAAACTCGTTATAGGCAGTTTAAGGGGCACTGTCCGGGGGATTTTGCAATGTTCGTGTCAGTTCCTTTTCATTTCTCAGCTCACGCTTGACAAAATCAAAATTAGAATTAAAAAATGGCTAATTTGTTCAAGTTTCAATCCATTTCGATTCTCGTCACCCGCTACAGCATACAAGAGTTGACAGTTCCAATTAAGAGCTGCAGTCTTTGGCAACAAAACTGGACCATTATTGTTAGGTTCCATTATGTATTAAATAGGTTTTAGCTTTTAGTACGTGTAGCGTGACAATGCCCCTTTCATATGAGTCTTGACTGTTACATTACGATTCAGTGAGAACATGAAACTTTGGCTGGTAAAAATACCGTGGAAACAGAATTTCTCGATCCTCCAAGGGTTCAAAAAAAGTAGGAGAGTTCGAGAAGTTGGCCGTGAAATTCCAGTGATGACGGAAAGGAAACCACTTGATCTGTTTGACTTATCGAGAGGTTCGATAAATGGAGAGCTCCGGAAATCGGATTTGTGATATCCGGTGTTAAAGGGTTAAGCCCTAAATTCCCAGTTTCAAATCTCGGAGTTTAGAACTTTAAATTTGTGGTTAGGTATGTAGCTATTGAAGTGAAAGTTATTCAGGCGTATGTTCGCATAGTGGAATTTTTTTTTTAAGATTTTACGAAATACAATATAAAACTGGGAAATCTAAAGGTGAAATAGCGCAAGAAAACTGGATATCTTTTACCTGCCATTTTCTTTGTGTTCCTTTCCTTTCGGCAGCTTTTCGCCAGCATAATTTTCCTTCGTTTTATTTGTATTCTTTTCGTTCTGCTTTGAAGCCACGAAATTTCTAATTATCTCAGGATTGCCTGATCTTGCGCCCGCACAATGTTTTGGATCAGGGTCCTCAATGTCTATTTGTTTGGGATATACTCGAGCCTGCGCTTCCACAGCTACAGCAGCGGCGTCCTGTGAAGCGCGCCTGCGCTTTCTCCAGAATCTCCATGCAACGCAGCCGACCATTAGAGCGAGTAGCACTAACACTGACGCCACAATAACAATTATCAATGTTGTATGACCTAAGGGGCCTGAAAAGGAATATAAAACAAGGAATCAACTGAATGTCAGGTATAACATGATTGAGGATCTTATAGACACACCCAAAAATGATGGTTTGGTTTATTTTTATGAACAAAGTGCTGGACAAGAGACCCATCAGGACCCAAGTATGGTTGATCATGGCGAGGACGCGAAAAAGCCATTAGCAAACTTTGTCTCACCTGTTCCACTTCGCTCGTTGCTGGATTCCTCTGTGAATATGAAAAGAGCTTGGTTAAAATTCAGCCTCTTATGAAACAATGTAATTTGGTTTTATCAACTGGGTTGATAATGTGAATTGGCCACCGTAAAGAGATTCAAGAGCTGACGTTTCGTGGGAGCGAATCAAGGAATTGCGAGTCGTGTGTTGTTTCTATACAGAAAGAAGGAGCTTCGCTATTGGTTGGTGCCTGGTAACGTGAAAACAACGGAATAAATTAGTTGAATGAAAAGCGTTCGTTGATTCCGTGAGGATTAAGAGTGCCGATTTGAAAAATAAATTTTTGTTCTAGAGTTTTGCGACTTTCCGTGCTTCGTTCGCCGTCATTTCCAATGATAACTACAGGTGGCCCTCCCGCATGACCAATAACCAAACTTTGGACGTTTTTAGACGGCACACAGAGTTTTCAAATGCATGCGTCATGCTGGTCGAACATAACTAGAAAACTTGCTGACCTCATGCTAATAAACCTTCTCGTGATTGCGGGCGGTACATGTGTGGTTCAAATGAATTTCAAATGAGGTCTATCGGTGGATGACCCATCTTGAAAACTTTAGCCTACATTTTTCAAGGTTGTTAATTACAATCCTTCTCAACCGCCCACATTCAAACCCATCCCGTTGCGGTTCGTCGTTACCGCTTTGGTGTCATACGGTAATTTGGTAATTAAGTTTCCTTTAATTTGGAAACGATTTTAGAGATTACCAAATATTATTTCTTTCATGGTGACTAAGTCTCTTTAATAATTACGTAAAAACCGCAAAAAGAAAACAAGAAATACATTTACCAATCGTATTGTTTTCAATAGCGGGATGTGTTTCCTTCGTCACGTTATTGCCATCGAGGGTTTGATTTGTTGTACTTGCACGTGTAGTAGTAGATCCAGTAGTTGCGGGATCAGTAGGTTCTTTTTCTTGACACAAGTCCCCGGTAAATCCCGCGGGACAAAGACACGAGTAACCACGCAGACCATGAATACATGTGCCGCCATTTTTGCATGCGCCAGGCACGCATTTGGGATAGCACCGTTTCCCGCCGAATCCATTGGGGCATGTACAGTTGTAATCTCCTATCAGATCCTACAGAAAAAGAGGAGAAGGAGAATGAAAATTAGATTTACATTTCAAAAGCATCTCTTAAGCTCAAAGAGTGGTCAAACTCAAATTCTCTCCTCACAAGGGCACGAGAATTATTAAGGTCGGGACACATTATGCGACAAATCGCCGCACCAAGTCACTTCGTCCATACTGCCTGCTGCGACAAGTCGCTGCGAAAAGACGCTTGTTTGGTGCGCACAAGCGAATTTGGAAGAGGGGAAATGTGACGCTCCCTCATTAGTTGATTTAAATTTTGTCGCAGCGATTTGTCGCAGAAGCCGTGTACACGCTGCGACAAGGCTGCTTGCGCCTATTTTGTCGCTGCGATCTGTCGCACGAATTCAAACTGGTTTGAATTCGTGCGACAGATCGCAGCGACAAAGATTTTCACGTGTCACACGAGGCGATTTGTTGCAGCAACCTGTCGCGGCGACGTGTCGCAGCGATTTGTCGCAATTGATCACCAAAGAGAAATTTCCCCAGCTATAACAGAAAATTTATGGAGGCCAAATAGGAGAATTTGTATGCTGATCTTAAAAGTTTAATTTCTTTCTGCGTCTCTTACCGTACATGATCCTCCATGTAAGCATGGATTGCTTGAACATTCGTTTATTTCTGAGAAGGAAAAAGGGAAAAAAGTGCTCATAAATAACCAGTAAAAAAATCCGCCCCAACACGAAAAGAATTGTTACTATTTCTTTCCGCGCACTTTCTTTCGCGAAAATTCCCGGAAGCTGCTTTTCGCGGATATTCATGTTAGCGATTTCTCGGAAAAAGGCATCAAAATCACGAAATTGAGCGTACTTAGTTTCGCGATTTTTCCATTGCTTTGATTAGCTATTAGCGCCAACTTCAAGAAGCCTGCAAATAGAATTTTGACGACTGTCCTGAAGGCGTTTTTGCTATTTCACAATTTTCAAATTCACGCATTGTCTTTTTGTGTACATGGTATTAAATTTCACCTGTTTAATTTTCGCGCGCTGTTTATTTCACGAGTATTAAAGAGCCCTGGTCAGCCTCCGCAATTTTCGATGCCATCGAAATTGGAGTTATAGTAGTTGTGTCCAAAAAGAGAACTAACAGCGAATCCAATGTCAAATAATTTTTTTAAAACTTGAACGTACGGTATTCATTACGCATGCCACTAGTGATAATCAAGCTTAACACAATCTTCCGCACCAAGATTGTACACTCCTTTAAAAAAAATGACTGAAAAGCAGCCTATTAATGGCTGGTTCGATGTAAACAGCTCACCTTTATCGCAGTTTGGTCCAGTATAGCCCTTTTTGCACTTGCAGGAATACAGGCCCGCGCCAATATTTGTGCAGGTAGCCCCATTCTTGCAAGGTTGGTGACGCGCACAATATTCTAAATCTGAAAAAGATGATTTCAGTGATTTGCCGTTGTGAGGTTCAGCGTATAATCAGTTATTTACTTTTTAACACGCAATAAACTAATCAAAATAGGAAGAAAAACTTACTGCAACCAGTGCACGAGAGGGGAAAAATGAAAACTGGTGATAAGCGAGGGAAAATATGATTCCTTTGGCAAGGGCAGGAAATGTTGGCGCGACTCGTCAAAAGATTGGCCAAAAATAGAACAGCTTAACTCTGATTGGCTACAGAACATTGTACAATTTTTATGATCCTGAAAGCTTGGAGAAGGTGGCCTGTGAACAGTCTATCTTTTGCTCCAAAGGCCGTGGGGACGAATGTGAAAGCAAGCGTGTGCGCTCGTAAACCGCGCTCGCTCACTTTCGTGTTTTTCCCCAAAGACTGCTCGTAATTTCGGCTCCATTCTCATCCCCAGAGCCAAGATCCATCTGTTCTGCCCCAGGTATCGAGACCTCTGGCCCCCTCCAACATCGGAAGTCCGCGATTCAAGGGCTGTCAAATCTGATTCGCTGAAAATTACAGAACGACTACGTTGCGCATGCTCCAAACTTGGGACAGAGGTCAAGATCCTTTGCGCAGACCAGGAGAAACGTGGGCTGTAGGTACGAGAATGGCAAAAGATAAACCAAAGTTAACAAACAACGTACCACGATCGCAAGTTATTCCACCCCAGCCGCTTATACAGTTACATTCCCAAGGCTGTTTACATGTGCCATGGCGGCACCCGGGGTACAATTCACATTCCGTGCAGTTTGGACCTTGCCATCCTGGAAGGCAGCTGGAAAGACGAAGAAAAAATTAAACGTCAGTTCATACTGTACACTGGAGCTGAGGCTCTGTGGCCTAATGGTTACCGCGATGGACTCCGAGCATAACGGTCATGGCGGAGGGACCCGGTGTAGGGGAGACCCTCATTAGGACAAACTCACTTTAAATTATATTCCCTGTTCAGGAATGGGGGCGTCAAAAACCATACCCTATCCAGCGGCGAGTAAACTTATTCTCACTGTGACTATTTCACACCGGCGTATCAATGGGAACTGGCAAATAATTAAGACAGTCTGTCACAATACTTGAGAGTAATCTTTGACTGGCGTCCCATCCAGGGATATTAATTAACATGTTAAAGGCTACCGGTGCCCTCAGAGCTCAGATATCATTATAGAGTGTGGGCCGAGTTGTTCGAAGGCCAATTAGCGCTAACCCTGGGATAATTTTCTCTATTATGCTTAAGGCATCCAATCATCAAATTGTTGACAAAAAGGATAAAGCTGAAAGCGTTAATACCCGAAATCAAATTTCACACTAACCCTGGGTTATCTTAACCCAACTTTGAACAACACGGCCCATGTTCATTGCTGGTACAATACAGCTAGCTATCATTGCTTTATAATCAAGCTTTGCTATAACTTTCCAAAGCGATGTATCTTCATTCTACCGTTTTCATACAACGTTGGAGCCAACAAAATTTGACGAAATAGCGTCTTACACGCAACGGTTGGGCCTGGAGCAAGATCCGTGAGTGAGGTCACATCCCTCGCATACGGCTGAAAAGGAAACAAATACATATTCAGAACAACGCAAACAACATATCTCAAGAAATGCTACACAAAACGGGATAAGGGGGGGGGGGGGGTGAGGGGATGTACCAAGAGAGAATGGTGGTGGGGTGGGGGGAGGAGAAGGGCCGTCATGGTTTGTGCATCTTAATTTTTTCAAATTCGTCATTTGTTACGCTTAAAGTGTATATGACATGAAAAACACCTTCCCCCTACCTTAAATGGCCCCCCAAAACCCAGAAGAATCGCATGTTTCCCCCCGAAATACATAGACTCAAAATATCGTGACGTAGGTCTTTTAAGTGAAATAACATAGATAGCAGAGTAGAGTTGTTCCAGATAATTTTACATGTAAAACAGACTTAGACGTGAATTTTAAACAGGTATGTCACAACAAATAGTCATGTTATGCGATGCATAAACGGATTACATTAAAGGAAACCCAGCACAAAAAACAATACTTTGCTAAGGTGGAAAAAAAACAAGACATATAAATAGATTGATAAGAAATTGGTACAGATCACCGAAGAAGAAATTAAAAAAATAGGTTATTTTAAGCCCTATTCACATTAAGGACAACATCCGATTTCACTGAAAATTTCCGGTGAACGGCCTCGGCCCCTGTCGGTTACCGCCGACGTTCTACGAAGTCGTACGATCCTAAATCAAAACACCGAGCCACTAAATGTTCGACATTCACGGTCTCCTCGCGTGTAACTTTCGCTTCAATCTTGTCACGCGCTCCCGCCAGTGCAAGAAAAAAAACCCTCAACCCCTCCCGCTGAGGCGTAATGTTAAACAAATTGCAGCATTTAAAAAGTCGGTCTAGTTAGTGAAGGCCACATCTAACGAGTACTGTCCTGACATATAACGGACACCGACAGGGGCCCATTTACCAAGCGCAGTGTGACCAAAGCGGGGGCGAGTACACACGTCAAGTTATAAAACAACAGTTAACAATAAGATTATCGTGCTCCTTTATACACAAGTGCGCACCAGTGACGACAATTAACAATACAACAGCCGGACAGAAAAATACAGATATTGTTGATTCTACGGTCTAGTACGATTCGGTGTTTGGGTTCCACACTTCGCTGAACAACGTGAGAGTGCATATTAATTACAGTTCTCAGGCGAAAAGCGCTGTCTCAACGAATAATTCCCACAATTTAAAATTCTGACCTGCGCTTGAAATGACCGTTCAGTTTATATAACGTGATTGTTTCGTTGCCTCTGTCGCTTGAAAACTTTCGACTTTGATCCCTCGTATCCATGACTGTTTTCGCATAAAGTTAAGCTCACTATTGTTGCTTTACAATCAACGTTTTAAGAAAGATAAAAATTCAACTATAAACAAACGACTTTTTATTAGGTTTTATGAGCGGACACGCAGCGATTTATTAAGAACAACAGAGCTCTTTAACAAGCTTAAGCAAAAAGCGACGTGTTCGAAAACAAAGGAAAGGGTAAAAGGGAAAGCGTCTCTAAAAGAAAGCATCGAAGTTACGGACACAAAAATATGCAACTACTGCAGCTTCTGTGTATTGCTAGAAATCAAAACGGCATAGTGAATATTATGTCATGACTAAACTGTTCTAATCTTCCCCAAGACTAAATAAAACGTCTATCGTGGAATTCGTTTGTAGCTTGTGAAATCCTTCATTTAAATGCTTCAGTTCTCGGAGAACTTCGGACTGTAGACACTTCAAGAGCAATTGCGCATGATCCAGTCTCTAACCGCGGAGGAACGGTACAGAATTGACAACAGAGCACGAACAGTTTGTCCTTTAGTTTTTTTCCTCAAACTAAAAAAGTATCAAATACTGTAGTTTGACATTTCACGAGGAACATGTTTTTAAAGACAAGCGGCTTTGTCTGGTGCTCGTTAAATAAAGCCCTAAACCGCCAGTTATACACACAAGATGGAGAAATTTGCAGGTCAGCTTTCCTGAGGGCACGCTGTGAAAACGTTGGAAGAAGTTTTAATAACGTCTTAATATAAACCTCAATAATAAATTTGAAACACCATGGTTGTTTAAATGAAGAAATGCACATCACTTTGAGTAGAAGAGTAAATTATGAGTTCTTCATACGAAAGCATGGAGGCTTCAGTAATGTTTTGCTTTAGACTCGAGTCGAGCTTAAAACCCGTCCGACCTGCCTGGCGTTTTTTGCTCTTCGTAAACAGCGTTAATTGAATAAATCATTTTTTTTAATTTCTTAATACTACATAATTCTCTACTAAACTAGACTTTTTTAAGCCGGCTTTCCATCGATTTCGAAGATACAATTTTACAAGTGATACTACAACCTTAAAAACCCATTTGGTATCCAACCCGAGGTACTGCCGCTTATTTCAAACAATACGGCGTGATAAAAGATCTTACGACGCAACTAAACAGTGCAACAATCCACAGTACCTCCATCGCAGTACACTCCCGACCAGCCAGGTAAACACACTCTTGTGCCATCGCTGTCGCAGGTGTAATGTCCAAACTGGTCATCACGGGGTTTGCAGAGTTTCGAACACGACTTTCCGTAGTAATTTCGTTGGCATACCACGCGGTAGGAGAAAGAAATGTTCGCGACTGCACCAACATGGCTGACATTGTGCCACTGCGGTCCGGGTAACAGGGACTGCCTTTTAACGACGACTTGTTCGATTAACACTGACGATGATACACCTGCAAAAGAAGGATATCAGAGTTTTAAAGCTGGTGTGTTTCAAGGCAAGGACAGAGCGTCCGGTAATAGTATAATAAACCAATCAAAATTCGAGTTTAACAAACACGTGACCAGTGCGACCAATGGCCAGCTGGTGCGGGAAACGTGGCGCAAGGGAAATTTAATCAGCATCTGATTGGTTGAGAAGACAGTATCTACACTCTGATTGGTTCACCAAATACGTGGCGCAATTGCTGGTTTTCACTGTCACGCCATCAAAAAATAAATACAAAACCATTCAATGGGAAAAAGCTGTTAAATAGATAAACAATATCTCCAAGTCTCGGGTCTGTGCGGTACGCCATTCTTGAGTTATTTGCCGAAGCTTTTCACGCAAATTTATAGAGCTCGGTATGGAGACGCCATTTTTGGTGCCCATCCATGGCCGCCGGAAATCAAAGAAAACATCTGGCACTCACTTTTGCTATGAAAGCGATTGCTATTTCCTTATGATCTAGTGTATATACACATAAACATCTTCCCAAATACTTGAACAGTTTAAACTGCAAAAATCTTGAGAAAAGACCGTTTCTTCAAGCAGGACAGCGAATGAAAGACTCTGCACTACGAAGTGTCCATTATTTCGACAGATTTCCCGGGTAAAATAATCACTGGTGCCATAACCGCCTGCGTGAATTGTATTTTAAAAAGGCAGTTCACAGAAAGCAATGCTCCTTAGTGACCACTTGCCGCTAGTCTCGCTGTTTGCACGGAAACGAGAAAACAAAGACAAAACGGCAGGTTCGCAGCAGTAATTTCGCTGGTGTTATTTCAAGCTTTGAATAAATGTTAATCGATTGAAAACAACCTTAGGCAAACACAGGTCAAACGTCTAACTTAACACGAGTCGAACTTGATGAAAACGAGGAAAACAATTTTGAATAGTTTTGATCATTTACATTAGGTTCGACTTATGTGAAGTTCGACGTTTGACCTGTGGCTATTTTCTCCTGATTCAAAATTAACTCATTCCAGATGATACAAGAGAACAACAACTTTTGCTTCCCTGGCCATCCGTGTTTGCAGACACATTGCTAAGCACGTGCAATGATGACTCAATCTAAAGCACATTATCGCATTGATACGAATAATTATATCAACCCCGCGAAGAGAATTACCACCGAACACAAGATGCAAGGTTCATGTAGAAAACGTATGCCTGTCCAAACACTCAGAACATAGTGGGCGTGATGCTGGCTATTGGCAGCTGAATAAATAAATTTACAGAGAAGCCACTGGGCTACAAATGCTGAATAATATTTGACCAGTCTTAGAACATTCATGCAAACATTGCGCGCATATGTAAGGAGGCAAAACTGACGGCAGTTCGTTCGAGTTCTCTTCCGGTCTGTGATCATGTTATCAATACACAATAGAACTGAGTGTCTTGGCGCCAGTAAAGTTCAGTAAAAGACACCACAGTTGCTTTTAATGCGACTCGGTTTGACGAACTCGGATTATAACGCAACGCAAAACTTGGAAAACAAAGACACATTCCGTAGATGGATCGAGATGGAAATTTCAAGACACTCGGTATGAAATCTCATTACCAAGCCCGGGTAACCAAGCAAATTTTCATAATCAAGATGGTTGTTTCGTGCTTTTAAATCATTTTGCCTTGGCTAGAAGAACGAACTCCACAACTGAAAGAGCCGAAGGGATTAAAAATTAGCAGCGTTACCAAGTTCGAATTGTAACTTCTCGCAAAGCGAGGGCTCGTTGTAGCAAGTGAATTTGTACAGACACGTGTATCATGGAATTTGTCCCCGATCGTTTAACGTCTGCCGGACAAATTCAACACTTTCCAACTGTCAAACAAATCGACAATTGTACTTTCGTGAAACCTAAGTACGGAAGGAACAAACTTCACAAAGAGTAAGTTTCCTAAGTGTTAAATTTAGATTGATTTCGCGATGACACGCTGCAAGGTTCGCAGAGCAAACGGATCCACCGAGGCGCCAAAGAAATTGAGAACTCTTAAAAGCAGTAATTGCCGTTTTCTTGTGCTGTATACTGCTTCAAGGCGATATTTGAAGGGGCTACGTCACGATATTTTGAGTTATTTCCTCGACAACCTAAATTACCCTTAAAATTTAGGAAAACTAAAACTGATAGTTTGCTAAGGAAGAAAAACACCAAAGGAGTGATACTAAACCAAAAAGGAACAGGGATGGCTGGGGATAGAGAAGATTGGAACGGGCTGGAAATGACGATAATTTTTCAAAGTGCACAAACGATGACTATCGAGCTAAGGTTTATTTCAGTTCTTGATGAATTATTATACTCCGAAATTCAAGCCAGACACGTCCTAAAACGGAAATGTACCAAGAGAAAAACAGCACCCTTGCCAAATTGAAGTGTATAAATGCGCCAATGAATGATGGCTAGCGTGGAAAAGTCCGTAATTGACCATACTGAAACAACAAGGCTTAGTTTAATAGATGATAGAAATTCCATAAAACTGGACCACGGCAAGAGAAATTGGGGGCTGTACGGATCCGCTAGCACAACTGAAACTGCTCATTTACAACATTGGCCGATTATTCAGTGGAAAAGGAACGCTTCGAACTCCATGGCTTTGTTCTCGAACACACACGCACAACAGAGTGCCGAAAATAGGAAACTAACAAAAGTCAATTGACTCCATTCTGAAGGCTTTTCCAAGCTAAAGCCAAATATTTTGATGTGAGATAAGATAACGAGGCAATAGCGGGGATTAACCTTATCAATGCGGTGATACGGTGAGCTATTACACATCGTAACAGACGGCGCAACAATGCGATGACACGACGGGCCGAACAAAAGGTTATCGATACATTACAATCCATTTGACCCTGCAAAAGCTGCGGCTCTTCGTTTCTCCTTGCGATCTCACGGGTAAGCTGTTTATGTAGGCATCATTATCTATCCATTATCGCGAAGTGACACGGAGTGATCATACGGGTTAAGTGAGCTAAGTATGGATTGGATATGCAATTAATCACCTTAAGGAATTTTCTTTGCTAAGACAAGGAGCGTTTCAATGTTTTAAAAGAAGGCATTTACCTACAGATCAAAACCATCTTGGGGGTAAAGATTCGCGTGTTTAGCGTGCGAGTAAAGTCAACACTGGCTAAATTAGATAAACAAATAATCACCGTGGGTTCCTTCTGGGAACAAATGTTATTTTACCATTCTTGTTAAACCCGCGTAAACTGCAGCACACCATTGTAGAGTGCATAACTATGTAATGGACTCTTTCTCACAATGTGTAAACGTTACACAAAAGGAAAGAAACAATTTACCCCTTAACCGCACCAGACCACTCACTCTCTACCCCCTTGCTCCAATATTCGTTATCTGTAAATCTCCCGATTTGAATAGCATTCCAGTCATCGACAGCTCTAGCTTATTTGATGCCTTGACTGAGTGTTCCAAGCGATGTAAGCGGCCGATGCATGATACAATAACGATCGCACCGCTCATAAGATCTGGTTGCAAGAGATAACCTCTCGCGTGCCAATATGACCCGTCTTATGGGACACAAATTTATTTTAATCCGCGCCATCATCAAAACGTCCAGAAGTATAAAAGGTTATCGCGACCAATCAGTCCAGCGTGACACATTTATTAAACATACCAGAACTGTTTTAGTTTGAAATTCGAAAAATCAATCCAAGGGCTAATCTGCACTCTAGAAACGTCGGGATGAATCTCTGACTAAAGTTTAAAACACTGAAACAAGGAAAGTATTCTTACCTTTATGTTTTGCTGCTACCAGGAGAGAGAATGACCCCTTTAAAAGAGAGAAAACAAGAATACTGAATAATGATTTACGTAAAATGCATCACACCTTCTAGTACACTCGCGGGAAAAGAGATACGCTTAGATTCAGCGCGCACTCAGACACCCAATGGAGAGTTGAAGAAGATGCCAAATAAGATAAAGCATTGTGAATATTGATAACAAACTTTAAAGGCCGGCACTTTAATACGTTTACAACAAAATCGCAGAGCTTATTCCTTTAGAATGCGGCACGTGCCCGAGTAATCATTCATGAAATAACAGGGAATATTGTCCTTCAGCTCCAGGATGACAAAATCTATTTGCGTGCATTTGTAACACACTAAGGCAACAAAGGAGAAATTCGCAGACCAAGATTTTAACCAACTGTGATTGTCAGAAAACGAATTCGCAAAAAACGACATGAATGGTTATCTCAACAAGGCAGTCGTCAAACGACACAGAGTGTAATTGATATTACACTTCATCTTTCACTTCGGAACCAATATTATCACTTTAAATTTTTACCATATTTAAGTGAAAATACATAAATAGCACAAAAATTTTGTTTTTTTGGTGCCGTTTGAGAAACATTCGAGTGTCTCGCAGTGACTTTATCCAACGCTTTTTTCCCCTCTCGCCTAAACAAGGACAAACAAAGAACTGATATTCAAGAACGTAAATATATCCCGGTTTTCCTGATTTCTGGGATTTGCCCGGCTTTTAGTAAGGATCAGTAGTTAGATTCAAGTTTAGATCTTAAGGTCGGATTTCGCGCGACCAGGTAGGGTTACGATCCATTTATCTGACACTCAATAACGAGAAGTTTGAGTTTCAGTCTTATTCTATTCTCTAAATACTTTAGTTCCGTTTCCTCTGCAGTTCCTCGACTACCAGACGACAAGCGAAGCATCCTTCCGCCTGACTAAACTAAACGGAATTGTACATCGTGTTGATTTCCTTAATTTAATTTGTTTTAAAGTCCAAAAAACAGACATTTACAATCTCGCGCGGGTTACATTGTACCAAACTGGAGAATTTGTCCCGGTGGTCCGATAGTCTCGCTTGTATTTCATCGCCTTCACTCGTTTATCGTTTCGAGCCTGGTGTTTTCTGTGATAACAATGTACAGCATTGCATCAATACGCAGCAGACGTTTCGGTTCGTAAATTGAATAAGCGATAACTTTACAGTTTCATTTTCCAGTGGCAACACCTTGTCTTTGCATGTTCATAAACAAGTATTCATACAACAAGAGACCGTCTCGGATATATGCGCTACTCGTTAGCGATAATTTAGGATCGTGCAGCCATCGAAAAAAAATTTCCCACGCAAGATCGAAACTCTTTATTTCACGAACGGAAATTGGTCCAACTATATTGTGTTGCATTAATGGTTTAAGCAGGAAAAGAATGAGAAAAACTACCGACTGACATCATTGATCAAAATCTTAAAATAGTGTCGTTGCTAACAATTTCGATCCGGATGACGTCGGATGGGTGTAGTGGTTTGGCTGATCATATTTTTACGCCTGGATTATAATTCCCTTATTGACTTGTTACAGAATAGCTACAAAACGAATTCAGCCTCACCGGCCATGATTGTAATGTGTTCGGCCAAGGAATCTGTAGAAGACTGTTTGACGGCAGAACAAACGAGCCGTTCCCCAAAACGTCCGAAGTCTTTTGACCAAAGACGCACGACGCTGAATCATCGCTCAGGGGCCGGACGCAGACTCTAAAGAACGTGTTGCAGGGTGACGGGCAGCTCCCTTCTACCTCTTGGCCACTGCAGCATGCCATCTGCCCGTTTCTTTGCCCGGGATTAGTGTAGTCCAAGAATCGGACTTCGAACATTCCCGTTGACCGAGCCTGAAAGTTTTAAAGAGAAATAGAAATGTTTGTATGCGTATTAAGGCGGGAAAAGAGAGTGTTCGTAGATTTCACAATGGTTCGACAAGCTGTGATTATACCTCGATCAGTCATTCTGGAAGATATGATCGAGAACAATCACGGCCATTGAGGATAGTGTATGCCAAAAGAAATCCTAAGTCAAAGGTTAATAGCGAGGCAATCTTTAAAGCTCTACGATGTCAAATCAAAATGAAAATTAAAGAGGAGTTTCGAGGGAGCTTTATCGTGCAAAGAATTTTTTATCTTCTTCAGTCTTAAAACCGTGTTAACAAGTGTTGATTGAAATACGCGAGCCACCTTATTAGAAAACAAAAACAGCCAGAAAAAGAAAACAAAAACAGAAAGCTTTTACACTAAAAGGAATTTTTCTGAACTAGCAAAGTAGGTCAATAACTCCTGATAATTACTGGTTGCGTGCCTTGTCAACCGTATTAACTGAAACTAGGAGGTTTCGATACTGCGTTGGGCATCGTTAGAAAATAACAACTTTTTACTGACCCTGAATATTTGCTTGTCCGCCTGGGTGACGTCAGGTTTTATTAGAATAAAAATTTGTACTTCAAAAACAGGAAATTCCAAATACAAACGAAATATCCGCCGAATGGAAACATTTTCAATGATTTTGCGTGGATCGCGCGCGCGCCTCCAACAGCGCTGGCTGCTGTTTTCCATTTTTAAGTGAAGTACTCTTCAAGAGAAAACACTGCACGAAGTTCATTAAGGGTTTTGTAAGGACTGCTTTATACAGGAATTAAGGAAAAAACAGAAGGGTCCTAGCGTGTTTTCTGTGGGTTGAGGTAGATAAAAATCTTGCTGTCGATTATAGGTGCGAAAAATGACTGAATAAGTTTAATTTATGTGAAAGAAATCTCAGGTTCTTTGATCTATTGATTCCTAATTCGTTGATCTATTCAACTGAACAATCAGGGCTTGACCGCGAACTCACAGCCATGATTAAACAATTACACAGATATACCAACAAAACCGCTATTATTGACAACAGAAACGGACCGGTGGCCATCATTAAAACAAGTGAACGTGCTCACATTAGCCCGGGTTCACAATATTGATAATTAATATACTTACTCGAGGCAGCGTCGCAGCCAAAATCAAAATCACAAGAACTCCAAGGTTTGGTCGCTGTATTCCTTTCACTAATGCGGCCAGTGAATGCCGAGTGAAGTATCTCAAATGCATGAGTTTCGTGCCCAACTCATTAAAGTGTAATCTTCACGGAGTGTGGTAAAACCCACTCGAGCGGTATGAGTGATGGTCGTACGTTGGTTTTCTCACGGCTCAGCCTGAAAGAGCATTCAGATAATCGCGATTAAATTTTGGCTACGTAAATATGAGCTTCCTTAACGGGCCAGTTGTCAATTGTCATCATCTTGCTGGAAAACGGAAGACAATCTTTATGATCCCCTCCATCCCATGCAGCCCGTCAAGCTCGATTGGAAGTCGAGTAACGCAACACACAACGCGTTTGCGCTCTGTTTGATGTTCACGGCTGCTTGATTCGAAAGGTACACAAAGTGTTACACCACACCATCCCTGTGGCTTTGACGTATTAATTTTGTGAATAATGGCAAATTCTTTCGGGACTTCTTATAAAGTAATTCATTTGCGCTCGAGACGAAGCTGGTAACTGAAGACAATGCAAGTCAAAGGCCGGTGATTGTTGCATAGAAATTCAACCCCCGGGATCACAGATGGTCCTCGCTGCAGCAATGTATGGAGGACATGTAGGGGCTTGTCGAGCCAACAAAGGATGCCAGCAGAAAAATAACAAAACTGTATTAACTTTGACACAATTTGTACTTAGTGAAAGCGAAAACCTTTTAAATCGGGCTGTTTCGTCGAAACATTTAGCTTATGTATCCCTACATGTTTCAATTATCGCACCATCGTGGTAATATTATCGCTGATTTTTCGTTATTTCTTGCGATACAGGAAACCTCACACAATTGACTGTGCGCTTGAAACGACTTTCTAGCTGATTTTACTCGGAAATGCCTGAAGCCCTAACAGGCTAAAAATCGATTGAATTAAACTGGTCGTCCCTTCTGTGTCACACTGTTTCCTTTGCGGCGAGAACGAATGCGCAAGATAATTCGAGATACCAAAAGATAAATAACAGCTCCTAGTTTCATTGGTAAGGCGCGCGCGTGAGAAAGAGAACTGCGCTACTTACCAAATTCCCCGCCGCGTAGAATCGCACAATTTGCTCACATTCAAAGCAAAATTCTCGAAGCCAGAACAGTTTGAAGAGTCTACCAAGTCCATGAGTCGTTCATGGAGCTTAATCCTTGATTCACATCTAGACTAGATAAGGTGGCCTGCGCGCGGCCCAGACTGCTGTTGTCAACCAACCGGTGATGCAAAAGATCCAAATGATCTGATGCATGCAGCGTAATCATGAGTAAGGGGGTGGGGACTCCCCATGAGTTTTTTTTCGTCAGCGCCATTTCTGGACGAGACTGGATGGACTTGTGTGAATCTTTTTTCCGCTGGGGAAGCGAAGCGCGATTTGCTTCGCACGGTCGATTTGTTTACGTCCTTTGTTACCAACGGGAAACAGATAAAGAAAGATTCCTTATGATCTGGCAGGCACAAAAGGTGGTTTTTATTGTCGCTAATCTTGTTCTTTAGTTTCGTTTTCTAAACAATGTTTTTCGCCTAATAACAGGATTACAATGTCATGTGAAATTTATCCGTAGTTTACACTCACTCACCTCACTTAGGAACGCGACATGCAGAGATCCGCTGCTGGTTTAAGAATAAACGACTGGATTTCTGAACTACTCCGCGGCCGACCCGACTGAGGGCCGCGCGATTGAGCGAGTTGTTCACCTAATCTTTTGATCGCTGTGACTGGCGATAAATCGACGAGTGATCTAAATCTGCGACCACAAATGAATACTTAGCGTGGCCGAACGGCGTCGACACGATACTGCTCGGCTTACACCAGCTTTAAATACTGTGTACGCAATCTTGTTTGTGTCGCACGATTTTATTTTTAATAAAGGCATAAATTAGCAGACGAGGCGAAATGCAGTCAAGTAAATCTATGCATAGGTCAGCGAATACTTTTCAATTCATTTTGAGCAGTCTATTCTAGGATCATTACCTAATAGCGCGTGAGATTCCATATGCAGGTCATGCCCGTGGTAAAATCCTGGTAAAGTGTGTTTTGTGTCTCGTTTTATAGTCTAGCCTGTCCAGTCCGGCTTCGCAAGGACTTTGATCAGCGTTTGGAGGTTTTTTTAACAGACCACCCGCACATTGTGGACAAACTTCGGACGAAACGCGGCCGTATGTATATAAACAGCGCGCACACGCAAAGAAACACTCCCCGAGTAAAATTCACGAGCCTCAAAGTAGTGGATTTTTGAGCTCTGGTAAACCGAGATAAGCAGATGCGATCGATTGGCTGTTTGTTATTGGAACAATACAAACATCGGTGACCTTTCGACTTGGGTTTTTCCCAGTGTGATCTTAGCAGTTTCCTGTTGTTGGAGGAACTGGGGAATAAACCGCAACAAGGAGCCTCTAAATCGTAGGATATGATTCCAAAGCAAATATTTTCGCAATCCACATAATCCAACGATAAAACGAGCAATTAGGAATCGCGAGTAATAAAAACAAACAAACCGCCAACGTTTGCAGCTTTGATTCCGGTCGCATCGAGTTTGATTGGCCAGCAGTACGTCAGAGGTGCTTAAGATTTTTAGACCAAACGAGGCCTTGGCGATCAAGGCCACCCGAGGTGGTGCACGCGCCGATAAATTGACCATTCTTGACAAGCCCAGGGTGTTAAGAGATACGCCCCAGAGGACCCCTCTGGATACGCCCTGCGCTCCCTCATTTTCCACGCTAACATTGCTGTTGAGGAATTTTCAAGATGGCGGTGAGTCGAGTATCTTTCTTCTTTCGTGTTCAGAATGCCAGCTCAGGACTTGGCATTTTTAAACTTGCTAAAAATATTCTCCAACATTGAGCTTGCTAAAGAAAACATAAAACTGATCGCAAATGCCTACTTGCAAATCAGATAAAATATCCTGTGGTTTTTAATTGCTTGCAGATCAGAAAGCAGCGTGCGGGACGAAAATCATTTGGCTCAAGGTTTGTTCATTCTATTTACGTGTGTAAGTTGAAAAAAGATAAGGACACAATTCTCTTGAGAAAAGTGGACATTTGAATAATGTGCGAAGCTAAATGCTTTTATTTTAATAAATATTTGGAAAACCAATAAGATGCCGAATATTTGACCAATCACTTGCTATGTTTGTAAAACAGTTGAATTTGCTTGATAGTTTTAACTGAGAGATTTTGGCTGTATTGTTTTTGCGTAAACGCTATAAAACTTGTGTACAGCGATTTAGGAAAATATCATCGGATAGGAATGCTTTTAATCCTACACGAAATACTTATTTTTACACCAAGAGTTCTGTTATTCAAAAACACCTCGAATCATATAATTCTGTTTAAAACCGGATGGCAAATGTATAAGCTTAAATACTTAAACAATCCAGGCGATATGTGAAAACAAGGTAGTCCAGAGTTTGGTTTTCGTGGCAGAAACTTTCCTAGAGAGAATAAAATAAAATATAACTCTGCCTCGCCTCACCTCACCCTCCCCAAAGAACAGAGCTTAACACGCACCGACCTCCGGGGAACAACGAGTCACAAATAGTTCCAAGTGTTTGAAAGCAGTTGAACGAGCTTTTTTACGTAATGCCTATCGATCCAATACCCAAGTGAAAGTGTATTTATAAACGAAGATAACGTATTTTGATAGCCCCTGCAGGAATCTGGTCAACGCCCCCTGAATACCTCATAAATCTATTGTGGTCACAAATGGAGCTCTATTTTCATCGTGAGCAATCTAGGTGTGGATTCTATTGAGACCTTTGCATATTTAACCTCGAAGTTGCAATACTAAGAAAACAGAAAATTGTTCAAGGAATGATAAATTACGTACCTTAAATCCGCCTTTCCAATTTAGTTGTTGTACAATTGTAGTCGCGTGCAGGGTCTCGCTTGTGTTTTCAAAAATAACACAATTACCAACCAACATCGCTTTGACTCGTTTTCAACTCATTTTGACCGGAAAAAACTCAAAACAGCGAGGTATTAAAATCCTAAATAGAAATGTGACCGCCAAACTGCTTGACGCTAAGAAGCCACGTGGTGATCAAGGGCGAACTTTCTCCAGTTGGCAAGAGATTCTGGTTAGGAAAACACCGATGAACACTGCTGTAACTGCCTAGAATTCAACTTGTCCCAGACCGCACACAATTTCTGTTGTGCCGTATACCGATCTCAATGTGGTTTCCTTTCGCATCCAATTATGGCCTGCTATATACCGAGATTACTCGGGTTTTTGATCGTTATCTCGACAGATATCAACCAAGAAATTGTGGGCTAGAAAATTAATGACTATTAATTCTGATAAAAGACAGACTATCCGGTTTCAGTATGTAAGCGCCCACGAATCCATTCCAACCCAGAAATCCTTTAACCACGCTAACATGGTGGTCCGTCTCTGTTAGGATGCGTGGAAGAAAGCTTATAACAGATGATGCGCTACCTTAAAAATAGTTATCTGATCAATTAGCTGTTTCGGTTAACGGGTCAAGACAAGGATACAAAGACTTCATAAGATTTGACACTGATTTCTTAAAGATGTTTGTTGGTAGTTCAAAAGTGCCGAATTTATTTCCAGTCTATTGTAGTATCACGTGATCATGTCACAACCAAGCACGTGAAATGTGGTATTAATTTTAGACAGTGCGTCAATTTTACATGGCTAGTTGTGACCTGTTTTGTTATCGGTTACTCAATAATACTTCAAGTTTCATGTAATGTTTTCAAATCGGTAATACAGGAAACAAATCTTTACGAAAGAATTACCAGTTAGCACTTTTCCATGCCCAACGCGGAAACGCAATGCCATCTACAGGGGTCCTTGCTAACACAGCGGTTTCAACAAGATCTTTTCGCTGGATTTTCTCAGCCATTCAACGGGTAGTATAAAGAATGGTTTGATCATTCCGACCAGGAAAGCTGAATATCTTGAGCTAAACCAGAAATTCTTCCACCCTTATGGAGAATTTTGAGATCACACTTCAGCATATCCAACAGATGTTTTCTGTTTTCGAGTCTAGCTCTGTTTCTTGTCAAGTCGATAATGTTAATGAGGAAGTGAGTAATAAATTGCCAGGTCGTTGTTTGACCGGGTATTTGACGAGGCCATCATGTTGTAACTTGTTGACGAGACCACGATGAAATTCAGTTTAGAGACAACACAATGGTTGAGACCTCATTCTTGTGCAATTGACTATTGTCGGCAAGATTAGTTTACACCTGCATTTATTTTTAAACGAAATCCTTGCTTAGACTTTGTTTTAAAGAAGACCACACGCTCCGAAAGATAAACAACCGGCCATAATTGCTCGCTGTGTGATTTGTACTTTGGCAAAACGGTCATTTTAAGGCCACTTCGAGACCTCGCATTCCCTAGGACTGTATCAGAATAAAGATGAGTTGATTTTAACTCTCCGTCGTGGTTTTGTTGTTTTATGAAAAGTGAACAATAACATTTGTATTGGGGAAGCAAGCAAGCTGTTGTTTTCGTGAACGTTTGAGGCAAAACTTCCGTTGGCAATTTTGCCTAGAATGAATACTTTTCGATAAAACTTCTGTATTCACTATCAACCGCTACAATGCGAAACTTTTGACGCAAAGATTAGTGTCAAAATCCTGCTACGACCGTCAACTGATGTCCGTAATAGATTTAACATATTTTTACATGTGTAAGGCTGGCTAGATGGCTTCACTAATCGCGCTCCGCTCGTTATTAACGAATGAAATTACATTAAAAGAAATAACAACTTACGCAATACACTGTACCTTGTTATTGATTTCCCACTCTAATATTCCATCAAGGCTTCGTCATAACCGAGCAATAATTCAATAATAACAGCAAGTTTGAAATTGAAACCCTTTCGTGAACCTGTGAACCTTGCCGTCCACTGTCCGCTGACTGAAGAGTTTGCACAAACTCTCGCCACACACTGTGCAGCCGCGTCGGTTTTCCCGCCAAAAATCCGTCACGGCTACACAATTAAAAATGCAGATTCTCTCCATAATTTCTCTCTCCATTACTGAACAAACATTCGTAAAATTTGTAGCGTTTTTCCTGTCTTTTGAGAAGTTATACTTCGTTCTCCAGTCACATGCAATTGCTGCAAGGTACATGGAGTTCGTTGGTTCGTGTACAGGAACTGTGGACATACATTTCAGGTAATTATATTAATTTTATCGCTTTCTCCGGAAGAAAATACTAATTTAATTTCCTTCCTTCCTTTGCTAGTGACGCGAGTTGCGGCATTGAGATGCCATTTACTGTAATACATTCTCCTGAATAACTCACATAGACCACATAAACGTCTCTCTGAAGGCCAAAAGACAAAATCACACGAACGTTCCCACCTCAAAAGTGAAAACCTCTAAAGGCCGGTTCTCACTAGCGCATAAGCATAAGCACAAGCATAAGCATAAGCATAAGCAAGTGAGAACACCCGCGACATAAATAAGCGTAAGCATAAGAAAAACGAAGATGTTTGTTTTTCTTATGTCGGCTTGTGCTTATGCTTATGCTTAGGCCCAGACCGCTGCGGAAAGTATCACAAGCAAAATGTCGGACGCTATGACATCTGTAGACGTCAGCCATCTTGTTTTTAAACATCGAGGAGACCTGGTATCGAGTATTACGATTACGGTATTCTGCGCGTGCGTATGTCCTTATGATTATGTCGCGGGTGTTCTCACTTGCTTATGCTTATGCTTGTGCTTATGCTTATGCACTAGTGAGAACCAGCATTCACTATTTGGGGTTTACATCGGTGTAAGAACCTGTGACTTTTTTCTTTGTTTTTGAGCTATTGTTTCTGTGTTCTGTATTGTTTCGAGGTTCTTTGTTGTCTTGTTCGTTCTTTGTTTTACGTCACTGGTGAGTTTAACAGGTTCTTACACCGAGGATGAGCCAACTTTTTACTTCACCAGCTCCTCAGTTCTACGGTATACATACAAATACTCTCAATAGTTCAATAGTTAGTAGCTTTTAACACAAACAAACAAACACGACAAGGAAATATACGTTAATAGCATCCACTATGCCTCAGTTCAATTTAAATCGCTAACTTTAGTTTTGATCCCATATTTCTCGGCGAAGTTTTCTTTGTATGTCAATTCTTTATTTCAGGGTTTTTGAATTCCGTAACAAAAAAAACCACAGCTCGGCACTGCACAGGGCGCTTTCGATATTATTGGTCATTGATGATCTCAGCAGTATGCAGGTCGCGTGTCAAATGAACCACGAAAATGGCTAAGCTCCGCTTGAGTTTCTGTGTACTAACCTTCGTTGCTAAAAAAGAGCGATGTGCGTAAGGTCACTGGGTTTGACTCACGCTTTGTACTACCAACTGAATTGCCTGGTCTGTCGCATAAACAGTTTTTGGTCAACAGGTTGAAAATTTCTAAAATTCACCGAATGTTCTTTGTATATAGAGCTGTAGAATCGGCATCGTGTAGATTTGCCGTTGTTTTAGACAGCAAAAGATGAAAGCACCTGAATAATAATGTCCGCAAGAATGTACTGAATACCGAAGGAGAAAATCACCGACACAGTAACGAAAAGAGAAAAAGGAAGGTAAACTCTTTAAAGGTCCGCTAAAAGCAGCAAACCAAGAGTGACTCTAGATAGACAGGAATTAGAAGAACTGGGACGGTTTTAAGAGACGTCTTAGTGTTTTCCTACCCGTCAAAACTTGCCAGAAAATTTTTAATGCAGTAACCGTATTCGTCTTTATTTCACTAAACATAAATATAAACACAGGAAAAAGTCGCATATTCAAGTTACTATACTGAGAGACTTCAATGCGTTTTAAGTTTTATAGCCTTCCTTTTGCAACCCACTCCCTTTGATAATTATTGCAACTTCCTTTCATTTAGCTGCCAATGGTTACCGACTAGATTTCCTAACTATTTAGAAAGTGATTTCTGTTCCGTAAATAAAAACAATAAAAAGTGTTATTTAGAACAATTAGAAAAGACAGTGGGAAAGTGAAAATCTTCTCTCCGCGTTGATTATAAATGGAGAAAAGTAAAAACAATGAAAGAGCTCTTAAGTACCCCCAGATAAGTATCTTTGTGGTAAATGTTGTTGAACGATCTTGAGCGGTCCGGCCGAGAAAAAAAGGACGAAAACAGGAAAAAGCACTCAAATCTAAGAACTACTGTTTCACGTCATCAAATGTAAAACAAATGTAAAACGATCTAGACTTCTCTACGAAATGAAGGTAAATGGACTACCATTGCCTTGAACAAACAGCACTTTTGCGTTTGTATTCAAGTATACTAAGCTTGAAACGTAAAAAATTAAACTTAAGATAAAATTGAGTTTGACTAGCAATATTTTGTCTCAAACTGTTTAGTCGCAATCTATCTTTGACGGTTTTATATTGGGCACATTTACACTTTTATTTTTATTGGTAATAATGAATGATCTATTTTTGAATTGGAATAATGATGATTCAATAATAAGACTATTTCTTTTTCTAAAAGTAAATCGAGAACACGAGAGAAAAAGCAAATTTTACACTGCAACAAAACGTTTTCCTTTTTCACACCAGTAATAAAAAGTTAAGGTCTTTATTCCAGTCTAAAAAACATAATAGTTTGTTTAAATTTACGTGTCCAATAGACTAGAAAAGATAACACTTTACCTCATTTCCAGCGATATTTCAACCGGGCCTAGCGTCCTCATGCAAAAAGAAACTTTTTCGACGTCTGCTATTGGCAATTCACGAAATCACAGCGAAATTAAATGCAGTTGATTTTAATGGTTGGAGACATCTTCTCAGCCGCCGTTGCTAGCTGTTGCCTAGGAGCTTACAAGCTATTAGGATATTCAATATTCACGCTGTTGTGTATGAAATATCGAGACATGGTATAAAAATTCCTCAATAGTTCCATGGTAGTGTGTTTACGTAAAAAAGCTAATTTCGTGTCGAGACAAACTCGAGACAGCAGGGGTCCCTCAGTACCTTAAAACCAATACTGACAAACAAGCTCATAGTTTATGAAATACATCAGCGATATAAATACTTTGCGTCGAAATCATGCCCTTGTTCCTCTCGGTTGTAATTAAAAACTCACGAGCGAGACTCGTGATTCAAATAACACAGTACAATCGGGAGACCCCAAACAAATGTCGTTCATGGTCGCCCCGTTTTTGTTTTTTCACCAAATCACGAAACCCAATTTCTTCCCACAAAGGACTTTTTCAAACCTTTTTTTAACTGCACTTAAGATGTTTTCTTTTTTTAATTCAGCTTCAGGGGTGGGAGGTCTACGCTTGACTTATTTTAAGTCATCAGTTCGCGGCACCTGCTTGGCATGGGCTCTATCCTACCCATCGCGCCCGTTCCCCTCATGGTTCCCGTTATAAACCAAGCAGGTTGTATTTGCGTTTTCGGAGCCATATTGATACATCTACACAAAGATGTCCCGCACTTCAAAGACAGCGGATTTTATCAGGTAAAAAGGGGCGTATACGGTACAACATGGATATGACAGAATCGATCATCTTCGTTGCCAATAATAATCGAACGTGTATGCCCGGCGGCAAAAATTGCGAACCGTTTAAAAATGCTGCTGTACCTGCAGACGAAAACAAATTTTTAGCAGTTTAAATGACGGCTATTTACTGCAGTCCTGAAACGTTCCAGAATAAATAATACCTCAGCTTTAAGAAGTGCCTTCAACACTATAAATATTGCAGGGTCTATTATTTCTTGTCTTCTCACAAATTTGAGATCATAAGACCGATAGAGTTTCCACTCGCCGGATAAGGTAGCGTTGAATTTCCACGAAAACTTCACCCCGAAAGTTCTCTCCGACGATTTCGATAACACGCGCCAACAAGCATTCAAATGCGGCATTCTATCAGTTTCCCACGTTGTTATTCTTATTTTTCTTTAGGGCCAGCTGGTATGCAAATTTCTACAGGCTGTCGGAAGTTTTCTTCGCTACTCTATCATCGAGTAGTGTGATGTAAAATACGTAATATAAATTTAGAGCAAATAAATTCATTTTGAGTGAAATGCATATGTAATGAAATTTAATCGCTCGCTGATTCAAAAATAGATCAATGCTAAGCGTAACTTTCGAGAGCAAATAAATTTGTTGAGAGCGGGACTTCATCTTTGAATGTCCTGAACAAGGAAATGTTCTAGTAAAACAAAGCAGTTTCATTTGCATATGTTCTCAAAACGAAAATAATGTCACCGAGGTGGATTGTACGTAATTTTGTCCATTTTTTTGAAAAGGTAATAGCTAAACGTTTTTTTAAGTGTTGTATCTGATTATATGAAGGTTCACCGAGGATTCCTATAAACCGAACAAGGGCTTTATCCTGTTTAGAGACAAATTACTAGCCACTAACGTTGTTCGTCTTCGGCTACCAGTTCAAAATTTGTTGGTTACGCCAGTCAGTGAAAATGTTCTGTTTAAAAAACGGAATACGATAGAGATAAATGAAACCAACTTGGTTTCACTGAACAGACGAATATCAGAACAATAAAAAGGTGGAAAAGAAATACTGAATATTGGGCTTTCAAAAATGGTGCGATACACACGTGTATCAATTCAAGCGAAGAAATTATGGCCGCGAAAGAAGAAATACGCCTTGACAAATTTAAGATATCTGTCGACCATGAATAAATACCCAAATTTATATTCGGCTGATGACATTGTACGTGATTAGATTTTTTCGCGCATTACCATCACATTCTAGAATATTAAAGCGAAAAAGCGACAAACAACAAGGATCCAAACCTAGTTGTTTTGGCGTACAGGTCTACCACACGTGTAAAAATACTGATAAATCGAAGCTGCTTGCATTTTCTTTATCGATGCTCCGCGGCTTAAACAAATGCCGCCAAGCACCATGCAAACCTCTTGCAAAATTAGCTTAGCTGCTCCGATAAACGTATGCAGTCATCTCGGGCAGAAAAAATCGCGGAAATGCAAGCAACATCCGTCGGGAAGAAACGGGCCCTGCACTTACCTGAAAAACAAAGTCCACATAATGCTCTAGGGTTCGTGCGCAAATGTGCGTCTAGCGTATCTACGCCATCATGGAGTTGCAATTTATAAGAAAACACCCTGTGTAGCCCGGGGAACAAGTGTTTGCGACAATATTCTTCACAAGTAGTTAATGGCATACATTTTCGGACCAGTCGTGAGAGGGACTCACCGGCGACCGGACGGATTGCGGGCGCACGATGTTACACCTCGGGTAAACAAAATGAGGCGTCAAGGAAAGACAATCAGAACGCCCATTATTGCTGTTTGGTGGTAAAATCGAGCGGGTGGCACGAAATAATTCGAAAAGAAAATGGCTGAATATTCGGTTAGAAATCAAGCCTTGCCCCGGTTTGAAGTGATCATTTTAATTTGAAGAAAAATATTTTGGGAGTTTTCACCGACCGATTCTTTGCTTTGATTTGAAAGCAATTTTATACATTACCAAAAGAGACGCCATTTCATTCATTGTGACTAAGCCCCTATAATTTCACCGAAACAAAGAGCATTTGAACTAACCTGACCGCATTCATGCTGCTTATAAATATGGTTTTGTAAGGTAAGATTATCAGTAGAAAGCGTACTTTGATTAACTTCGTTGATGCAACCCGTAATCATCATATCAACTGCAAAATGTCCTTAATTTATATATTATATGTAATGAATGTAAAATTCATGGAATATGGATTGTAACTTCTCCTTATCGATTGTTTTGTACGTGTTTTTTAATGGCGTCTGAGTATTCCTTGGTTCAGGCATTATTCTTAAGTTGATGACTTTTTACTTGTCGTTTTTTGCTTGAGAATACATAAGCAATGAAAGAAAATGATGATTGCTACCTTAACGTTGCGGAGCTCACCTATAGAGTGGGTGATATTTTAGCCATACTGGCGGCTCTCGGTCAACATAATCGTCATAATAGACATAAAAATCGACAAAGAGGCATGATTTAAGCATCATTTAAATGCATGCCAATTATATAACAGAAAAGATCATTTCAGCAGGTTATACAATTTTGTTGACTCCAAGTAAGTTTTGCACCTCCAAGAATCCAATTACTTAATACTAATTATTACCGAGTTAACATAAACAGTTGAAAAGGATTGATAATCAGTCTAATTTGCAAGGTGTACAAAATCAGTCAACAGTAAACAACAACACGAGGCATCTTTTAACGTTTGCGTTCATCCAAGAAAACGAAATAATTAAAATCGCGCTGTTTTACACCACGCCCAAATATATTGAACAATTTTTCATAAAACCTGTCCCCGAAACAAAGCCCACCGCTAGTCATTTGTCAGCGAGAAAACACACAATAAAACAAAACAAAAAAAATAGCATGTCTTGAAACAATGCAAGTTTCTTTAGTGGCGGCCGGCACAGATTCGGAGCAGCGGGAGTTCGATTTTAAGAACGTTGGATCGAGCATGACTTGAGCCACTATCCGGGACTTTTACCTAAGTTGTCCACCTGGCTTTCCACGTTGGAAACACAAAGAAAAACGGATTGTTTTGGTTTTCGTCTTGAGGTATTTGACATACCTTTACGACCGTTCAGTAACTTCAGCTGCACTACCTCTCTGCTTACAATTCGGCGCCGGGATATAAAAAAATGCTCCTGGCTA
This sequence comes from Blastomussa wellsi, assembly GCA_947652115.1. Taxonomy (NCBI): domain Eukaryota; kingdom Metazoa; phylum Cnidaria; class Anthozoa; order Scleractinia; family Plerogyridae; genus Blastomussa; species Blastomussa wellsi. Next base: position 22,010,676 of record OX393565.1, read on the forward strand.
TGAGCACGCACTGCAGCCAATTGTAAATTTGCATGGATTTCAGGTCAGCGATGTTTCAACTGCCCTTACTCCTAGAGTACAACAGTTCAATTACGAAGTTTATAGGACTTTTTCCTTTATGAAGACATATTTAAATATTACCTTGGACGTGTATACGGCATGTGGCTTTGAATAAAGTACAGTTGCCAAAGTCTACAACATTGACAAGGTCTCCTGCAAGTCCCATCAAAATGCCGAGAAAACTGACGACAATTTTCTGGCAGGCCATCGTTGTTCTAGACTTCCCTAGCAGGTCTTAGTAGCGAGAATTAGTTCAAGAATCACAAACAGCTCCAGGGCTACCAGCAGATAGACAAAACTAGAAGCTTTTCTGGCGCCTTCTTTACATGCACCCGTTATTTCAACTTACGGATGGTTGTGTTCAGATCTGTTATAAGCTTTAGGAGTACGTACAACCGCATGTTACTTCAGAGAAAGCCAGGCTAGTTTAATCATAAGTATCTAATGTACGTTTTACAGTATCAGGTTCTGCTTAGTGGGTAATTAGAAAACAAAATTCAATGGTTGGAAAGTAATTTGAATTTCGCACTTTTGACAGTGCTACCTGTCACCGGGTAATAATTGTTTTATGGAGGTTCGCTTTTTCGTGTAAGTTTATTCTCATCATCTCAACAGCAAAACATAATTCTGACCTCACAACACATGCAATACAGTATAGGCCAAAACTGATCACTACGATGAAGGTTTTTGTATTGTTTAGTTTTGTTTATTATTTAGACGAATGTAAGTGTATGTATGACCTTGTATTAGTTGGATAGCTGAGTTGATTCTTTTGGTTTACCTAAACTGAAAAACAATGCTTCTCTTCCCTAATATCAACATAGCGGTTGTGCAACGGAATCGTGCAGCAGTATTGTAACTGCACGAGGGAGCGAATTCGAACACTGCCGAATCCACATGTACCGAAATTTTTATACAGAAATAGCATTCACAATCGATTGGGTCTGTGCCAATGGCGATTTTAAAGGTGACACTACAAATTAAGGGAAGTGCCATGCAAAAGAGTTCAATTTTGCAACAACCACTGTTGTATTCTCACATCAGAACTTATCTTCCAAATTGAAAATAGGTATAACACGTATTTGTCAACGAAGTTCTGCTCTACCGTCTAAAATAATCGAGCAGGAGATTTTCCACAGACGAGCCGAAAAAAACATAGCGTGATATATGACAACTTTTATTTCACTCGCAGAAATATCGAGCTCTTAGGCGCACATAGACTAAAATTGTATTTGTGGAAGGGTAGAATAAAATTGAAACTCGTCGGTGTCCAATCAAAATACTGGTGAGCAAGGACAAAATGAATACGGGAATTTTTATCAGGCTCATAGCCGGCAAAACTCTAGTGTAGTTCAAATGAACCAAACGTCTGAGTCGAAACTATTTACTCGGCGAAACGTTCTGCTGTTAAAACTAATAAAAACTATACATACCGAGCTTCAGGTTTAACCTGTGAAAACAGAAGCACAGCATCTTGTTCGAGGACCGCTGTCTCCAAACGGTGTACATTTTACTTGTCGACAACAACTGGAGCTCAAATGTTGCCTTGCGCAATGAAGTTAAATAATTGAATTCCTGGCAACATCCCACGTCACTAAGTCAATACAGAAGGTGGTACGTCATTGAAACTCAAACTAGCCAAATTATAAACAAATAATCTGCCACATCAAGCCGCACTAACACACCAAATAGATAAGGTGAAGTCTGCATTCGGGCCTTAGTAGCCCATCAGGCCGGAGCTCATCCCGGTTTCTGCACCATGAAGCAACAGAGTACTTCTACTCCCCCTGGATGGGATGTTAGTCCATCGCAGGGTAACCCCCAGCAGTATATTCGCCGGTGTCCATTTATACACCTGGGCGAAGAGAGGCACTGTGAGAGTAAAGTTGTCTTGCCCAAGAACACAACGTAGTGTCCCGGCTAACACACCAAAGAGGCACTTTAAAGAGTTAAAACATTGGCAGAAAATGGTCTACATCCTGTATCACAGCAGAACCGCTCGAGGCTAGCTAAACATATGGAACTTATGGAGATTTATAATATAGATAGGACTCTGCGCGCGCTCTTGGTCAAAAACCCATGTTTTATCAGAGTATAAAACATAGAAAAAGCGTGTTTTTGTTTTTCGTCAGCTTTCGGTACTCTAGTGAAAATTCGCAAGGGATGGCGGCGAACATTTTCTATAGAGAAATTCCGGACAAGCTGCAGAGATTGTAAAGCTGCAGAGATTGTCGAAGAAGCTTCTCAGTTCGAGAGGAAAGTAGAAGAAGCGAAATTAAATTGTTTTAGTCTATCGATCGTGCTTGTTTTGTTGTTTTTACTCGCGGTGTATACTGAAATCTATATCATAAAGCAAATGATGAAGCCTAATCCATATATTATACTGTCATAAAACACTCCGGATATTTGAGAACATTCGAAAAATGTAGAAAACACTCGCCTGCGGCTCGTATTTTCTACATTTCCCTCGTGTTCTCAAATGGCCGTCGTGTTTTATGACAGTATAATACATGGCTTAGGCTTCTTTATTTGTTAAGTAAAAATGCAACGTACATGTTATTTACAGTGGTCATGCACTTAGCTTAGCTAGTTTTCAGGCATGCCACTGAAACAAAGGAAACAAGTATTTCATATGAACATGCCATGGTCAAAAATCTTAACTGGCAGGAGGCACACCAGGGACTATCGAAAAACAAATCTCGCTTGTGGCAGGGTGGAAGCCTTGATCCGGGACCTCCGGAGCGCCTCACTCGGTATCCACAAAAATAGAAGTTGCCTGTATCACTGCAAAACCGCGCCAACGGATGCATAACTCTCGGTAGCATATAGAACTAAGCAATAATTTTTAATTAAGGTGAGACACGATTTGCACTTATAAAACAAGGAAAAGGCAACTTTATCGATCTCCATATATCTGGTCTATGCCCATTGTCGGCCCAGCTGCAGCTGATGAGTAAACATTCTAATGTATGAAAGGTCCTTTGACGGAGCGCTGGTGACCCAAACATGTCAGATAACCTTCCATGTGATTGTTAAAATATGCAAACTATAAGCAGTCTCTTGTTTCTTAGTGGGACTCGGCAGCGACTAGACAGAGGATAGACACCCCTGCCGATTTCTCACGGCTACTTGATGTCCTTTTGCGCCTTTTTCGCTGCATGCTCAACGGAGAACGAAAATTGGGAGTGCTCGCAGTCTATAAGAACTGCAGACAATTTTTGATGCTTTTGTAACGGGCAAGAACAGAAAACACGGGTGTTTAAGGCAAGCATTTTCTTCAGGGAGGGGTGCTAATACGCAAATAATAACTGCTGGCTGGACTTAGGCAAGACTCATCAACATCATCACCTTTGGCTGCGCTTCGAAGAAATATGTTTGAAATATCTGACAACTTTGCAACAGCAAAGCAACGCTTCTACAAATTCCCCGTCACGTTGTGTGCGACAGTCAACCCTATTTTCGCGTTAAACTATGATGCAGTATTACCAATGATTGTAGGGAATAAACAATAGAAAAAGTCATCATTGGGAAGACTTTTAACGAATACAGCCTGAGAAGAGCGTGCGGGTGGGCTTCATGCGAGGCGGGCGGATAACCAGGCGTTGAAGAGTTCGCTAAAATTCTTGCAGTTAGTCCAAGCCGCCCACAAAAGGTGAAAACAATAAACCACGAAACTAAGAGTTGGATAGTGGATTAACAACAGTAATTGATTTTCTATTGAAATCTTTGCATCTTATATTGACCCCCTCTTAAGATCAATAATGGAATGCCCGTCTTTCGGTAAATTTCGATTGCCTTTGCTTGAGAAGAGAAAAATAAAAATTGACCTTGAGATTGGCAGCGTGTTTGGGGTCTATAATTCCTGATAGCAACCAAAATAAAAACCGTACAACGTGGTGATTTCTTTACCCAAGGCGACAATGGACGCATCAATTTTGATTCACAGTGATATCGGAAATTAGCTCAGCTAATATAATCCGACATCACGCATTAACATAGTTAAGTAAAGCTCACGCAAAGAGAATATATTACTTCGTACGCGCTTTCGCCTAGAATAATCCTTGAAGAATCAACAGACTCGCACACTGTCTGCCAAGGGGCTCTCGAACAGTTCACTAGACAAAAGGATTTGCTTGTGTCAAGCTGAGCTTTCTGACAATAGGAAATTAGTAATAATAGTACTTATTATTATTAGAAAGACCATAATTATCCTTCTATTCAGCCACAAAGACGTCAATTAAAAGCTCATTGCATTACAAGGATTGACACGGGCACCCAACATTTACCGATTCTTTAGAGAATTCAGTTCAAGTTTAAATACTTGTTATTTAGTTTAACACCGGCCTCCAACGGCTAACCCGGAAACTTTAGTCGCTATAATTTACGGCTAAAATAGTTATTCATGCTGAATTGCACGATAGGAAGCGACGATGGGGCTGAATTACATTTAACGGAAGGGTAGACTGAATGTTTAAAATTTTTCGTCAAACGGTGGACATATTGAAATATAAAATGGCTGAGAATTCCCCGCCCAGAGTTCGGACAAGTCAGGCTGTTATCAAATGGCAATGAAGTTCGACTCTTCCCTCAGTCGCCGCATCACGCAGAGTATCGTATGTCGAAAACTGAGGTTATTTATCACGAAGCTAATTTTCTAGTAAAAATCTCAAGACAAACCCACGTCTTTCGAAAACTTGACGAACGTAAACCAATTACCCACCAGCAGGAAGTCATACCGGTCTAAATAAATAAACTTTTTATCACTAAAAAATAACTTTTTGTAATAGAGAATTTTAACGCAAATAAACTACTGTTTAGCTTGTTTGCTTACCTCAAAACCCTCTGGGGTAAGTGCTATTGTAAGAGGTTCAACTAGGCTTCTCCAACAGTATTTTTGCGTTCTTCGATGTACTCCTGTTACTGACCTGACCCAAGCTTAATCCAAAATACTGGCCACATCTGAGTGAGCGAGATTTTCTTGCCATATCCGTGACGGCTCACACCATTAGAACTATCTGGGAGGTGCCATGCACAATGCCACTTAATTTGTGGCAATATTTAGCATAGTAACGACAACCCAGTTCAATATGGGCTTACGGGCAGGCTATTTTTCGCCAATTTGATGCGACATTTAAAATTTAATTCATTGTTGACATTGTCCAAATTGCGCGCGACATGTCAATACTTCAGTGAATTGCGCACGCTGTGCTTCTCAGTGAACTTCTAATAGCCTTTTCATTGGTATATTATGGCACAATTTCCTTGAATACGGAAGTGAGTCATTTCCGCGACTTAAAACTGCAACTTACTACACCGTGCTAATTCGGTTCTCGAAAAAATTCACAAGCACCAGTTAGGTCCAACCCGCAAAGTTGACCACCGTTTAATGTAACCTTTCTAAGTGAGCGACCGTCTTTTAAAGCGACAACAGTCTGTGAAACATATGCACCGGCACGACATATCTGTCTGTCATTCACACATACCTCATATATTTTTACTCTGAGGTTATCCTTCAAAAATTCACCTTTATTGTAAATTACCACTTCTTATCACGAAATCCAACGGCAAGATAGAGTCAATTTTTAATACCTTCCCAATTACGTTTTATGGCGTTGTTATCACGCCTTGCCTTCAGATTGCTGAATCGTCGGAGACGAAAAACACAACAGTTTGCACGTCAAGAAATAGATGACCTGTTGCGGAAATAGAAAACAGACTTGGCGAGTTTAAACATAGTCATAGTTATTTCAGTAACTAGAATCGATTTCATCGAGATCAATTAGCCAAACAAAGGCCTCTTCCGTCTGGAACAGCCACAGCTAATTGCGCTATAAAACACACACAGAGCAAGGTGAAACAGCCCACAAGGGGTGTTAAGTTGCCACCGAAGAATCCTGTGTTATTAGCCGGTTTGCGCACTAAGAAGTTCTTTACACTCCCATATTAGTTTGGTGATATTGACTATCTATTGTTTATAGGAATTTTACAAATTCAAGTATCTAAAAGCTGTCGCAAGCGTAAAAACTCATTGAGCAAAAACAGTACTTGTCGAATCGCGAACTCAGTTAGTTATTCCGTTAAGGTGTGGTCAGTGCGTAACACCAAGCGTACAAATTATTTCAATGATTAAGTTTGGGGAGGATCATTACTATGTGCACATTTTTCTTGTATAAACGTCGCTTAAACTGCAAAATATTTTTATAAGTGGCTCATCAGAAAACACTTCACGGCTTGCGACTTCGTTTTACCGAGTTGGCAATACAACCAAATACTTCAAACGAATACCAGCTACCAGCGCTTGAAATTTGGTTCACTCAATTTACATCAACAGTCACTGGAAATTTCCGTAGAGTGGAGCGGAAGAACTCCGTGTGAGTTCTCAAAGACGATTACGAATTGAAAAGGCTCTGTAACACTCCATTAACACTGTAACACTCCAGTATTCACGTGCGAGGGAGACTAACTAATCACCAGTTCGTGCGTCATTAATTGACCGACAAGCACGTGAAATAGAACAGTTAGCTTTAATCTATTTTAAATCACCACAATCGCTAAAAGAAACATTTAAAAGGATTTCAAAGGAATACTTCTTGCCCTACCGTTGGGGGGGGGGAGGGGTGGGATTGCATATTGGCCAACCGATGCACAAAACAGTCGACGTTTAAAATCAGTTTCTGTAACGTGGAGTGATTAGAAATTCCTATCCGATGTCAGTGACTCGCAGGTTTACCCCCTCCCACCTCCCCAGGGTTGTTTTTCTGTCTCGCGTTATTAATATAACACTATTACAAAACAACCCTTCAATCTACAGACAAACTGTTGTTAGCAGAAACTTGGCCTGTTATCTTTGTTTATTAATCTTTAAGAGACTTAATAAGGGCAGATACGTTAAAACGTACGAAGGAAATGGAAGACGCAATACAATGAACAAACCTTGTCAATATTTACACAAGTAAACTCCCTTAATCATTCCGATTGAGTCAGCAAAAACCGGTGTTTTGAACGCCAAGCCCGGCGGAAACTGCAGAAAAAATTTCATTCTCGCGCGGACCCCTTTACTCTCAAGAGCTCATTAAAACTTGTTGGCATTCCGCTGAAGTGATCGTTGAACCGACTAAGTTTAAGCCGATTTATAAGTGTGTTTACGACAAAAATTCAAAGTCGGCCCCAAAACCAAAATAATTTTAAAAAGGCGATACTCATCGAAGGCCTACAGAATTGGCGAACCAAAAGCAACTGTACCAAAAATTGCCATTTTCCTTCAGTTACCGCCTTCAACAAACAATTTTAGCAAGGTCAAAAACAAACTTGTTGTTTTGGTGCTGAGAGCGCCGAGGCGCGAACGTGACCTTCTCAAGCATTGCTTGGCAACGTTTCACCCACGTGATGTTTTCTCCGATGGTTGCTCAGTAACTAGAGAAAACATACGGAACAAAGAAGGCGGGAGTCGCAACGTTGAATACCGGAGGAAGTGACTGAAATCGACACAAATTCACAAATTGAGCTCGAAACGGAAGTAAAAAGTGAACAGAACGAAATTTGCAATTAATTAAAGTCCCGGCGGGTAAAATCAGCTCTAGATTTTTTGTCTAAAAGTTAATATAACAAGTATAATATCCCAGCAAGAAACTGTCAGATATATTGCATATGAATTTTAAGTCTGACGTTATATAGAAGGAGAGAGGCTGTTCTGCGGGCACTCTTATATATAAAAATAAATCTGAGATAAGAAAAACATTATGCTGAAAGCAAAATGCAAAGAAGTGACTTGTTCGGAGAAATCATACCTCGCTTGTCTTCTTTTCCTTTATATTTTCTTCACTTTTCTTGCTTGTTTTCAACTTGTTCCAGCTTCTTAGAATAGCTCGCTACCAAATCACCAATAGAATACTGTACAGCTCTTAGACTGCGGACAGTGCTGTCAAGTCAGAATGACCTCACTAGACAGTGTACTGGCGTCAGTATACTGGCTAAGTGAAATTTCTTAGAGCACAAAATATACATCTTACTGAGATATGGCACGTGGGAATCAAACACGATATAGTTCGTATATCCGAATTCAGCCACTGGATTTGTCCTTTTTAGTATGGCATTGTAGTAGTGATGTTACGAAATAGGAGTCAATTTAAAACCTCCCCGGTCAGCAAAATACACTACTTAAGCGATATCTTCTCTGCATCAAAATCTTAAAATAGCCGTTAAAAAACACAGCTTAAGCGCCAGGATTGTAGAATGGGTGAACTCGTCTTATGGACGCTCAGACGTCGAATCTATCGCCTTCCATATTGGCCCCTCTCAGTCCTAACGAAACAGTGACGTTTACGAAGACGGTCACAGTCAGATTAGACGAAGGTCATGTTGTGATCTTCACCCCCGGTCCCTCTCCCATCTTTGCCTTATGTTAGAACTATATCAAATGGTTTTCAACAATTTTGCAACGACCACTCAATAAAGAAGGGTGCTGAAAGCACGTTACAGAGAGTTTGAAGTTTGCTCAGATAACAGTAAATGATATCGATACTGCCTTAGGAACGTTAACCCCTGTCATCTACTAAATGGAAATAAAATATCAATTCTTCTTTTATTGCCTCACAGTTCTCTTCATGTCAGGTCATAGAGGTTATAACTGAAGATAATATCATCTGAGAAAACGCTAAGCTCGGGAGGTGGGAGGGGGTAAACCTGCGAGTCACTGACATCGGATAGGAATTTCTAATCACTCCATGTTACAGAAACTGATTTTAAACGTCGACCGTTTTGTGCATTCGGTTGGCCAATATGCAGACTTAATCTTGAAGAGTGATATATCATGCAGTATTTTATAAGTAATCGCTATAATGTAAGGTAAAAAAACTTTCGTTATTAATGACATCTTCGTGTTACAGAAGCCAGGAAGGGTAGAAGTAGATCCCAGTTGCCCATCAGGCCGGAATGTAACCCAGTTTGGGATGCTAGTCCATCGCAGAGTTACCTCCCAGCATTATTTCGGCGGTACCCATTTATACACCTAGGTGGAGCAAGGCACTGCAAGAGTATAAAGTTTAGTGCCCCTGTGAGCGCTCGAACTCGGACCGTTCGATCCGGAGTCCAGCGCACTAAAAATTAGGCCACCGCGCTTCACACTGAGTTAGCAGACTCTTAACTGCTACTAAAATCAAAAGCAGACTTTGCCCTCTTTGCTTACAGCCCAATACGAACCCTATTTGGTGGAATTTGGCAATATAATTTGGACATTAGGAACGAAAACTTTCGATAATCCATTGGGACACTACCGTATCCCCTTAAGCCGAGTTTCTACTTGTCCATGTTTTGGTCCTAATTAAAACACTGTATTGAACAAATAGCAGAGTATAAATAAAATATCATACAGTCACTTTTCGATAATTGATTTCGACTTCTCTAGCTAGAGACATCGAACGTTTTCTACACATTTTAGTTTTACATTTTCATAGGACTAGGTGCTTCGAAGAGCGGGACAAGCTATGGAAATTTCGCACCGTAGGCACGTGTTATGGAAATCTCGTACCGTAACCAAGTATTTCCTCACCTTTTTCGGGGGAGTTCTCTTAAACTGACTTGCACTTAGAAATAGGGAGAAAGGATCTTCTAGTTTTCAAATACAATTTTGATCACAAAACGCGTGCTCTGTAGAGTCGTTTTCCATGATAATGGAATTTCAACACTGACTGACGTATTATTGCAATAGAGTTTATTTTCTGATAACGGCAGCTTACATAAAGTATTCATGTAAAGCTCACACAGCTTCAGAACTCTCCTAAACCTTTCCCGAACTTTTTCATATTTGCATTACGCTATGTATTAAAACAAAACAAAGTTATCCAGATGAGTTCAGAGTTTTATTATCCGGCTAGTTTTCCACCTATCACAGCTTGTGTAACATCTGGTTTATGTCACACAAGACGTCTGACGGACTACCAGCACAGTAAAACTCTCGAGCCTAAAGTGGTTTTGATTATCCGTGTCCAATAAGAGAGCAAGCGACGGCGACTTTCCACACGGCTTAGGCTAAGTTTGTCGTTTGGGATCCGCTTTAGAAATCTTCCCTAAGCCTTGCTTACATGTTTGCTTACTTTTGTTTCATGCCACCTCTTTGTCGTTTATCTGCCCAGAAAGCAAGCATTCTGAGGATTCCTTCGTTTGGAAAGTCATTCTGTACACTAAACATAAAACAATGAAATGATTCCATATATTAATCCTTAGCAACGATAACGACTGTTCATTGATGTTGCAGGCAGTTCCAAACTGCTCACGGATTACATTGTTCTTGACATTAAATTCAGTTATGTTTTGAAGGAAACAGACCTGCTGACAACATCATTCTGTTTTGCTCTTATTTGATAAGCTCTGTGCTGTGTTAAAAAGCTCACTTGCTCTCTGGATTTCCCTGCAATAAATATGAAAGGGTTATGAGCCGCTATTGTTATCAAACGAATTTTGTCGTTTATTTTAGGTTACTCGGATGTTTAATTAAACCATTACTTGCATAATTCTCACCATTCTCGTCCCCAGAGACCGCGATTCATTTGGTCAACACCAAGGAATCGAGACCTCTGGGAAGGTCCAACACCGGAAACCAATTCTCCTGGTATTACAGTCGTCCCAAGAGAATCTGAAGACAATGCTTATGCAAAATTTTGGGGGGTAAACAAGGTGTATTATGGGCAATGCGAAAATGGTCAATTACAAGCGAAGGACGGAGCCCGCGCTCATAGAGAAACGGGCAGCGGACATCAGGCTACGGCAGAAAAGCATGAAACCCAGCACGCAGCGCAATATTATTAGAATGGACAACTGAACCACATACCTCAAAACTAACGGTATCGGATAACTTGATTCGGCTGCGTCAGCCAAACATGTGAAACCAATACTCTAACCATTCTTTTTAAACTGAGACGACTTTTTAATTGCTTTCATTCGAAACACTCCTCTCAATTTCCGATATAAATGCTAAAACGCCATGTATCTAAAAGTCATTTGCGATATTCGCTTCCACGTTGTGTAACAGACACAACTATTCCGTTCTTTCGGCTCGACGTTTTACATCCGATACCTAAAGACCGCGAAAATTGTCGACATTGCAGTTGTAATATCTGCTAAATTGGTTATTCTTAGTTGCGTGGGAAATTCTAAGATCAGAATTGGTTTCGTGCTAATTCGATTGAAATAAAGGGCAAAGAATCCCTTGTTCTCGTAGCTCTTGTCCTTTAACGCGCTAATGATTTGTAATTGGAAATATTAAAACCAATAAAATCCACTTAACAACTCTCATAAGACTGTTAAGTACTTCATAACCATTTTGCTAATACAGTGGAAAATTCTTCCCTTAAAAATAACATAACGAAATTAAGCCTTTATAGTCTCAATTTTCATGAAATAAATCTTGTTCATGAACAACAGTTACATACTACAATACAGCTAAATACATAAATTACGTTCCAGGGTAAGCGCTGTTAACAATATCACTCAGAAACACGCAGGAATAATTCATAACCATTCCAAAAAAGCTGCCAATAAGCTCGCCGTCCCTTGAACCATAAAGATCTGTTATGCAGACATCCACCGAGTTAGGCTAAATTTTTCAAAATGCACAAACAGTGACGAAGCTCCTTTAAACTACGCTCGTAGCGAAAATCACCTGTGCAGACGATGCATTTTACAGAGAAAAGCCTTACCCCGCTGGGAGCTTTGTACTGGTGTGTATTCCTGAGTCAATTTTTGTTGCTATGTGAACGGACAATACTGCAAGGCCAACACTCGTGTGGTCTCCAAGTCTCCTCTAAGGCGACTAACATTCTTCCCAATCGACGCCAATACTAAATTATAGTTATTAACAAAACGTCTTTGCACTTCACTTCTCTTGGCAACACTATATTTTATACAAGTAATCGACGATTAAAATTGTATTTGGTCGAGTCAGTATTAAACGAAACGATATTTGCAAGCCTGTCATATTTCGTCATATTGCGATCTATCAAAATCACTGATCATTTCACCTGTACCTCAGCCAATGCCATCTACTGTATAACTTGCACTCTTTGCAAAAAATTATACATCGGCGAAACAGGGAGACGACTTGGCGACCGATTCCGATAACACCTTCGTGACGTAGAGAAAGACGACAAAAATGCATGGAAACCGGTCGCGAGACACTTCAATCTCCCAAATCATTCTAAGCAACATATGGCAGTCTGCGGCCTTTCCCTTCACCAAGGAAACACGGAAAGCCGTAAAACTTTAGAACAAAAATTTATTTTTCAAATCGGCACTCTTAATCCTCACGGTATCAACGAACGCTTTTCATTCAACTCATTTATTCCCAAGTTTTCACGTTACCAGGCACCAGCCAATAGCGAAGCTCCATCTTTCTGTATATAAAAACACACGACGCACAATTTCTTGATTCGCTCCGACGAAGGGCTAACGCTCGAAACGTCAGCTCTTGAATCTCTTTACGGTGGCCAATTGACATTATCAACCCAGTTAATAAAACCAAATTATATTGTTATACTTCCCACCGACGCAGCACCACAGTTTCTTTAGAAACTTACCCCCTCTATACAAATAAAACAACTTTCAAATTGTAGGAAACCTTCAAATAATAGTTTTCTAAGGTAGAAAACACCAAAGAAGTAATAACAGACAGAAAATAGACAAAAATGGTTTAAAATGAGAAAGATTACTATGGATTATGAACGGAAACTGTTTTGTCGCAGTCTTGACGCAGCAGCTCCTCTAAACATAACGACATTTCACGACAGTGACCAAGACGACCGCATCAATATCCTCGGCTGTTGACTGGCAACGGATTTGCACTGTTTGTAAAACAGGATGAAAATGGAACAACCAGGAAGGAAAATGACTATGGAATTCTAAAATAATTATGAGATAGTTTACAACTGCAGAAACGACAAGGGACACGCGAATGGAAATCTAAAGGCTAACTCACAAGAAGATTTTTAAAACCATACCGCATTTCCCTCCCCCCTACTAAAACCCATTTGTTTGCCAACAAAGAAGTGCATGCACTTCTTTTACCCCAAAGAAAAGCACACGAAAACATTTGGGAAGATTACGAGATCCCGATTGACTAAAGCCGGGATGAATGTAGCCAAGGGGGCTGATGGCTTAGGAAGCGTGCTAATAGCCAGTAGTTGGAGGAATTATAACCGGGTGAAGACTGGTTGATAACTGAGTAGAAGACTGATAACCGAGCAGAAGGCTGGCAACCGACAGGAAGTGATACCGAAGCGGGGACTGATGACCGAGCAGACTAAGCGGAGGGCTTATCATCAAACTTGGGATGGGAGGGAGTGAAAACCGCCCGAGTGAAAGGTCGATGACCGAGCGAGCGGGAGGTTGATAACCGAGCGGATGGCTAGTACCGGAGTAAAGCGATGACAACCGAGTGGAAGGGTGATAACCGGGTGGAAGGAATACCCAAGTGCAAGCCTGAAAACCGAGCAGAGTACTGACAATCAGATCGGGGAAGAATTGAGAACCAAGTGGGGGGCTGATAACCCAGAGGAAGACTGATAAGACCTGATAACTGAGATGCAGATGTTCGAGTGAAATGTTGATAACCAAATGGAAGGTTGTCATCCGTGTAAATGGATTGGGCACCCTCCATTAAATGACCAGTTATGAACGTCCCAAAACTATAGCCAATTTAATACTGTAAATAAGCTCCTTTCAAACGGCCTGGTCGTCCCGATGAGGTTTCCTCTATTATACGAAGTTTGGCTATGTTCTTGACCAACAGAAATCTAAAATAGAAGGTCACGGTCGATAAAATCATTCCCAATCACTCAAACAAAAGTTTATTGTCGTCTTAATGTGTTTCCCTGATTCCTTTCCACGCTATTTTGCATTGAAATACAGTGATAATTCTAAAAGGCCTTACGCTCATTCCCTACGAGCCTCTGTTCAGCGACCATAGGGTGGCCGGTTAATAGGCGTTCTACCGAAAAACCAAAAAATATCTAACTTACACTTTGGTTGCTTGAACGGCTAAAGCTGAAACCTCTTCCAAACATTCCAGACCATGAGGATCTCGCGCCTTGCTGTGGTGATCTGGTTTCCTCCGCTTCTCGGAGCCGAGCCTGGTTTCGTTTGAACGCTTCAATAATGTCATCCTCTTGCCGATAAAAGTCTAACACGGTGCGAATATCTTCAACATTTGACGTAGCAATGGCTATAAAGAAATGGCGGGAAAAGTGGTTAGCGCGTACTCCCGCGCGCAGAATATTGATCATTTGCCCGGGAATTTTTGACGCGTCCGCAACGCTCATCAGTAGGAAACTGAATGAATACTCACTTTGGAGAAAAGGAACGAGATCATACAATGTTTTGTCCGTCGGGTCGCCTTCCCACTTTTTAAGAATGATGGCGTTTCGTATGTTGTCCTTAGGGGCTTTTTCATCACAGTCAACCATGATAACTTTGGAAAGATCGCGGTTCAGTGAGGACAAATCCTGCCAAAGAAAAACATTCAAGATATATCCATATGGGTTAGATGTGACGCTCGTTTCGCTCATATTGTTTAAAATGTCGGATAGATAAAATTTCAATATAGAACTTCTCATGCATGTGCGTATTTTTTTGGGACAAAACCGGCTGGTTGGGAGGGGGGAGGCACGGGCCCGACCGGCCCCTCCCCTTTCTACGGCCTGCCAAGAGTAAACCTCGAGTCGAGCAAGCCAACTTTTTTCTTTTTTTTTACAAAAAAATGGATATATATTCTAGAAAAAAAATATATCTTAACGTCAGCTGACAACGGAAAACGGGCTTAGACGAAAGTCAAAAAGAAGTCGGGAGTCGGGAAGGACTTGCTTAATACTAACGTATTTATAATAATAATGAAAAGGCCAGGATTAAAAGCGTGCTTTGTGCGAGTTATTTGAGCCAGGTTAGAAAAACAGGACGCCGCTGTTGTTGAAATATGGTTGTCAAAAGACAAAAAGAAACCGTCAGAATGACAGATGAAGGCGGACTTAAAATGCCACTGACACACCGGACGAGAACGCATGCAGATACTCGAAGATGCAGAAAAGTTAAAAGCACCCGTTCTCGTCCGATCGCCAAATTTAATGATAATGGTAATAGATTTGTATAGCGCATTTTCCATATAATGTTAAAATGCGCTTTTACATTCTAGTCAGGGGTGAGATCGGACGTCAGCATATACAGACGCCTATGGCAGCCGCTATCAGTCCATTCATGATCTCACGCCACCCACCCAACCATGTGTACATATTCAAACAGACCAGACCACAGCAAAGGGAACTCCGTGCCCCACTCTTTACGATAAGTATGTGGGTTCTTTAACGTCACCTACTGACCCGAAACAGTGCAGATCCGGGAGACGGGGCCTACGGTTTTATCGTCCTTATCCTAGAAGACTACAACATCTAACCATTTGCGGATGTAGTTACAAAGACAACACGTTCTCCTCGTTACTGATTTCAAGACCCTGAGTGTTGGTCCGATCTGGGGCTTGAACCCGAGAACTCCCGCACGGTAGTCCGGCGCTATATCAACTGAGCTAACCGGTTGGCGGGAGGGGTTTGCACATGGATGGGTGACCTGCTGGAAATGTGCCCTTTGTTATGGGTGTTTTTTTTTTCATATCAGTTTATTTTTTATATCAGTGGCATTTCAAGCCTTTTTTACTGATCGCCTGTCTGGTTCAGTATGTCCTTGGGCAATATAAATGAACTACAATTAGTGCAAAATTAGTGGTATGATCACATCACACCTACACTAACCTGGGCTGGCTTTCAGTCAAAGCCCACACCTTTCTCGCACATTTGCTATTTTTTTCTGCTCATGCTAATCTGCCCGCCCAGCCTCATTTCTGAGTAAGTTCTTTCGTTCTTTGTACATGATGAGGCTGGCCGTGCAGATAAGCATGAACACAAAAGAATAACAAAGGTCCATTGTATCTAAGGGACGCTGCACTCATGAAAATGCATGAAGGACTGTGCCCCAAGCTACCTGACAACCCAGCTGACTACTCGGGGGCAAACATCATACCGGTTTACACGTGGTTGCTGGGCAGCCAATTTTTGCATTACAGAACAGTAGAGTATATAGAACTCCTTAGATAAGGATATCAAGCTCTGTAAGAGTATAAAAGACTTCAAGCTCGCTTTAAACAGGGAGGTATCAATAAACTTATTACTATTACGTATACTATTGCGACTTTGGCTAAGGCTGTTTTCTGGGTATTTAATATGAAGACTGTAGCTACAAAGACTACAAAATTGTAGACAAGGCGCTGCGCGATCTAGGTGAGCCTGTTGACCGTTATTAAAGACAAGAATATTCTCTATTTTTCCAATAATATATATTCATTTTTTTGTTCAACAAAGAGGAACAATTTTGGCTTGAATCGAGATTTACTCGTGACTTGATACTGCTCTGGGCTCATGGTTGGCCCGTGTAACGTTACAACTCGCTATTTATAGAAGAAAAATAAGACGCAACTAAAATAAGACGTGTCAATTATCTCGATTTTTTCCCTATTTCTTTGAGGTAGTCTACCTTGCATGGAGAACAATGTCTCTTTTGCTTGAGTTTTTTTCTTTGAGGTGGTCTGCCTTGCATGGAGAATGTCTCTTTTGCATTATTTTTTTTCTTTGAGGTGGTCTACCTTGCACGAAGATTGATGTCTCTTTTGCTCAGCTGACTATCCTTATGGCACCCTTCTTCTTTTCTGTTGTACAGTATTTTATCTAGTTTTTGTATTACTCTGGGCTATTAAATTGTAATAAAAAATACAGCAATTTATACACGCCCCTTGTTTTAGTAGCAAAGAGGAGTTTTGTTCCATTTATGCAGTCCGTTTGCGTCTTCGTTCATGACCCGTTAGTGCGAGCAATTTCAAGTCTAAATAAGATGCGTCTATATAAAGACCGCCTCGAAACTCTGGTCTAAAATAAGCGGTGTCCTATTTTAGATTGGCCTTTTTTAGCCGCGTGCTCAGTTCACATCCTTTCATAGCCATGTCTCCTTATTTCTCAACTATAAATAGAGTTACTAGAACGCGGCAGTTCACGTGCCTTTTATAGCATTGTCTTTTTGTTTCACAAGTATAAATAGAGTTACTAGAGAGACGCAGTTCACGTCCTTTCATAGCCGTATCTCCTTGTTTCTCAAGGGTTAACAGAGTTACTAGAATGTGGCATTTCACGTTTTTTTTTATAGCCGTGTCTCCTTGTTTCTCAACTATAAACGAATAGAGTTACTAGAACGCGGCTAAAATAAGACGCGAACTTGGTGTATAAATTCTAAAAAAATCCCGTTATACAACTAAAAAAAGAAGCGTCTAATTCATGTCTTTTGTTAGCCGAGTCTTACAGTTTTTCTCGTATAAATAGGACTTCCTGATATTCTGTTGGACTGTATACTCATTTAGTAATCTATTTTCGTGTTTCCTGTCTCACCTTAACGTGTGTGCCATCTGTGTAGAGTGTAGCATCTCGAAAGAGTCGGTACATGATCATTCCATTCGGGTCTAACCCATCCACAACAGGAGAGGCACTCTTTAGAAGCATACCAAAGAAGTCACAAATCACATTTGCAAATTGTGGCAACAGTTGATAAAAATCAGAAAATTGAAGAGGGAATTGTCAAAATGTTACCAAAGTCATGTTGTCTGAAATGATTTTATACCTAGTTTTTCAAAACTTTTACTGGAAAAAAATTTCATAACAATTCATAACATCTCCGTCAACAAATTGAAGTGGTGATCTTCACAATGCTGGAACATACTTGTTCTGAAATTGCCTTTCTGCTAATGAACATATCAAAACATAACTGGTCACTTACAAATCCAGCTTCATGTGTGTAAATGACGACTTCAAATAACGGTGGGCCAAGCTGGTTAAGGAAAGCGTCCACACCTGGCCGTTTCCTGAAACGCCAGCCACTTTTACGCTACAAAAGATGGGTTGAAAGTCTTAACCAGGCTGTATACAGCAAATTCTTTATTTCCTGACTTAGCACAGTGGCAAGTGCTGAAAATAATCTCAAGCAAGAAATTCTTTTGACTTAGGAGGCTTCCTACTGGGGTCAAAGGAATTTTTCTTGGGCTGCTGTCATCCCTGGTGATTCCCACATTTATTTACTTGGGCTAATTCTCAGCATTAATAATAGGTAATAATAATAAAATTGTTTAATAATAATAATAATAATAATAATAATAATAATAACAATAATAATTTTTTTTTTAATAATAATAATAATAATAATAATAATAATTAAGATAGAGGATAATAACGTTCCTGTTCTCGATGTTTCTTCTAAACAAATCTACCAGACAGTCTTAACAAAAAAGTATGAGCCGCCCTCTGCTCAACAAGTACCAAAACATACTCTTTGACTGGAAAAAGGTTTACTTACTGCCGTTTCAGACCACCGTTGAATCCAAAACTAGAAAATTTCAATACAAAATTTTAAATCGTATTGTTTTAGTGACCTAATATCACTTAAAATTTCACTTCTGTTTCATTTGAGTTTTGTGTTTGAGAGATGCTACATCATTATTCAAAAAATTCAGGATTTCAAACGCTCTTGACGACACAGATGATGATGCTCGCTGATGAAATGCCAGAACTTGTCGATGATGAGACTGAAGAAAATGACTTAACACTTCATTCTTGAAGTGACGAGTAAACAAAGGGTTCCTTTGGGAGCCATAACTTGAATGAAAGTATATGACCAACAATGATTTTGCATACGACTAGGAATTTGTGTTTGTTGATAATCGCTTGGCTTATGGCCAAATAAATATGGTAATTATAATAAACATCAGTAAATTAAAATTCTGTAGCTATTAGTCTCGGAAGATTCGATGGAAGTTAAAAAAATTTACTGCATAATTAATTCCTGAGAAGAATAAAAGGGCAATCACCGTAATGTGAGTTTGAGACGTTAAAATAAAAAGATGAGTGTGCGTACACGGCTGAAAGTTTCAAAAGACAATGAAGTTCTGTACATGATTTCCCAATAGCTAAAACAATTAGTAGCTTTTATGTGTAAACATGCCCTCATTGGAAACTATCCGATTGTTGTTGGGGCTAGCATGATTTCCTTTCGTTGCAAATTTTAAATAAAGTATTACCTACCTACGATTATGAACGTGAGATTTCTATGAGGTGATAGCTGATGAGGCCGGAATAATTAGACATAAGACTTTTGTCCCAAGCACCTTTGTAACATAATTTAGTAATGGTCTATATAATTATATTAATTTTATACATGTATCAAGTACTCACATCATATTCTGGGTGTACCAAGACATCTTTTAATTCCAAAACCAGTGTATAAGGGGGCTGATAGTATGGCTCTTGAAGAGGCTCTGGTAACAACATTTTACTTGAAGGCTGGGCAAACATCTGTCATATTTTTATAGATCATAATCATGTTGATTGCTTATTTGGGCGTGGCACAAAGGTAAAGTGTCATGTCAATGGCCCATACTGCCAGAGCTTTAATATCGCATTTTCTGTAGCATTAAGCAGCTAAGACTATTTCTACCCCCCTGGATGGGATCCTACAATCTCAGAAAAAAAATTGGAGACAATAATAAATTTCAGTGTACGTGGATGGAGCAGGTATCCAATTACAGGTCTTCAGTTTGAATTTGTTCTAATTGGATACCCATGTGATCGTGCGTCGATTACCCAACAAACAGGCATGCGCAGAACCAATCAAAATTGAGAATTTTGTTAAAGATACGATTAGAATAATAAGGGAAGGGCTATATAATATTTATAACCATATGAGGGACCCTAATGAAAATCAGTGCTATCATTCTTACCTCATAGAAATCCCAGACCTTGTCTCTTGTTCTATAAATAAATTGCATAGGTACAGGCTCTATGGACAAAGGAAATCAATAGTTCAAAACATGATAACTTTTGGTAACTTGAAACTTAAACAGTTCCCCTTAAAAATGCATTAAATTTACAAACGCAGATTGCTTGAGAGCACATTGAACTCACCTTTCTTGTATAGGTCTTCCGTCTACAAGGAACAAATTGAAATTACTCAGTGTTCATTGTACATTCTTCTTAGGAGATGAGCGCCATATAAATAAAGTTATTATTATTATTATTCTTGGCCCCAGAGGCCACAACCATTAATTGATCCAGAGTCTACAACCATTAAGCTACTGCGCCTTGCATACTTAATTAATGACTTAATGACTGCAGAAATCAACTCTGGGCACATTTTTATTATTAGGAAGGCAAATAACAGTCGGACGTTGGAAAATAGCCAATCAAAATTTGCCAACATCTGATGAAATCCAAACTGTGGTCAGACACAATGTCCGGACAATTTTTATGTGGCTAAATAACATTTAGGCAAAGTTAACCTCACGACAAGTTAGGTCAGCGGACATTTGTCGCAGGTGGCCTGGTGCGACTACGTGTTAAGCTTGGGCACCTCGTGATTTTGGTGCTTTTGCTTGCTTGCACAATTCGCGTAGATATTTCGCCGCACTTAGCTTGCTTGCAGTGCATTCTGAAGCCATTTGTGCCCACTCCACCCTCCCTCAAGTTTGGATGGGTTAGATAAGTATTGGTTGGTAAGTATTCCACTGAGTCAGTCAGTGTGACGGTGCCTTGGTGGTGACTGCTCGCAGGGTTGCCATGGTTACCTCCTTGTCTGAGCTAGTTGTTGCCCGGCTCCACCAATCCTTAAGGCACCAGCTCCCAAGCTCATCTACTGGCGATGAGTTTAATTGCCTCACAATGCAAACAACGTTTCACACTGACAATGCATTATCAAGCAGAACTGTAATATAATGTCGACCTCACTGCTGTTTTGTCTGATCAAAGTGCTGACTTAGTTGGATGCATGTCCTTTCACGGGTGAAAAAATTATTTTCAACCCTGGGAAGGGGTTTATTTTAGGGATTTATTTTAGGGATAGATTATTAGAAGGCATTTAGTTATTTTGCATTCTTTACACATATCTTTACCTTAGTGACATAAAAACCATACTTACATTGTCTGGACCACTTTCTGGCCAACCTAAAGAACAGTGTCAAACGTCCATAAAAAATATACTGGTAAACCTCTGTGAGTACAGTATTTGCCTACTGCTCCAGAACTGAATCTTTTAAAGTGCTAGTGCGATGAAAAAATATTGTTCTTGTTCTCTTTCGATTCCGGGTTTTTTTGTGTCAAGAATGCACCATGCCAATTATTGCACCTCAATTTTCAAAGTAAGTCCGTTTTTTGAACGTCGATTTCTTTTTTAAACTGTCTGCCATTACCAGAGCCGGCTTCAGTTGAGTTGCATTGAGAGAGCTGGATCAAGAGAGAAAATGATGTCATCAGCTCACCAGTTTAATTTTTTTACTGTGTGAACCAACATATTTGGTATGCAAAACAGCAACTTGCTTCTAAAAGCTCGTGCTGCATACTAATTGACTGGGTTCACACATTGCAAAAATAAACTAGTGAGCAACAACATTTTTTCATCGCGGTAGCACTTTATGATTTTTTTTTCAGTTAACATTTCTTTACTTTTGCTACTTATAGAATTTTTATCAGTGGACCTACGAGGGAATAACATCACATTGTAAGAATAATAATGAGGATTGAACTGCACAAATAACAGCTAACCAACATGCCCTCTTGGGGCAAGACTGAGAACCAACAATTTCAACCCACATATGACATCGGGCCCAGGAATCGAACCCGGGCCACATTGCTGGGGGATGAGTGCTCCAATCACTGCGTCAACCCTGCTCCCCAGGTCTCATTAGAACTCAAAAAGCTTGAGCCAAGTCTCCTGTCTGATGGACATC